>OFHU01001695.1:0-338605 GCA_900245905.1 Lacerta viridis
ATTTTTGAGGAAATTGGAGAACGTCAGATTTTTGGTGAAATTCTGACCGCGCGGGTTAGGGATTTTTTCAAAAAATGTTTTTCCGCAGGTCAACTTGTCGAGGCCTGATTTCCTTTCCTTTGATGAAAAACTTCTGTTTTCACCAGCAAATCTTCCTTCAGAGTCTTGGCAAAATTTTGGCACCATTTTTGAGGAAATTGGAGAACGTCAGATTTTTGGTGAAATTCTGACCGCGTGGGCTAGGGATTTTTTCAAAAAAAGTTTTTCCGCAGGTCAACTTGTCGAGGCCTGATTTCCTTTCCTTTGATGAAAAACACTTCTGTTTTCACCAGCAAATCTTCCTTCAGAGTCTTGGCAAAATTTTGGCACCATTTTTGAGGAAATTGGAGAACGTCAGATTTTTGGTGAAATTCTGACCGCGCGGGTTAGGGATTTTTTCAAAAAATTTTTTCCGCAGGTCAACTTGTCGAGGCCTGATTTCCTTTCCTTTGATGAAAAACCCTTCTGTTTTCACCAGCAAATCTTGTTCAGAGTCTTGGCAAAATTTTGGCACCATTTTTGAGGAAATTGGAGAACGTCAGATTTTTGTTGAAATTCTGACCGCGTGGGCTAGGGATTTTTTCAAAAAAAGTTTTTCCACAGGTCAACTTGTCGAGGCCTGATTTCCTTTCCTTTGATGAAAAACACCTTCTGTTTTCACCAGCAAATCTTCCTTCAGAGTCTTGGCAAAATTTTGGCACCATTTTTGAGGAAATTGGAGAACGTCAGATTTTTGGTGAAATTCTGACCGCGCGGGTTAGGGATTTTTTCAAAAAATGTTTTTCCGCAGGTCAACTTGTCGAGGCCTGATTTCCTTTCCTTTGATGAAAAACCCTTCTGTTTTCACCAGCAAATCTTCCTTCAGAGTCTTGGCAAAATTTTGGCACCATTTTTGAGGAAATTGGAGAACGTCCGATTTTTGGTGAAATTCTGACCGCGCGGGTTAGGGATTTTTTTTTAAAAAAAACCTTGCCCTTTGACCGGGCCCTTAGAATTTGCCTTTGGCCTTTGCCCTTGGCCTTTTTCTGTGCCCTTGTCCTTGCCCAGGGGCCTTTGTTTGGGCCCTTGGCTTTGGCCCTTGGCCTTGGCCCTTGCCCTTTGACTGGGCCCTTGGAATTTGCCATTGGCCTTTGCCCTTGGCCTTTGCCCGTGCCCTGGTCCTTATTCAGGGGCCTTTGTCTGGGCCCTTGGCCTCGATCTTGCCCCGGGCCCTTTGCCCAACCCTTGATCTTTACCCGGGCCCTTGACCTTGGCCAGGGGCCTTTGCCCGGGCTTTTTGCCTGGGCCCTTGGCTTTGGTCCTTGGCCTTGGCCCTTGACTTTGCCTGGGCCCTTGGCATTTGCCCTTGGCCTTCTCCTGGGCCCTTTGTCCGGGCCCTTGGCTTTGGCCCTTGGCCTTGGCCTTTGCCTTTTAACTGGGCCCTTGGAATTTGCCCTTGGCCTTTGCCCGGGCCCTGGTCCATGCCCAGGGGACTTTGTCTGGGCCCTTGGCCTTGATCTTGCCCCGGGCGCAAGGAGAAGGGGACGTCACAGGACGAGATGGTTGGACAGTGTTCTTGAAGCGACTAGCATGAGTTTGGCCAAATTGTGGCAGGCAGTGGAGGATAGGGGTGCCTGGCGTGCTGTGGTCCATGGGGTCACGAAGAGTCGGACACGACTGAACGACTGACGACTGAACGACTGAACAACAACAACAAAAATGCTTAGGATTACAGTGAAAGGCTGCCCAGTCTTTATCCAGTTACCTAACAGTAATCTCCATTGAATTCAGTGGGATGCGGGTGGCGCTGTGTATTAAACCACAGAGCCAGCACTTGCTGATTAAAAGGTCGGTGGTTTGAACCCCTGCGACGGGGTGAGCTCCCGTTGCTTGGTCCCTGCTCCTGCCCACCTAGCAGTTCGAAAGTACGTCAAAGTGCAAGTAGATAAATAGGTACAGCTCCGGCAGGAAGGTAAACGGCGTTTCTGTGTGCTGCTCTGGTTCACCAGAAGCGGCTTAGTCATGCTGGCCACATGACCCAGAAGCTGTACGCTGGCTCCATCGGCCAGTAACGCGAGATGAGCCCCGCAACCCCAGAGTCGTCCCCAACTGGACCTAATGGTCAGGGGTCCCTTTACCTTAACCTTTAACTTCTCAGTAGACAGTGTAAGGCTCCATTTACAATAAAGGAATAAGCAGTAAATGCATTTCCTAAAAAAAAAAAATTGGCTGCCTGCAATTAAATAATTTAAAATTTAAAGTGGATGGGTGACATTTTCCTTCAAAATCATGGAAGAAGAAGAGGAGAAGAAGAGTTTGGATTTGATATCCCACTTTATCACTACCCAAAGGAGTCTCAAAGCAGCTAACATTCTCCTTTCCCTTCCTCCCCCACAACAAACACTCTGTGAGGTGAGTGGGGCTGAGAGACTTCAGAGAAGTGTGACTAGCCCAAGGTCACCCAGCAGCTGCATGTGGAGGAGCGGAGACGCCAACACGGTTCCCCAGATTACGAGTCTACCGCTCTTAACCACTACACCACACTGGCTCAGTAAGAGCTTCATAGGCCAGCTTCACCATTGCCGTCATTTGGTGCAGGAATTTTATTTTCAGCATAAACAGGACTCAAGTTTTTGCACCTACACACGCAAACCACTTTTAATTGTTCTCTGAGACATGGAAGGGAGGAGAAAGGAAACCAGGACGTTCTGAGATCAAATTAGAAACTGGGACGGCTTCTGTAATTCCCTGGAATGTCCTTGGAAAATTGGGATGCTTGGAAGCTCTGCTTGGCCTCTCTACACACACAAAAAAAACATGTGTCGCTCTTGAGCGAGCCACTGGAAGGCTTAAAACCGTCAATATTTTCCGCAACTCCAGATCATTCAAAAGTAAGACAGGGGTGGGGGGAAAACAAACAGGTCTGGGGTTGACTCAATATGAGGCATTCCTTTTCAAGCAGGGAGCGTTCAGATAAGGGAGCAGCTCCCACAGGAACTTTGGCCTCCAAAGCCTCTGGCAACATGTTATGGCAAAAATGAGAAATCAAATATAGTTATGAAAGACCAGGTTATAGTCACCTGCACATGGATTCAGGGCGAGTGCTGAGCAGGCTGAACTTTGCTCCCGAAGATTATGGCAGCTGTCAGTGTATAATCTCGCATGTTGTGCCAACTCTCACATCTTACTGGGAGAGGCTCGGTGAAAAAGATAACATACTTAAACACAGAAAAAAGGGGGCAAGTCTTCGTTACGAAACTCAATTCCCAGATAAATAAGAGCCATCGGATTGATTCCTCTTCAAAGAAAGCTTTTCGGGGAAATTTTCCAGGACACCAGCACTGAAAGGGGGCACTTGTGGTTATTGCATCTTATGTTGTTGTTGTTCAGTCGTTCAGTCGTGTCCGACTCTTCGTGAACCCATAGACCAGAGCACGCCCAGGCACCCCTATCCTCCACTGCCTCCCGCAGTTTGGCCCAAACTCATACCAGTCGCTTCGAGAACACTGTCCAACCATCTCATCCTCTGTCGTCCCCTTCTCCTTGTGCCCTCCATCTTTCCCAACATCAGGGTCTTTTCCAGGGAGTCTTCTCTTCTCATGAGGTGGCCAAAGTACTGAGTGAGCACTCAGGGCTGATTTCTTTAAGGATGGATAAGTTTGATCTTTTTGCAGTCCATGGGACTCTCAAGAGTCTCCTCCAGCACCATAATTCAAAAGCATCAATTCTTCGGCGATCAGTCTTCTTTATGGTCCAGCTCTCACTCTTGCATCTTATACCACAGCTCATTTTCTGTATAAATCATGAGGGGAAAACCCCTCATTTAAAGACAATTAGTCATGCTGAAATCTTGTTGAAATCAATGGGACAAGTTAGCAATGTTTGCGGTAGCTTCCAGGTTACCTGTTTGTCGAGCGTTCATAGACCCTCCAAGTGTCCCTGTTTTCCAGGGACAGTCCCGGATTTGCAGAAGCCGTCATGGTTTCTGTTTTGATCCTGGAACGAACCGCTCTTCCTTTGGACGTCCCTATTTTCATCGGAGAAATGTTGGAGGGTATAGAGTTATGTGACCCTTGAGCCAAAGAGATAAGTAACTCTACAACCATGAGAAGACACCTGAAGGCAGCCCTCTATAGGGAGGTTCTTTTGAAATGTCTGATGATGTTATTAAGCATTCTTAAGTTATACAATGTCACGTGAAGCACTTGTCACCCCGCATTTCCTCACCACTTTCCTTACAGCAAAAAGTCTGACGTGAGTTTGTTGTGTAAGAGCACCAAATCCGCATCCTCTGCCAGAATGCGACTGAATCTCGCCCACAAAATAGCAACAGCCTGGAACAAACCTAATACAACTGTCCTAATGATGTATTGCTGATTTTAACGGGATGTGCTGGTATGATCCTTTGTGAGCTACAGCTTGTTTAATGTTAGGCTTGGATGCCGTGAACCCAGTTGAAATCCTTGCTCAGCCACAAAGTTCCCCACATGGCTTTGGGCAAGTCATTTTCTCTCAGCACAACTTACCCCACAAGTATCTAAAACAATGCAATGACCTTTGGGGTTTTGTTTTGTTTTTTAACTTAGAGCCCACCTTTCCACTAAACAGAAATAACACAAACACAGTAAAATGCAATCATTCACAAAAATACAGCAACAAAATAATAAAAAAACAGATAAAACATCCATCAAGACAACCAATTAGACTCTGGGCGGCTGCCAATATAATATTAAAAACACGATAAAACATTAAAAACTTCCCTAAACAGGGCTGCCTTCAGATGTCTTCTAAAAGTCAAATATTGTTTCCTGTTTGACATCTGATGGGAGGGCGCCGCTACCGAGAAGGCCCTCTGCCTGGTTCCCTGTAACCTCACTTCTCACAGGGAGGGAACCGCCAGAAGGCCCTCGGAGCTGGACCTCAGTGTCCGGGTTGAATTATGGGGGCGGAGATGCTCCTTCAGGTATTTTGGGCCAAAGCCGTTTAGGACTTTAAAGGTCCGAACCAACACTTCGAATTGTCACTTGAGCAGCGTTGATGGACTTTGAGGGAACAACCCACTTTTAAGGGTTTTGATCCAGTTGGGCCAATCGCAAATCAGCCACGTCCATTAGATGTATGATTGGACAGCAACACTGTGTCTCTCAACAAGAGTTCAACAGGCTTTTGCAATCAAATGGGCCCTTCAAAGACAGAGACTGCCTGTTTATGTAGGGCAGCCTTTCTCAACCTCGGGTCCCCCCCCCAGATGTGGTTGGACTACAACTCCCATCATCCCTGAGTGCTGGCCCCCCTTTTCACCGGGGGACCCGAAGTTGGGAAAGGCTGGTGCAGAGGATGGCCGGGAGAAAAGTGGGACCATCAACGAACCCATGAATGCTTGGAGAAAACGACATTTCAGCCAGTGGAACATGGCCAGTGTCCTTTGGCACGTCTGCAATCCATTTGCCTACATAACCGTTGGTCCCCAGTGGGCCACAAGCCATTGCATGTGATAAGGGTTAAAGAAGTTCATCAGTGGCTACCATCACGTCCTTTCCCCCTCAAAGCAGGAGAAAACTGCAGGAGCTTCCTGCAGCTATTTCCTCGGGAAGGAAGGGGTGGCAGAGGTCGTTCCCGGCCTCCTTACACAAGTGATCTTGTTTACCGCACCTTTGAAAATAATCTTTGCTCCTTGATCTCAAAGGGTTTCTCCTCCATTGTTTGAGAGCTCGGGTGGGGTGGAAATGGTCACTGATCTCCGACACATGCTGGCCCAAGATCAGCAAGGATATTCTTGCCCCTGCCGTCACTAGCCACACCAAGGAAAGTCACTGCTTTTCCCCCCACCTCCAAGAATCCCAACCTTCTCACGGAAAAATCCCTTATTATTCCATCTACCGGTACTTTCAATTGTCTGTTGCTCCTTTTCTGACTCTCTTGCAAGGCTGGATTAAGGGAGTGAATTAAGCAACATGTGAAATAAGATACCACAAAACGAGCCATGCGGCATGTTTAAGACAAACCAATTTATTAAAGTTACAGGTAGGTAGCCGTGTTGGTCTGCCATAGTCAAAACAAAATTAAAAATTAAAAATTAAAAAAATCCTTCCAGTAGCACCTTAGAGACCAACTAAAGTGTGCATGCATACAAAAGCTCATACCAAGAACAAACTTAGCTGGTCTCTAAGGTGCTACTGGAAGGATTTTTTTTATTTTTTATTTTGTTTTTTAAACCAATTTATTTATTGGTATCTGAAGAAGTGTGCATGCACACGAAAGCTCATACCAATAACAAACATAGTTGGTAGAGAGGTGCTACTGGAAGGAATTTTTTAGTTTTTAGTTTTGTTTCAATTTATTATGGCGTAATCTGTTGTGAGCTAGGAAAAAAAATACTCTGAGCACATTCTGTTTCACATTTTGAACTCATTTAGCTCATCGTATTTGCTCACTTCCTGCTTTAAGCCAGTCACCAACTCTCGTCCTAAGCTATCTCAGAAATGGGGCAAGGCCACTTCAGATACAGAAGGAAGTGCAATATGGCTGCAAAGAGGAGCATTTCCTTTAGGGTTCCCATATTTCAATTACAAAGTTGTTGAGCTTTTTTTAAAAAAGTAAATTACTGATAAGTAAATTATATTTTTAGCTATTATGTGGGGAATTCGCCAAAATCAACAAGTCCGAGATGGGCTGCCATACGTCTAGGTTCTCCCAGGCAATTTGCCCGATTTTTGAAAATTCCGTCCGGACACAATTTTCAACAGAATCCCGGCTATTCCCGGGAAATTCCGGGCGTATGGCAGCCCTAACATCCTTTGACTTATAAATAACCAGTTTTTCTCCCTCAGCCAAATTAGTACAGCTCCGAGGGGGCAACCAATCTTAATCTTGCTGCATGTTTTTGGCTCCCGCGCAACACACATGCCGAAGATTTGCCAGTTTTCACATTTTGTATGTGCCATTTGTGGGTGAGCCGAGATTCTTTAACATCCACCCATACCTGTTCGGGTAGTTGTAGAAAATAACGCTTAAGGAATCTCAGCTGAGTGATCCCGGTTGCTAGGAATAAAGGAAGGGCAGACGAGGGCTGGGATAACTCCGTCAGCAGAGCATAAAACTCTTAATCTCGGGGTCGTGAGTTCAAGCCCCGTGTTGGGCAAAAGATTCCTGCATTGCAGAGGGTTGGACTCAATGACCTTTATGGTCCCTTCCAACTCTGCAGTTCTATGATTCTATAATTCTACAGAGATTCGAAGGATTGAGACAGAAAAAAGTCCACTAAACAGGACGGGGAAATAGCAGTTCTTTAGGATTTGAGGAATCTGATGTCACCAAGACCACTGAAAGGCGGGAATAGTCAGGTTGGCTCATCTCATCACAGAAATCAGTTAGGATACCCACACATTTTGCCTGATACCTTTCTTTCTGAGGGGCATAAACACACTCACAGAAGCTGGAGCCCCGAGCATGGACACTAGTGGAATTGCCCCAGTGGCACCGTTATAATGCGGCCAGTGCCTGATTTACGTGTAAGCTAAACAAGCTATAGCTTAGGGCCCCATTCTCTTGCCCTACATATATATATAATAGTCAATAAACATTATCCATTCCTCCTTATATTCCTTATCTTCGTTGTCTCTTATCCTGTTCCTCAGACCAGGCAGTTCAGCATATTCAAACATTTTAGACTGCTATTTTTCATTAGTGGGTACTATACTTGTTCTCCACCTTTGAAGTTCTGGGCGATTCCTAATGCGTTCTTCTGGAACCCCCACCCTTAGCTACAGTCTCGGTGAACAGAAAGACCAGACCTCTCTTTAACCATGGCCGCATTCAGGCTGGATTTAGGTTTGATGAGGCCCTAAGCTACTGAAGGTAATGGGGCCCTTTATATGTCCAGCTGTCCTTTGTCAACAACAAATTGTCACTGTTTTTTTGTGTTGAATATATGCTATATGGTAATTTATGGACCTAATAGGTATCTAAAGCCATTTGCACATGTTGCCATGCAACCAGTCCATGCAGAATGTAGGCACCCTATATATAGAAATGAGCAAACCAGTGATATTTTAGGGAGCAGGCTAGCAGGCGGGGCCCATTACTTACATCATAGGAGCCTACACAACACAAAACACTGTTGCTGTATGTAGGTTTTATTTTATTTGGTTTTTATCTTATATTTTGGAAATGTACATCTAGGTGTTTTTTTTTCCTTTAATTTTTTTGGGTCCCCCCCCCAAGAGAGTGGGACCCTAAGCTATAGCTTGTTTAGCTTATATGTAAATCCACACTGGTTCCGAGGGTCATCTAGTCCAACCCCAACTTTTTTGCCTAAGGTAGGACTCGAACCCATGACCCTGAGAATAAGAGTCTCTCCCTCAAGTAAAGTAAATGTGGCACTGTCCACTAGCGACATACTTGAGGGTTCTGCGGGACATTTCACCATGTGTCTTGCTTTTGGTGGTTTTGCTCCAGTCCTGTGCTGCTCACGAAAGTGCTGACAAGGTTTCAATGTTGTTGAGTCATGTTGTTATAAAAGGGTGCAGGCAGGAGTGGCTGGAAACATCCGGGAGGTCACTCTGACTGTTCCTTCAGAGACATTGGAGCAACGAACTCCAGAGCGAACCAGTTTTTCCTTGAAACGAGAACGTTAAGATGCAGATAGGTGGAAAACTTGGTCTCTGGAACATCAGCACCATGCTCAGTATTTCTCCAAAGTCTATGCATTTCCTGGCTTGTGTAACAGCATTAAACATCTGCAGTTATAGACTTCTGCTGAGTCACACAAGTCAGCAAAAAAAGTGCCATGTTCTTCGTTTTACTGGTCACACATTCTGTTTGTTAGTAAATTCGACAGGGGCAGGGAACTGTAAGTCAAAGGGTTGAATTAGAATTGTAGAGTAAAATAGCTGTTTTACTATGAAATATTAAAATGCAAAATTTTAATCCGTAGATACTAGAATGTTTGCTATCAGTGTTAGGAAGGAGGGCTTTTTACAATAAAAAAATACATTTACCAATTATGTTTTTTAATATAATTTCTTTATTTGGAGGTAACTTTCTGGAGTAGACTGTATTTGAGATTGAGCGTTATGAAAAAAAATGGACTGATTTAAATTTTCACCCTATGAAATAACAATAGATTACACTTTTCCATCCTCATGCTTCTGATGTTGGAAAGTTCGATAAAGCAACTTCCATAAAAGGGTTTCAAGAAGCTGCCCCAACGTAAAATGGCAAACACAGGCACAGAAGTCAGTCCTGGTCGCAGAAACCAACATCCCAAACATCTTAGTTTTCATTTTTGCAAAACCAAGTTTTTTAGATTTGTTAAGACAGAGTTGAAATTGTAAAATCTAGGGAGTAAATGAATTATAGAGAATGGACAGCTCAGTCGCTTAGAGCGTGGTGCTGATAATGCAAAGCAGGTCACAGGTTTGATCCCCATACAGGACATTCCAGCTTTTCTTGGTACAGAATTTGGATTGCCAAGAGACAGCACATGTCTTCTGCTCTTCTGAGAAAGTTGGACTGCTATCTAAGAAAAGGCAGAAGAACCAAAAGAAAAATATAGAATGACGACGGCTGCAAGATGGCATCGTCTGGGCATCCTGTGAAAAGTTAGTGAACAAAGCAAGGCATTTGCAATTCCACTTTAAGGATCTCTGGAGAGCAAAGACTTGGCTCAAAGTCAGGAAGCCAAATCACCCGCTATGGCTGTGTTGTCTGTAGGGAAATTGTCTTGTCAGTCTGGATGGGAATTGAAGAGTTCAGCTACAATTGTGTTTTGTTATGAGCAAGAGCAGTTGTCAAGGCTTCAGGGAATCCTATCCCTCCCATGATGGGATGCCAAGAAGCAGATAAACAAGAAGAGTTCTTATCAAGTAGTTTGTTCAATATTCACAGAGAGAGAATATCGCAGATAATGGCATTGCTCCAAGTAAAGTTCCACCCCCTCTGTCCCTCCTATTCTATGTCACCCCTGCGCTGGCTGATCTGTGCCTTCTGCCTCTGAGCTTTCTGTTCTACTACTCTCAAGGCACGCCTGGTCCTGGGAGAGGAGGGGTCAGGAAGGCTTTCTAGGGACACTAAGTCTGTCAGCTGTCTCTCCCCTGGTGCTCCTTCTTCCTGCTGTTCTCCCAATATTTCCCAGCTTCTCCCCTCTGCAGCCTCTGAACTATGACCTTCTGCAAACCACTGTTCTAAATCTATACTGTCCTCCTCTTCTCGGGAAGGTGCATGAAGGGGGGGGGGTCCCACCATTCCTCCTCAGTCCAGTCCCTGACAGCAGTAGAGTTTTCCCATAATAATAAATAATGACACATTTACTGTCACATGTTTAGTGCATTACGGAACAGGGGATAACTTTTGTCAGTTGAAGGGTTTCACACTCCTTCCAAACCACCAATCTTAGCTGCGTTGTGCAAAAATGTGGACCTTGAAAGTTATATGACAAAGGGGCATGTTGAAATTTCCTTGCCCTCTTGCAACACACACCATAAATTCGAGTCCATACTGTTGTCCCATCTTTCCCTTTTTTTGCAAACACACAGGGAAGCAATTTCTGCTCCGTCTCCTGTTTTTACATCTGTTTGCGCGGAGTTCACTTTACAGTGCAAAAGCCATCTGCCAAAGGGAGCGGGGAGCCTGTTTGGGGGTGGGACGACAATCGGCTGTTTACTGACACTCTGACTGCTTTCAGACAGAAGAAGACAACATCTGCCGCAGTTCCTATTAGTCCTTGTGCCACATCACAAAAAAAAGGTTGAAACCTTACCATATGTGAAGAATAAAGCTAAAATATGTGGTGGGCCTATAGCAGACACACAGTCTTGTGGGAAATCAAAATTTCAATAAATATTACCGCTAGGGGAAGTGATCTATGAAATGAGCTTTCATCCTATTCTGTTTGAACAATGGAGGTCAGACTATGTCCAGTCTTTACTGAGCGTTCATTCTGATTTGTTGACAGGGTAGTTATAGGACATTGAGCATTCTCCCTAATTTACTCTGCTTGTCTCCCTGTTAATCATTTGTTCACCCAACGCTTTTCAGTGAATTGCCCACTGCAAGAAGGCGAGCTGTTTTAAAAGAGGACTCGTTGCGCTAGAGCAGGGGTAGGCAACCTAAGGCCCATGGGCCACAAGCGGCTCATGAGGGTCGTTTAACCAGCCCACAAGCCGCCCCTGAACTGAGCCGACCGCTCAGCGAGTCCCCATGAGCTGCGCTAAACTGGCGCAGCGCGGCACGGGGACTCACTTCCATGGCGCCAGAAACATGCGCAGATGCTGAAGATTGTGTCTACGCAGACACCGGAAGTTGCGTCTGTGTAGACACCGGAAATCGCAGGCGCACGCGCTCACACATACACACAATCCGGCCCACAGAGGGATCTCTGCTGGAGTGAACCGGCCCAGGCAAGGCAAACCTTGCTGACCCCGCACTAGAGGGCAACAGAGCAGTTTAGCCCATTTCATAGCTTACCCTCCAAGGGCCCCTGTTTTCCAGGGACAGTCCCAGAATTACAGAAGCCATCCCGGTTTCTGATTTGATCCTGAAATGTCCCGGTTTTCATTTTTCCTCCTCTCCACGTCTCGGAGAACAATTTAAAGTGGTGTGGGTGGGTGCAAAAACAGAGTCCTGTTTATCCTAAAATAAAATCCTGGCACCAAATGAAGGAAATGGCGAAGCTGGCATACGAAGCGCTTCCTATATTTTCGACGGAAAAGGTCGCCAGTGCGCTTTAAATTCTTTGATTGCAATGCTTCCGCAGCCAGCCATTTCTTAGGAAACATATGGAGTGTTTCTTTCTTTATTGTAAGTGGAGCCAGACGCGTAGCTAGCCGCTGGGCTGCCGGGGGCGGCAAGCCAAGCGGCACCCATGGGGGCGGGGCGTCGCTCCGTGCGCATGACGTCATGACGCATGCGCACGGAACGACGCCCCGCCCCTCTCCCGCTGCGCTCCGTGAGCGGAGCCGTCCCGGGGAAAGGAGAGGGGCCTGCCCCTGTCCTTTCCCCCCGGGCTCCGCTCCCTGAGCACAGCGGGCAGGGAGCGGAGCGGCGAAAAAAGCCGCTGAAAGGGGGAAAGCCCCCTCTTTCAGCGGCTTTTTCTCCACTGGCTGGAGGCTGGCCGTGCACTGCCGCTCCCGGGGTGACGCAGGGAGTGGTGGCGCGTGGGAGTGGCCCCCGCTTGTCACCCCAACCCGCCGCTTGTCACCCTGTTACTGGGGGCATACCGCCCCTACCGCCCCTCCCCAGCGACGCCCCTGAGTGGAGCTTGACACTGTCTACTCAGAAGTAAGACGTTTCCAGGCAGGCGATTACAGAAAGGGGGCCGTGTGTTGTACAGTCGTACCTCAGAAGTCGAACTCCTTGCGAGTCGAAAGTTTTGGCTCCTGAATGCCACAAACCCGGAAGTGAGTGTCCCGGTTTGCGAATGTTCTTTGGGACCCAAACATCTGACGCTGCTTTTGAAAAAAAAAATTTGAATTTTTTTTTGTGAAAATGCCTGCTCCGAAGGTCTTATTTTACTATACTAGGGATTATATAGCTATATATGAAATTTCATGCATATTGGTTAATATCTTGACCCTCCTCCACCAAAATAGCTGTTCACTTGGCTGTTTTCCTATGTCATGAAGGCTGAAATTTCAGTTCAGAGAACACTTACTGTTCCCAACCCTAACCCTGTGGAAAGCCATCTAATTAGACTTTAATTTGATTTTGAGATGTTTTTAGGAGGTAATTTAATTATTGTTTGATTTTATACCAATGTTATGTATCTGATGTTAGCCACCCTGAGCCCGACTTCGGCCGGGGAGGGCGGGATATAAATAAAAGTTTTTTTATTATTATTATTACTTGTTATTATTCCTTTGTAAGAAAATATGAAATAACGTAAAACCATTTTTGCGGGGGGGGGGAATCAATGGGGAGATTGACAAGAAATTTTCAGCACTGGGTACCACCTGACCTTCCCATGCCTGGGGGGGGGGTTTTGACAAAAAATTGTTTGCACCTGGGTACCAATTTACCTTGCTACGCCCCTGGTTTGATGTCCCTATTATAAGGTTACCAGACGTCCCCGTTTAGTCCCCGGATTTACAAATCAGTCCCCATACAAAATCCATTGAAGTGTCCCCAGATTCATTGAAAAACAATCTGGTAACCTTACCCTGTTATGGAATCGGACATGCAGAGAGGAGGGCATGTTATTCTAGGGAGAGTGTGTAAAAAGCTACTTGTAGTTCACCACTGGTTTACATTGCGAAGGAAGGCAAAAAGAGATTGCAAGAGGGAAGGATTATTTTTTTATTTCTGTCCAATTTATAAATGCATGCAGTTTCTTTCAGGGATAAACATGCAACCTTCCGTGGGAGAAAGGGGCATAGCTGTCAACTTTCCCCCTTTTTTTTAAGGGAAATTCCCTTATTCCGAATAGGATTCCTCGCAAGAAAAGGGGAAAGTTGACAGCTATGGAAAGGGGACGTCTCCGAATTCAAAACGGGAAGATTATTTTTCCTACATCTCCGGCGATCTTCCGAAACCCCCATCTGCCAAAAGGAAAGGGGAGGGGGAAGCCAAAACCACAACAAAATACAGCTAAAATTCTCTTTACAAAGCCCACGCTGACTCTTTGCTTGTGACTTCTCCTCCAGTGACCTCAGGGGAGATTGCGTGACAGCAGTAATTTGACACTCCCATCAGCATCAGAAGCTGCTAATGAAGTGAGAGTTCCTCAAACAAAAGTTTATGTAAGTTGCCTTACATTTATGTAAGTCAGCAGCAGCCAGGGAATAGCGGTTTTCACCTTCGGTTCTGCTGGGAAGAGAGACCTGTAGGCAGCTGAGCTGAATCGGACCGCTGGAGCTTTGGGGAAACAAACAGAACCAAAGAGGTACTGAACCGCTTGGGCATCGGAAGCAGAGAGGACGCTGTGTAACTCTTAACAATGGCTACAGTTTGTCTGTCCCTCTTTTCGCCTCACTGCTATCTGCAATTTGTGTTACTTACTTTGGGCTAAGCTTTCAGAGGACCGGGAGTCTGCCGGGCTGCTCTGCGGAGAAGGCAGTACCATAGCGGTGAACTTTTCCCCTTTTTTAAGGGAAATTCCCTTATTCTGAATAGGATTCCTCGCAAGAAAAGAGAAAAGTTGACAGCTATGGGCAGTACTCATCACTAATGTCTCGTAACAAATGTAGCTGATTTGTAAGAAAGACTGTACAACCTGAAAAAAGCATGTGCTTTTGTAAACCAAGAAAATCTTTAATGATTTTTTTAAAAGCCCGTTTTTCCCACCGCCACCCCTTGGAATGGGCTAATGCAGAAGACATGGCTGATCGTGAGTTCTTTGTCTGTAACCTGAATTTGCACTCACATCAGTTTGCAGAGGATGATCCAGTTAAAAGTCTCCTTTTAATCCAGCCTCTTGACTTCTGAAAGCCTGTCTGTGCTCCTCTCTGCTCTCGGAGTTTTCTTCATAAGTAAAGAAACAGAACGAAGGCAAAATAATATTCAGAATTAATAACAATTTGCAGATTTGGATTGCCTGTTCCGTTAGCTCAGTCAGTAGAGCAGGGGACTCTGAATCTCAGGGTCGTGGGTTTGAGCAAAAGAATTCTGCTTTGCAGGGGTTTGGATGAGATGACCCTTTTGGTCCCTACAATTCTATAATTCTATGAGAGCTCTGGAACTCCCTCCCCAAAGAGTTGCATCTGGCACCTTCATTGTTCAGCTTCCAGAAAATACTTAAATGCACCTTATTACCCTGGCTTTTGTTTTAGGACTCACCTTAATTTTGTGATTGTGAGTTTTTAATATTGTATTTTAATGCTGTAACTTGCCCTGGTGCCTCAGGGTGAAAGGCAGGTAATTATAATAATATAGTTCACCTGTATTTTAGGGCAAGGGCCATGGCTCAGTGCTAGAGCATCTTCTTTCTATATAAAAAAAAAATCCTTCCAGTAGCACCTTAGAGACCAACTAAGTTTGTTCTTGGTGTGAGCTTTCGTGTGCAGGTATCTGAAGAAGTGTGCATGCACACGAAAGCTCACACTATGGCAGACCAACACGGCTACCTACCTGTAACTTATTTCTATATGTGAGGGTCCAGGTTGGATCCCTGCTGTTTCCAGGTAGGGCCAGGACAGAAAGAGTCCTGCCTAAAATTCTGCAGAGCTCCAGCCAGTAATAATGAGTAGACCAGTCTTTGGTCTGCAGGTGTTGTTGTACTACAACTCCCATCATTCCAAGCCAGCATGCCTAGTGGTCAGTGATGGTGGGAGTTTTAGTTCAAGAACATGGGATGGGGGCAAGGTTGAGAAAGGCTGGCAGAGGCGATATTCAGCTAGGTGGACCAATGAGGCATAGCTGTCAACTTTTCCCTTTTTTAAAGGGAAATTCCCTTACTCCGAATAGGATTCCTCGCAAGAAAAGGGAAAAGTTGATAGCTATGCAATGAGCCAACTCAGTATAATAAGGCAACTTCATGTGCTATAACCGCCCAGTAAAGTAGGCTGATATTATCGCTAGACTGCAGTGTGGGATCGTGGCCACAGTGGCAGGATCTGAGGCAGATAGTGGCTTGTGTGAATTCATATTGGAAGAAAGAGTTGAGCTGGGGACATTTTGGCTTGCTGTAAAATTCTATACGTGTCTGCTCAAAAGTAAGTCTCATTGAGTTCCGCAAACCTTATTGCCAGTATGAGATGTCAGCCTTGCACTCTTGAGCTGCTGAACCACAGCAGTTCATGGAAGAAGTTACCCAGAACTGAGATTCCTTCATTGCAGTGCCCTTGGGGTCCCTTCAAAGTCAACAATTCTATGATTCTATTGATAAGCGAAGAATCTAAGGCTGTAACCCACTTACCTGAGAGTAACTCATTCTGAATTCAGTGGGGCTTCTGGATAGACATATATGTTTTTATTATTATTATTATTATCATTATCATTTCATAACAAATCCATTGAGCATTAAAACATCTTTAGTTAAATAGACAAAAATGTGTAACAATTAAAAGAGTGGAAAAAACCGTTGAAACAATAAAACCCAAAGTTTTATAATCCATGCTTTAACAGGTATGTCTTCAGGAGCCCACAGAATGCCAATACTGATGGGACTCTTGTATTTATCATACAGGATTGCACTGTCAAAAATGTAAACACTGACCATTGTATTTCTTCCATTGTCTATTATGCAATGAATGGGAACTGCACAGAGGACTGTGCCCGTTATTTCATTCCTGTTTCAGTACTTATAACAAGCTCTTGGATTTCTAAATTAACACCTAGTTCCTATTAGAATACTACATAGTGAGCAAAAATGAGGTCAGCTGCTTTGCTTATATGGTGGGGTGAAGCTTGATTAGATTTATTCATATATTTATATCTATACAACCATATCATAAAATATAGATGGCTCAGGTCCAGTTGTCTAGGGCAAGGATTAGCTCTTATCTTCATGATCCCTGGTCTGTGAAACAGGAAGAGTAATTTCAGTTACAACATTGCTGTAAGAGAGTACAGGTAACTCAAGCACATTTAACTTGAGCACATTCAGCTTTCCACCATGCACATGGGGCATTGCAGCTGCCACTCAGGTAGTTCGCCGAGCTATTGCCCCTTCATTCCAGCCTATCGGCAGGTGGTACTAAGGATACATGCCTTGCCGTGGCCACTGCCAACCCATGCTATGCCACTAGTTTTACGCAGTGGCGGAGCTTCATGCTCTGGCACGGGGGGGGGGGCGGAGAGCAGGTGGGGCGGGGCTGGCGTGTGTCCCGGGGCGGGGTGCACCGCCCGGAGGGGCGTGGCACTTATCCTGGGGGCGTGAGACTTATCCTTACTTTTTAAAAAAGGAAGGAAGGAAGGAAGGAAGGAAGGAAGGAAGGAAGGAAGGAAGGAAGGCATCTGGGAAAAAAGACTATGGCAATCTCGTCCAACATTAAACCCAATGTATTTTGACTATACACAGTTTTGGCTTTACGCGCTTTCTCCAGAGCGTAACTCCTTTGTAGGCTGAGAGTTGCCTGTATCCCAGTGGGATAATGGGGCCCAATCCACTGGCAGAGAAAGAACCCAGCTGCCATTTGATTCCTCTCCTCCCTGAATGGTCTCCATCCAAGCGATAATTATAATAACTATGTCACCTTAAGAAATTGTGCCTGTGCTTGTTTGTTTTCTTCTTCTTCCCTCCCAATCCCTTTCCCCTCTTGTGTTGTGTCTGTTATATTTGCAAGCCTGCAGAACACCCTTAAATAATCTTTCTGTAAAGCTTAGTAGATTTTTAGGCATGTAATTTTGGGAATGACGATAATATGTGGCTTGAAAGTGCTGTAGCAATGATAGATGACGGGATTCTTAGCATTTCTCGGAATCCTCAAAGGGAGTGCTTCAAATCCTCTGTTAAGTGTTCTGTTCAAAAGCGAATTCAATGCATTTTAACATTTCAGGCAGTGACAGATGGGAACCTTGGAGAAAATCGAAGACTCTGTCAGCGTTGGTCCGATAGAGTTCGACCAATGCAGCAAAGATGCAGGAGCAACAGGTGTGTCCAACCCCAGGAATGTATCTTCTGGGAATGAAGCAGAACGAGGGGGCCCGTTCTTGCGTTCAGTCCCAACCAGAGAATCTCTCCGATCCCCTCGGGGGTCAGTGGTGAGTTTCCACGGCATCCAGTATTCCATCAAGCAATCCCGGGGACCCCTGTGCAAACGGAAAGTGGTGGACAAGAAAATCCTCCATAACGTCTAGTAAGTGCATGCAATGTGTGTTGTATTAGTACCTTAACAGAGAATTTTGGGGGAAGTCTTAAGGAGCTCGTCTTCCTGATTCTTTGAGAGCTGAAGACAATAAAGGTTCTCAGATAGTAAATGGAATGGGTGAGCTGATGTTTTAGGTGTTGTATGTTTTGTGGGGGGTTCCCCAATACCAATTGCATAGTTAATGGCACGATTCTGAAAGGATCCTTGCGAATACCTTTGCTGAGATTTTGTGTGTGGAGAGAAACCGGGTCTACAGCAAGCCAGCTGGGAAGGAGGGCGAGGAGACAATATGACATAAAGATGGGGAGAATACATTATTGAAGCAGGACCCTCATGTGTGTCAGAAGCAGGCACCTTGAATGGGTCAATAAATGTCTTGTTTTAAAAAATAATCTTATATCCCAAGATGGAGACAAATAATTAAATACAGATTAAAAAATAGCAATAGTTGAATTGAAACTGCAGAGTAGGTGGAAGTCAACAAATCAACAGATTTGAATATATTAAACACTGCTTATTGATTGATGGGTATCTTTATTTTTTAATAGTTTCTCGGTTTTACTGTTTTCTTTTGGGTTCCCTCTCTCTCTCTTCTTTCTCTTTTCTCCTTTCTTCTTTTCTCTCTCTCCCTATCTTTTTTCGTTTATTCTTTGTAATGTTATCGTATTTACATATTTATATAGTTATCTTAGATTTCTTAACAATTTTATTATGTACACTGTAATAATTATTCCAGTCTAAGAATACCCAATGTAAGATAAGCTCATCTTTTCTTTTTGATGTTCTTCTTTGTGTGGAAATTTTGAAAATAAAACAAAATATATGTCTTGTTTTAAGTAAGGAGAATCTATTCCCATTCTTTGGACCTGCCTCGGTATGAGGCACAAACCCATCCATCTCTGCCTGCTGTGATTTACTTTTGTAGTTTTATATGCTGGAGGAAAGTGTAAAGCTAAAGGTAAACGTACCCCTGACTGTTAGGTCCAGTTGCGGACGACTCTGGGGTTGCGGCGCTCATCTCGCTTTACTGGCCGAGGGAGCCGGCGTTTGTCCGCAGACAGTTTTTCTGGGTCATGTGGCCAGCATGACTAAGCCACTTCTGGCGAAACCAGAGCAGCGCACGGAAACGCCGTTTACCTTCCCGCCAGAGCAGTACCTATTTATCTACTTGCACTTTGACATGCTTTCAAACTGCTAGGTGGGCAGGAGCAGGGACCGAGCAACGGGAGCTCACCCCGTCACGGGGATTTGAACTGCCGACCTTCTGATCGGCAAGCCCTAGGCTCAGTTGTTTAGACCACAGCGCCCCCCGCGTCCCACATGTTTAATGCGACATTGCTATTTCCCTTGGGGAGACTTGAGCTTCCCATCAAGAGAATGAGTTTCTCCCTTCAGGCTGCTGCTGCTCGGAGCCACTAAATTGCTCTGCAAGGTCCACATTATGCAAGTGCCAATCTGATGGGCAGGAACATGAAAGAGCACCCAAATCTGGAAAACAATAGAGTGTTAAGTGCACGAACTTCCTCAAGCCTTGAGAAATTCTAAGGGGATAGCCTTCCTTTCATTTGGCTTCCTTTTTAAGCGAGAAGATTGGAAACCGATGATAATAATAATAATAATAATAATAATAATAATAATAATAATAATTTTTATACCCCCCATCTGGCCGGTTTCCCCCAGCCACTCTGGGCAGCTCCCAACGGAATATTAAAAACACGATAAAACATCAAACATTAAAAAAAACTCCCCTAAACAGGGCTGCCTTCAGATAGTTGTTTCTTTCCTTGACATCTGATGGGAGGGCGTTCCACTTAAAAGCATTCGAAAAATATTTTACATATTTTCAAATATACAGGCAGGGCATAGGTTTCTATGTATATTTCCATACATATGGGCAAGAAATTTGGTGTTTTAAAATGGAGGAGGAGATATTGAAGAATCCAAATTCAACGCCAAATATAGGATTTCACAAACACCTGCGGGCAGGTGGAGGAATAAAATTATGAGCAGAATAATAGCAGGTGAACCATTTCTATCACCAACAATTCCAGAATGGAAATTTCTGTAACGAAACGTTGGTGTGGCAGAAGACGTGGGGAAAGGACCTGATGTTATTATGCCACATAGATCATCGCAGAAAACTTTTGATAAACTGAACCTCCTTTTTATTTATTTTTTTGTTTCTAGTGGCATCATGAGGCCAGGCATGAATGCTATCCTGGGACCAACAGGAAGCGGCAAATCTTCGTGAGTATCTCTTAAGGCCAAATTCCAAGTGGTGTGGGAAATCAGGAAGTTTTGCTTTTTGAAATTATTGTTATTTAATTAGCAGCCACTAACTAGCGCTGTGGGTTAAACCACAGAGCCTAGGGCTTGCTGATCAGAAGGTCGGTGGTTCGAATCCCCGCAACGGGGTGAGCTCCCGTTGCTCGGTCCCAGCTCCTGCCAACCTAGCAGTTCGAAAGCATGCCAAGTGCAAGTAGATAAATAGGTACCGCTCCAGTGGGAAAGTAAACGGCGTTTCCGTGCACTGCTCTGGTTTCGGTGTTCCGTTGCGCCAGAAGCGGCTTAGTCATGCTGGCCACATGACCCGGAAAAACTGTCTGTGGACAAACGCCGGCTCCCTTGGCCTGTAAAGCGAGATGGGCGTCGCAACCCCAGAGTCGTCCGCGACTGAACTTAACTGTCAGGGGTCCTTTACCTTTAGCCTCCTTGATGTTTTGGCTGCTCGAAAAGATCCTGCCGGCTTGTCGGGGGACGTTCTCATAGATGGTGTCCCACAACCTCCCAATTTCAAGTGCATCTCAGGATATGTAGTTCAGGTGAGTGCCTCGGCCTTTTGGATTTTGATTCTGCTATATCTGTTTTCCCTGCCACCCCAGTTCTTGGGGTGATAAGCACCCATCTGCACAACACAGTCAAAGCACTATCATACCACTTCAAATAGCCACAGCTTCTACCCAAAGAATCCTGGGAACTAGAGTTGCTGAGAGGCGCTGTGAGAAGACTCTTCCCTCTCACAGAACTACAATTCCCAGAGTTCCCTTGGAAGAAGGACTGACTATTAAACCACTTTGAGAAGTGTAGCTCAGTGGGGGCGGGGAATAAGGGTCTCCTAACTGCAATGACTAAAGTCTTTGAGGGCAGAAACTGGAAAGTGCTAGAAGATTCTGGAAGATTCTAGAAGGTTCATTTCCGATGCAAATATGGTTTTGACTATCTCAAGGTCACACTGAGCCAGGAAAGATAAATGCCCTACGCTCAGCAAGCTGCTCTCTATCACTCTCTCTTACTTTCGTTTGTACCTCGTGTCTCTGAAGTTTTTTTCTGAAGTTTTTGGTAACAAGCCTTTGCCTTTTAGTAATAGTGGTACATTGGTTCTCGAACTTAATCCGTACCAGAAGTCCGTTCCAAAACCAAAGCATTCCAAAACCAAGGCGCGCTTTCCCATAGAAAGTAATGCAAAATGGATTAATCCGTTCCAGACTTTTAAAAACAACCCCTAAAACAGCAATTTAACATGAATTTTACTATCTAACGAGACCATTGATCCATAAAATGAAAGCAATAAACAATGTACTGCAGTCACACAATCAATCAGTCAGTAGCTGAACTGGGTTCCACACAGTCACAAAAACAAAAGAGCCGCAAAAACAAGAACGCAAAATAAATAACAAAGACAGACCTCAGTGTAACACTCAAAATGGAAACGTGACACTCAAATTGGAAGCGTAACACTCAAAACGGAGCATGTTCGGCTTCCCAAAAAAGTTCACAACCAGAATACTTACTTCTGGGTTTGCAGTGTTTTGGTTCCAACTTGTTTGAGTACCAAGGTGTTTGAGAACCAAGGTACCGCTGTAAAAGTTTTTTCTTTTGGACCTTTGACTCTGCGTGGTCTTTTTTTATTTACTGCAAGACGCTGTCCGTCAATAACAACCCTCAGCATCTTTAACAAACTACAGCTCCCAGGATTCTGAGGGGGGAAGCCATGACTGTTTAAAATCGTATGATGCTGCTTTAAATTTATAGAGCAGATGGGGCCTAAACAGAGAGTAGACCCATTAAAATTAATGGGCTTTCTTGAAGTAAGAGTCAGCTGCTGGTACATTCAGTTTCTGCACTTGAAATGGCCGGGCGGAGGGGAGAAGGATATTCCATTGCATGTGCTTTCTTACAGTCAAAATATTCTGCTTTCAGGATGATGTTGTCATGGGAACAATGACAGTGAGGGAGAATCTGCTCTTCTCAGCAGCGTTGCGGCTTCCAAAATCTATCAGCTTTCAGGAGAAGGAAGAGCGGGTAGTTCAGATTATCAATGAGCTGGGGCTGAGCAAAGTGGCTGATACTAAGGTGAGCACATCTTGGGGGTACTTTAAAAGGTTTTGCTGATATTCCCATAGCTCTTAGCAGAAGCTTAGTGTTAATAGTTTGATCCTACCTGCCCCATGTTAGAGAGAGAGGTTTGGAAGAAAGATATTTACTCTCTTGTAGCACAGTGGAGATTGCTCAAAGCACCTTAAAACTTGGTTAGATTTACTTATGCCTTCATCTAAACAAATGTTACCCACATAATACTTAGGCTAGAATAAATCAGACACTTAGCTTTCCAAATAAGTGAAGCTTTATACACACAGAGTTTTTGCAGAAGTTACAGCAAACAAGTCTCTATCTGCTGGCAGCGAAACAAAGATGAACAAATAACTTAAAAAGAAAATGATTTGGTTTCCTTACGAAAAGGATCGTGCAATCTTTGGCTTGGAAAAGATGCAGGCTGTAAAATCTCCCTTTTAGAGAGATTTTATACATTTGAGCTGGGAGTCATTCCACAGGGCTTCTTGCTTGTTGCAGGAAGCACAAAGAAAAAGAAAATTGGGTTGGGGCAGAGGTTGTTGAGAGCCTGCTAAGCAACACTCACTGGTTACTTGAGCTCAGGGCTCAGGTTAACCCTTTCATACACATAAGTGTCAGTCAGTAACTGTACAGCTTTCTAACTTCTCGGCTTGAATACCGTAACACCACTTAGAGGTGTTTTTGAAAGTGTCTGATGCACGCTTGGTGTGCCTAAATTAAATGTTTTGCAGGTAGGAACTGAACTGATTCGAGGCGTGTCTGGGGGAGAACGGAAGAGGACTAACATAGCAATGGAACTGATCACTGAACCGCCAGTGCTGTTCCTAGATGAACCCACCACAGGCCTCGATGCCAGCACTGCCAATGCTGTTCTCCTCCTGCTAAAGAGGTAAGAAGCGCTATCCCTTCTGGAAACCCTTGATGATGATGATGATGATGATGATAAATAAATAAATAAATAAATAAATTTGATTATGAAACAAATTTTCAAAATTGTTTCTGCGGGTCTGCGAACACGATCCGTGCGGGGAGGCGTGTTCACAACCTGCAGCATCCGTAACCCACAGCGCCACATTTGCGCACGCGCGGTTTGCAGTTCGCCGCTTCTGCTCAAGCATGAAGCACAATTTAGCGCTTCTGCACATGCGCAAGCGCCAAAACCCGGAAGTAACCCGTTCTGGTACTTCCGGGTTTGGCACGTTCGTATCCCGCAGCGAACTCAACCCGCAGCGAGCGCAACCCAAGGTATGACTGTAATGGCAATGGCGCCCACCTGAGAGGTGCCGGAACTGTGTTCCGGCGAGTCCTGGCTGGGAAAAAAAATTCCTGGGGAATCCTACTCCATACCCTCCGACATTTCTCCAATGAAAACAGGGACATCCTAAGGAAAAGCAAGGCATTCTGGGAGCAAATTGGACAACGGGATGGCTTCTGTAAATCTGTGACTTCCCTGGGAAATAGGGACACCTGGAGGGTCTGCAATGATGAACATATATACCCTGCCTTTCTGCCATCATTGCACTCTGATTCACAGAGGATAAAGGCCAGGGGTCGCCAAACTTACCCGGCCTCGGGCCGGTTCTTCCAATGGCGATTGCGCAGTGAGCTGGAGGGTGGGTGAGCGCATGCACTATTTCCAGCGCACTTTCGGGTTGTGGAGTGCTGGAAATAGCTTGTGCGCACGCACATGCGCACTATTTCCGATGCACTTCCGGGTCTGGGGGGGCCCGTGCGCATGCGCACAAGCTATTTCTGGCCAGAAATGACGCTTGCGCACAAGCTATTTTTGGCGCTCCGCGCCCCAAAAGTGCTCCGGAAATGACGCTTGCGCATGCGCTCAAGCTATTTCCGGTGCTCTGCCAACCTGAAAGTGGGCAGCTGTGCCATGCCGCACTGGAAAGAGCGGGCGGCGGCAGCGGGGGTCGCCGGAGGCTGGAAAACTGAATCCCTCTGGCAGTATCCGGGCCGCGGGCCTTAGTTTGGGGAAGCCTGATAAAGGCCATCTGTGGCTACTAGCCAAGATGCATATTTTCTACCTCCACTGTCAGAATACCAGCTGCTGGAGAGGAGAGAGCAATTGTGCTCAGGTCCTGGTCATGGACTTCCCATAGGCACCTGGTTGGCCACTGTAAGAACAGGATTCTGGACCAGATGGGTGTCTGGTCTCATGCAGCAGTGATTTCCTTAGGATCTTAAGGCGCTGTACATAAGGTCCCCCTAGGTCAGGCATCCCCAACCTGGCCCTCCAGATGTTTTGGGACTACAATTCCCACCATCCCTTACCACTGGTCCTGTTAGCTAGGGATGTAGTCCCAAAACATCTGGAGGGCCGAGTTTGGGGATGCTGTCCTAGGTGATCGGCAATGCAGGCACTGAGAAACCCAACCTTGCTTAGCTTCAGAAAGGCGGCAGCATCCTGTTTGTAAATTTAAGGCCTGGGTGCAGCTGTAGACTTGCACGGCTTTTGCATTTTTGCCATCGTCCTACCTCACCGAGAGGGCTTAAAACTTAAAAGGTGCGGCTTTTCACCCTAGGCTCTCCAGAAGAGGCAGAACCATCATTTTCTCCATCCACCAACCTCGCTATTCCATCTTCAAGCTCTTTGATAGCTTGACGTTGCTGGCTTTGGGGAAAGTACTCTATCATGGGCCCGCAAAGGAAGCCCTGGGATATTTCCAGTCTATTGGTAAGTTTGCTCTTGTCATTATAAGAGTTTGTAGGCGTGGGGATGTCAGCAAAACTCACCAGAGCAGGGGTTAGAAAACTCAAGGGGCTCGCTGAAGCTCTTGAAGGCAACCGGGAGCTGCCATGGCGCACAGACTTCATGTCAAGATCACGACTCGCCTCGGAGACCCTTGCACAGAGACTTTTGGGGCTGTCTCTGCCTCAGCTGCTTTGGCTGACAGCGGGCGCTTCCAGACAAGCCCTTTAATGGGCCATTGCCATGTCTCCTTTACATAATTGTATGGGGATTCCAGGAAATAGCACATGAGCCAATTGGGATTATTCCATTCTCTCTGTCCTGTCCCCCCCCTGCTTCCTCCGTCTTTCTTCTTGCCACAAAAGAAAACCCTGAAGGAGGGAAAGAGCACGATAGCAGTGCGACCTCTTTGCAGGTGTGAACAGGATAACTTATGATGAAGGCATAGTGAGAGTTGCCCTTAGGTAAGGAGGCTGTCGTGTTGGGGATTGCCCTCTCTGTTGTTAGTAGCTCTGAACACACACACACACACACACACACACACACACACACACACACTTTGAATCCAAATGCACAGGATTGGTTCACCTTGCTTTTGTTCCTCTGGTGTCAAAATTAAGCATAGAATCATAGAGTTTGTAGAGTTGGAAGGGACCCCTAGGGCAGTGATGGCGAACCTTTTAGAGACTGAGTGACCAAACTACAACCCAAAACCCACTTATTTATCGCAAAGTGCCAACAAGGCAATTTCATCTAGGGTCATCTAGTCCAGGGTCAGCAACCTTTTTCGGCTGTGGGCTGGCCCAGCGTCCCTCAGACCATGTGGTGGGCTGGACTATATGGGGGGGGGGAATGAACGAATTCCTATGCCCCACAAATAACCCAGAGATGCATTTTAAATAAAAGGACACATTCTACTCATGTAAAAACACCAGGCAGGCCCCACAAATAACCCAGAGATGCATTTTAAATAAAAGGACACATTCTACTCATGTAAAAACACGCTGATTCCCGGACCGTCCGCAGGCCGGATTGAGAAGGCGATTGGCCCACATCCGGCCCACGGGCCTTAGGTTGCCTACCCCTGATCTAGTCCAACCCCCTGCAACATGAGCTGGAAAGGGTACATTTATCAGGTGGGCTTGACAATGTGGGCGAACCTGCCCTGATGACATGCCTATCAGCGCATGGGATGAATAATCATAGAAAAAGAGGGAGGCACACACCAGCTTCCATAGCACACTTAGATATCTAGCCTCGCTTGTGTGTTCAGGTGTGGCTTATATGGGTTGAAGACAACTCCCTATACCATTCTTAAGTAAAGAAGTTGGGTTTCCAGGATACAAGTCTGGGGCTTCTCAGCTCTGAGTAACAGTTTTTATTTTTTTTATTTATTCATTTATTATTTGAACTACAATTTATTACCTGTTGTTTACTCCAAGGTTCCGGGGCAGGTAACAAAGGAAACATTTGGTGTTAGTCTCGTTCATACCTGTGCTTAAACCAATTTGCTTAGAAGTCTCATTTGTTACATAAATGTGCTCTGGAATGCAGCTTTGGTGACTCATTTCTTCACCTGTGTTGTTGGGGAAAGACCACTCCCATCGAGGTAAAATAGGTGCTAGCAGTGGGGAAGCACAACTTCCACAAAAGGTTTAATTTGACGTAACTTGATTTATTGATTTATTTCTTGTTTTTCAGTGCCGCTTTCCATTCAAATGAATCTCAAAGCAGTTTACCAACAATAAATAACAGCATACTGGTAATAGGTAGAGAATGAGACTCCTAATCTCAGGGTCGTGGTTTCGAGTCCCACGATGGGTGAAGGATTCCTGCATTGCAGAGAGTTGGACTAGATCAGGGATCAGCAAGCTTTTTCAGCAGGGGGGGCCGGTCCGCTGTCCCTCAGACCTTGTGGGGGGCCGGACTAAATTTTGGAAAATAAAAATGAACGAATTCCTATGCCCCACAAATAACCCAGAGATGCATTTTAAATAAAAGCACACATTCTACTCATGTAAAAACATGCTGATTCCTGGACCGTCCATGGGCTGGATTTAGAAGGCGATTGGGCTGGATCTGGCCCCTGGGCCTTAGTTTGCCTACCCATGGACTAGATGATCCTTGTGGTCCCTTCCAGCTCTATCATTCTATGATAACATGATCACAAATGCAGGATAAATCATATAAAATAATTAGCAAATCATCAATAAAACAATCTATCAGACACTTAACAAAACAGCAACTGAACAAAATAAGCTAAACATCACAACTACAGCAAAACAAATCAATATGGCATCTGTAAAACAATAACAACAACGTTAACAAAATAGCGACTAAAAGAAAATAAGCTAAGTACTGCTAAGTTCATACAAACACTCTCTATGCCCCCTACCCATGACTCAAAACTTAAAATTTAAAAGTTAATTAAAAATGCTCAGCCATTTGGATGTCCACTTTGCGCGTGTGCTAGAGTTCAGATTTTGTCACTGAAGTTTAAATATTGCCATACGTTACACCCAATCAAAAGAAGATTTTTTTTAACAAACTACCAACCCTAAAAATTAAAATTTAATTCCTACTCCAGAGAGACAAAATACCCTCTGAAAATGCCTGGGGGTGAGCAGCAGTTAAGAAACAATGACATTTTTAGAACATTTAACAATCTGAGCTAGTTAGACAGCTTAAAACAGTTCTCTCCCTCCCTCACTCTCTTTTTTGAGTTTAATTTTTTTAATTAAATTTTTGTTTTACATTTTGGAATGTTCACTTAAAACAACCTTAAAATATCAATGTCTTCCCTCCCTCTCTTTCCATGGTTCATTTTGCACAACATAAATCCCTGCATATTTAACATAGACTAAACCATTCAGTGCTCCATTATTACCTCCTGCAAAACTTATTTACACTGTTGAATTTATCTTAATGCTGCCCACATTTTCAAATAAGCACAATTTTCCTCCCTATATTCAATAAACATTTTCCTTTAAACGTATGTTGTTCTTGTTCTCTTATTCTATATGTTAGGTCCACAAGCTGTGCATATTCCATCAATTTAAGTTGCCAATCTTCCTTAGTTCGGACTTCGCTCGTTTTCCATTTTTGGGCTAACAAAACACGAGCCGTGATATTGGCATACATAAATAACCTTTCCTGTTATTCCCAACAAAAAGAACTCTGGTTGGTTGGTTTGTTTATGTTATGTATTGAAGTTCTCACCCTAGGCCACTAGGGGTGTGTGTATATAGTTCATTCTGCTGCAGTTCTCACTCAGGTCCGCACATGCAAATGAGGGATTGAAAGTGACGTTCAGGGATTGGGTAACTACAGAAAGTTGTTACTGTTGCTTGTAGCTGAGTTCTATATAAGCAGGCTGCTGAGCCCTTCAGATCAGTTCTGTTCCAGCCTGAGAATAAACAGAGCTGCTTGAAGAATCACTGTGTCGTCTGCTATGTCCACCCACTATTTAATAGTTTATGTACTTTAAAACATTTTTTTTTCAATTCATTATGAATTATTTCCCAGTATAGTCGTACCTTGGTTTTTCGAACAGCTTAGTTCTCGAACGTTTTGGCTCCCGATCACCACAAACCCAGAAGTCACTGTTCCGGTTTGCGAACTGTTTTTGGAAGCTGAACGTCCGGCGCTGCTTCCGCAGCTTCCGATTGGCTGCAGGAGCTTCCTGCAGCCAATCGGAAGCGGTGCTTTGGTTTCCAAAAGTTTTGGAAGTCAAACGCACTTCCAGAACGGATTCCATTCGACTTCCAAGGTACAACTGTACTCTTGTACCCTTTTACAGGTCCACCAAATATGAAAGAACGTAACCTCAGGCTCATTACATCTCCAACACTTTCTTTCTCTCTTTAAAGGGTATGAATGTGAGCCTTTCAATAACCCAGCTGACTTCTTCCTGGATGTGATCAATGGTGACTCCACGGCTGTAGCTGCAAGCAAATGTGGTCAGCAACTTAAGAAGACCGACGATCAGGAGCACGTAGGTAAGAAGCTGACATCGGGGGAGGTTCTTGATCACCACCGGGCATCTAGTACAGTGGTACCTCTGGTTGTGAACAGGATCCGTTCCAGAGGTCTGGCCACATCCCAAGGAATTCGCAACCGGAGGACCGCTTCTGCACATGCGTGTGGCACGGTTTAGCGCTTCTGCGCATGTGCACAACGCATAGAGCGCTTCTGTGCATGCGCGAGTGGTGAAACCCAGAAAAATACTTCTGGGTTTGCCGCTTTCGCAACCTGAAGTTTACGTTACCCAAGGGTAACATAAGCAGAGGGTCCACTGTACCATATTTCTGAAAGGCGTTCTATTATATAGTCCTAAAAAACGGGGGAGACGCGGATGGCTTCCCAATCAGAAGGTCAGCGGTTTGAATCCTCGAGGTCCCATTCTTCGGTCCCAGATCCTGCCAACCTAGCAGTTTGAAAGCACGTCAAAGTACAAGTAGATAAATAGGTACTGCTCTGGCGGGAAGGTAAACAGCGTTTCCGTGTGCTGCTCTGGTTCGCTAGAAGCGGCTTAGCCATGCTGGCCACATGACCCAGAAGCGGTCTGCGGACAAACGCCGGCTCCCTCGGCCTATAGAGAGAGATGAGCGCACAACCCTAGAGTTGTCTGCGACTGGACCTAACGGTCAGGGGTACCTTTACCTTTAAAAAACGGGGGGATGGGGTCCCTTTTTTGTTTTCCCCCAGAAACCAGTAATGAAAATGACGTGGAAGAGGAAGGCGTGGAGAAGACACTGGTGGACTCCTTGCACAAGAAATACATCAGCTCCACCCAGTACGAGAGCATGATGGAACAGCTGAAGAAATATGAAAATCTCCACGGGATCTCTCAGAAGAAGCCGAGGCTCATGAATCAAGTGACCTATGCAAACGGCTTCCTCACTCAGCTCTACTGGGTGTCGCAGCGCTCCCTCAAAAACCTCATCCGAAACCCCCAAGCTTCTGTGGCGCAAGTAAGGAGCAGAACTGTCTGCTAATGTAGACTCTCAAGTGAGAACGTCTGGTGCACCCAGAAGCATGTCATAGCAGGGTGCTTGTGGCTGGAGGTCTAAAAACCATAAACCTTCGTTGGGGTCAGCTGGTTTCACAGTCCCTCCAAGTGTCCTTATCTTCCAGGGACAATCCCAGATTTGCAGAAGCCCTCCCAGTTTCTGATTTGATCCCAGAATGTCCCACTTTTCCTTAGGACGTCCCTGTTTTCATCAGAGAAATGTTGGAGGGTGTGGTAGGACATTCCTATTTTTATTGAAGGGTGTGGAGTTATGTGACTCCCGAGCCAATGAGATAAGTAACTCTACAACCTTTAGAAGACACCTGAAGGCAGCCCTGTAGAGGGAGTTTTTTTAATGTTTAATGTTTTGTTATGTTTTTATATATGTTGGAAGCTGCTCAGGTGGTTGGGGCAACCCAGTCCAGATAGGCAGGGTTAATAATAATAATAATAATAATAATAATAATAATAATAACAATAATAATGATGTCTGTATTTTCACTGGAGAAATGTTGGAGGGTATGGCTTCAGTGGCACTGAACTTACCTTAAACAGAAATATTCTAACTCGGCTGGTTGGTTTTAACTGGTTTTTTTGGATGGCATTCAAACACAGTAAGCCCACAACTTATATGCATTTGACTTGTCCGCATTCAGCTGTACACACCTGGCAAAAAAAATTACAAAAATATTTAATGGGGATGGAATTCCAGGAAAAATGACTTTGACAATCCCATCCACCATAATGTCTTGACTACATGCAGTTTTGGCTTTTGGCGCGATCCCCAGAATGTAACACCAGTGTACAGAGCCGTCTTAAGGGGATCTGCCGCCCTGGCGCGGCTATCCCTCCGGCGCCCCCGCCATGCCGCCTCTCCGCCGCCTCCCTCCCGCGCTTGCCGCCCCTTGGGAGGGGGGTGGGCGAGCGGGGGATGAGGGGCGTGGCGCTGGAGCGGCGGGGGCTCTGCTCGCGCGCCGCAGCCGGATGGCGGGCAGCGGCCCAGCTCGCGCTCCCGCGCAGCCGGATGGCGCGGCGCAGCCGGCAGCTCGCGCTCTGCGCGCAGCCGGAGGGCACGGCGCGGCTGGCCAGCTCGCGCTCCATCGGGCGGGCGGGCGGCTCGCGCTCCTGTGCTCTGCTGGGCAGTCAGAGGGCGCTGCCGGCAGGCGCTGCCAGCGGGGCTGGAGGGCAGAGGCGCCCTCCAGGCCATTGCGCCCTGGTGCGCCGCGCCACCAGAGTAAATGGATGAGACGGCTCTGCCAGTGTAAGCTGTGGGCTCACTGCACTGGTAAATCCAGCTTGCAAAATTATAGCAGGTTGAGAGGTCTTGCACAGCTAACCCCCTTCCTCAAAAGACTGGACTGTTTGCAGCAAGGAAAGTGAGGGGCAAAGTGCATTGGAAAGGGCAGGTAGGTATATTTCAAATTACCTAATCATACCACAACTTTTCAACACCCCTCAAATCAGGATTTTTAAAGATGAAAAATTCAAATGGATTTTCGCAATTTTTCCAGAAAAAAGCTCAACAACCTTGGCGTATTTCTAAGACAAGCCCAACAACTTGGGTGGGGGGATTTTCTTTTAAAAAAAGGACAACAATTTGTTTGTGCCAGATTTTCGCTTCTTGAAACGTGGCAACCCTAGCTTGTGTTGACGCAGCAACACCTCATCTCCTTTCAAGAAAATAAGAATGCATGCTCAATAAGCAGGTTATCTGGAAGCACCCTGACAGAGGACTTTGCTGCATAATTATCTATGGTGATATAAAACATTTGCTGAACTTGAAGTCTTCCATATTCTTTCATCAAGAGAACTCATTCCGAGCCTGTGAATATCATTGCCTTCCTTGTTTGTATAGTTCAGGATGGTCAGATAGCCTTTGACCGTTGCATTCTGTTGCTGTGCCAGTGGGCGGGTACAGCATTAATCTCTTTATTTTTCCCTTCCCACATCCCAGGTCCTTGTGACGGTTGTCCTCGCGCTGATTGTGGGGGCCATTTTCTTTGGTGTAAAACTAGATCAAAGCGGCATTCAGAACCGGTAATTCCTGGTGCTTTCCTCGAGGTTTATTTTCCGTCATATCATTATCATTTTTTAAATAACTGTTATTAGCTTTGCATAAAATCACATTATGTAACATCATTTCCTCTTATTATATCTCTTCGGCTCAACTGAGCCATTTTAGGTAATGGTATAACAAGAATAGGAAAGGAAGTAAAATGCAAAGATGCAAAAACTAATTTTGTAAACCATTAACCGGTTTTACAACTTCCCTCCCTCCCAGGTAATGGTTTACAAAATTAATTTTTGCATCTGTGCATTTTACTTCCTTTCCTATTCTTGTTATAGCATTACCTAAAATATTAAATTACTCAACCTGAGCATAGCTGTCAACCTTTCCCTTTTTTGCGGGAAATTCCCTTTTTATAGCAGTGGGGAACAGCAGGGAGGGTTGAAAGCTATGAACCTGAGTAGGTAGCAAATTCATTTTACAAATCTTCAGATAACCCTACTAGTGATGTTAATTGGTTACAGTTGTCTTTCAAATATAAAACATATTTATTCCAGTCTTTTTGGAATGCTTGATCTCACTGGTTCTGGATTCTTCCCGTCAGTTGCATCAGTTCTGCAAAGTCCATCAATTTCATCTGCCACTCTTCTTTTGTTGGTACTTCATGTTGTCTCCATTTGGGGGCTAACAAAATTCTTGTAGCAGTTGTTGCATATAAAAACAGTTTTTTGTCTTGTCTTGGTATCTCTTTACCCACTATACCCAATAAGAAACCTTCTGGGGGGTTTTTTTAAACAAAAGTGTTTTAAAACATTTTCTTTAACTCATTATATATCATTTCCCAGAAAGCTTTTACCTCTGTTTTCCATCATATCAAATGCTGGGCTCCCCAGGGGGCAGCTCCAGAAAGCTGGCAACTGGTGGGCCATTGCAAGAATGGAATGGCTGGACTAGATGGGCCATTGGCCCTATCCAGCACTGCCTTTCTTACATTTTTAAGGGATTGTAGATAGAATCTCCAGGTGGTCTACTTATGTCCTTATGTATCAACAACAGTGATGTGTGAATTAAGTTTTTTACTCTGCCCTTCAAGGCAATACTGGTTGTCTATTACAAATGGACAAATATTTACAAGGGCTCACACAAGCATTGGATCAGGCCCTGCAAAAGACTATTAAGAGGTCTGGGGGCTAAATGTTCCTTGGAGCCTCTCTCTTCTTTGGATCTTTGCACCGTCGTACAAATACCATATTTTTCTTCACTTTGGGAGTGTTGTTTGTCACTGTTGCGGAGACTTCTCCATATGCAATTCCACCTCCCTGGGGCGGGCTGCACCCATTGCACACACACCCCCTTCCTATGCCTCTGGTTTCTAGCCCTCACTGAGCATGTGAAAAAATGTAGATGATACTTGCAAAAAGTTCGTGTGTTTCGGGAATGGTGCTTCTCTGTACTGCATTGCTACTTCTGTATTTGCAGGAAGTCTTATTTTAATCTTCTTTATTATTCTTATTTATTAAATTTCTATACCGCCCTATACCCACAGGTCTCAGAGCGGTTCATTTCAATCTTTTATTAACCTGCAGCTGCCCCTCCTATTTCTTACCTATTCCTTCCTATGACACTGTCATTTGCAGGGTGGAAAGCAACAACTATGGCAAACAATTCTAGTTTTAGAAAGGATCGCGCACATACATTTAATTTTTTAAAAAAATACAAGCATTTGCATAAATCATTGCAAGCACAATGTTTGGGGGAGGTTTTGGCAAGGAATAGAAAATCTGTTTTATGAACCTTGGTTTTCCCATATTCTTTGTTGCTATAGTTTTCCTTTTTTTTATTTATTTCCGGAGTTGAAACAAACACAATCATATGACCTATGAGCAGTTCTTGAAAAGATGCTTTAACATGCCCTAGTCTAAGGTCAAGATCCATCTCAGTTTAACAGCAGAAAACCATGGTGACTGGCCTGCATAAGAACAATATGTGTTCCTACCATAGACAAGGGTTCAGTGACCCTACAGAAATCTTCCGAAGCAGTTAATGAAGGTAGTTGACTTACTTTTGGTTGCTTCTTTCAGAGTTGGATCTTTGTTTTTCGTAACCACAAACCAGTGCTTCTCCAGTGTGTCGGCAATCGAGCTGTTTATCAGGGATAAGAAATTGTTTGTGTAAGTATCAAACCTCCTCTAAGGAAATGGGGAGGCAGGGAAAGGCAGTACCAAATCAGTGACACATGCCCTTCTGGCTTGCACTCTTTATAAAGACTTGACGAGTGAGATTATCACCCCTCTTTTATTGTCCATTCTGGGTCACCCAACCACTGCCACAGGTGTCCTTTCTCTTGGCAGATCAAGATGAGCAGGTGACAGCAAAGGTTGCAAGGTTTTTAGCTGGGGCAATCAGAATAAGATCCACTATTTGACTATTGATTCAAAACCCTAAAATGTGTTTTATATAATTGACTTTTTATTTCTGTTCTTTGTATGTTGCATTATTGTTTTATTGCTGTGGCCGATGGCTGACGCAAATAAAGGTTCATTCATTCATTCCCTTCCAACTCTATGCTTCTATGAGTTAGTTAGTAGGAAGTTTCAAAGCACAGGGGTGGCTAACTTTATTTGGGCTGAGGGCTGCCCTACCCCTAGCCAATCCTCCAGGAGTTGCATATCAAAAATGGGTGTGGTTGAAGTTTAAAAGGCGGCATGACCATTTTATTATATATATTTATTTTTTAAAAGGAGGGGGGTGTAAAAAAAACACCTTTTGGAAGTAAAGTTCAGTGGTACCTTGGTTGTCAAACTTAATCTGTTCCGGGTGTCCGTTCAACTCACGGAACAGTTAAAAAACCAAGGCGTGGCTTCCGATTGGCTACGGGAGCTTCCTGCACTCAATCGGAAGCCGCGTCAGATGTTCGGCTTCCAAAACAGTTCGCAAACCGGAACACTCACTTCTGTGTTTGTGGCGTTCAGGAACCAATTTGTTCAGGGAGCCAAGCCGTTCGACAACCCAAAGTACCACTATATTGCAGCTGGAGACATATGGGAGCAGTCAACAATTCTAAGTACGTTAACTACATACTGTCAGTTCATATCCCACGTGGACCACTGCAGCGTGAGAACGGTGCAAGTAGAATACCCTTCGCTGATAAAGCATGGAAATCCATCAAAGAGCCGAGTCGAGTCTGGTAAAGCCTGATGTGATAATTGGTCCTTGACTTCTTGGAAACAAATCCCATTAGCTCATGAAAATGGAATTTCTGTAGCTCTGGGCAGTATATCAACACTAGCGTGAGTTTGGGAAAACAATCTGGGGGGATCAGAACGCAAACTTCCCGAAGCTGAGCAGGTCTAGTGGTGACGTTTCAATGAGGGAGATTGCTTGGGAATGCTGAGAATGTCTCCTCAAGCTCCAAGTCAGGAATGAAATCTTAGATGTGATTGAGTCCTGACCATGTATTTACAGGGTGAGTCCTTTAAAAGAGGCCCCGTGGATACAGAATACACATGTTCCACGGGCCCTTTTTTAAATGACTCACCCTGTATAAACATGCACATTTTATAATTAATATTGCTAGAAGGATTGCAACTCCAGCTGAAGAAAAGAGAATCATTTATTTGTTAGAAGTGAGCAGAAGATATATTTCATTAAGCAAGAGATGTGAAACTCGGAGTCTGATAAAATTTCGACAGTGGAACAGACTCCCTTCATTGGAGGTTTTTAAGTAGATGTTGGATGTCCATCTTTAGTTGAGATTCCTGCATTGCAGGCAGTTGGACTCGATGACCCTCGGGGGTCCATCCAACTCTGTTGGAACTCTGTTCCAACTTCTATGATTCTATGAAATGGTTCCTTTCTCTTTTCCTAATCTTGTTGTTGTTTAGTCGTTTAGTCATGTCCAACTCTTTGTGACCCCATGCACCAGAGCATGCCAGGCACTCCTGTCTTCCACTGCCTCCCACAGTTTGGTCAAACTCATGTTAGTAGCTTCGAGAACACTGTCCAACCATCTTGTCCTCTGTCGTCCCCTTCTCCTTGTGCCCTCCATCTTTCCCAACATCAGGGTCTTTTCCAGGGAGTCTTCTCTTCTCATGAGGTGGCCAAAGTATTTTCCTAATTAGCAAGTCCTTAAATTTCTCTTAGCATGTGTGTACCTTTCCAGTAAGCCATGTTCTGTCCTGTCCTCACAGCCACCAGTATACCAGCGGTTATTACCGAGTCTCTGCATATTTCCTTGCCTTGATGATTGGAGACCTGCTGCCCATGAGGACCATGCCTGCAATCCTATTTTCATGTATAAGCTATTGGATGATTGGTAAATAATCCGTATTTTTGTATGCTGTCGTACCAATGAACAAGTCTACCTCCTTCCTTGGTGGGACTCTTCATACGCACAGAGGCCTCAGCAGAGGAAAATATCTCTGTGTAGCCTTACCTCTGGCCTGCAGTTTTAACCATTTCCATTCTTTTATAAAAAGTTTGTTCTCTTGATTTCTTATTTTTCCGGTAACTTTCACCATTTCTGCATATCCATTCTTCTTTTGCTGGGAATTCTTCTTCTTTCCATTTTTTAAAATAATTTTTTATTAATTTTCTACATATTAAAACACTTAATACTTATTTTCTATAACAAAAAAAATACATCTTATTTCTAAACAGTACGCATATACAAACTTTCTTATTCTTTCTCACTTTGTGTCATGACTTCCTCAAGACCCTCCTTACTGATTTCCTTATATTTCATCTTTAGCAATCTTCTAAATCATTTTAAAGATTCTTTAAACATTCTTGTTTATAATTCTCTAATTTACCTTCCTTTTCTTCCATTATCTATTCTTACTATCCTAATTTTAATTAATTCCAATTCTAACTTCACACCTAGGCCTCGACTTCTTCCAAAAACTTTCCTCTTTTTCAAACATTTCCTCTTTTTCAAATATTTTTCTTTCCATTTTTGGGCAGGTAACATTCTTGCCGCTGTGGAAGCATACATGAATAAGTTTCTGAATAAGCGGTAGACTCGAAATCCGGGGAACCGGGTTCGCGTCTCCGCTCCTCCACATGCAGCTGCTGGGTGACCTTGGGCTAGTCACACTTCTCTGAAGTCTCTCAGCCCCACTCACCTCACAGAGTGTTTGTTGTGGGGGAGGAAGGGAAAGGAGAATGTTAGCCGCTTTGAGACTCCTTCGGGTAGTGATAAAGCGGGATATCAAATCCAAACTCTTCTTCTTCTTCTTCTTCTGTACAGTTTGGTTAGTTCTGTCCCTATAATTCCCAAAAGGAAACCTTCTGGGTTTGTTTGTTTTACAAACGTCCTTTCCAGTCTTCCACCTCGTGACTTGATTGTTCATTGCACCTATCCTCTTCCTGTTTCCAGGCTACCAGGCTGATGCGGGACGATTCTTCTTCTTCATGCTGACTCTTGTGCTGTTGTGCTACACATCCACCTCAATGGCCCTCGCAATCTCCGCAGGGATGGACGTAGTAGCCATTGCCAACCTACTGATCACCATCTGCTTTGTCTTCATGCTGGTGAGTCTTGCATGTGTCACGTAAGCTCGGGACCAGCTCTACTGCAACCATGGCCGCCATTTTCTGCAGTTCCATATTTTGGAAAGTTGTAATCTCAAATCCTGACCTCCCGCAATCCCACTGCAGTTCGTGCGATAAAAGGAGTCGTTGCCGAATGGGCGGAGGTGTTACGATGGGTAGTTGCCTCAAGGCCTAATTCTTTAAATCGTGAATTTATTCACACCATTTCTCTCTCTCCGCATTCCAGATATTTTCTGGCTTACTGGTGAACCTTCCCACCGTCATGGGTTGGCTGAACTGGCTGAAATACTTCAGCATTCCCAGATATGGCCTCACGGTGAGTATGCTACAGTTAACCTAGATTGGGGAGGACCCCTATAAACCCTAGAAATTAATAAATGGATGCAGGTGGTGCTGTGATCTAAACCACGGAGCCTAGGGCTTGCCAATCAGAAGGTCGGCGGTTCGAATCCCTGCGACGGGGTGAGCTCCTGTTGTTCGGTCCCAGCTCCTGCCCACCTAGCAGTTTGAAAGCACGTCAAAGTGCAAGTAGATAAATAGGTACTGCTCCGGAGGAAGGTAAATGGTGTTTCCGTGCGCTGCTCTGGTTCGCCAGAAGCGGCTTAGTCATGCTGGCCACATGACCCGGAAGCTGTCTGCAGACAAACGCCGGCTCCCTCGGCCTATAGAGCGAGATGAGTGCTGCAACCCCAGAGTCATCCATGACTGGACCTAACGGTCAGGGGTACCTTTACCTTTACCTTTACCTTAAGATTTTGATTGGTTGGGATATTGATGGAAGTACAAGCTGCAAAACTGTGCCAGACAAGGAATCCCTGGGCTGGCTCATAGAAACCAGCCTGGCTTGTCTTCTGTTAACATGACAAAAGGGGTTGATGGGTCATCTAAGAGGGGTCCTTTGGCCTGGGGACACAGGTGTTGCCACGGTGATGGGGTGTGTGTCTGAAGTGACAGGAAGAGAGAGTTTTTAGCAAGGTGTTCTGGGAAGAAGAAAAAGAAGAAGGAAGACTGGGATCCATCTTGGGCAGGCTGGCTGAAGGCTGGCTGGGAGATGTGCCTTGGACTCTAGAGATGCATGGCTGCATTGGGCAGCTTCTATGCATCAGATGAGCCTCAAGTTAAATATCAGATGCACTTAAATAGAAACAGTTGTTGAGAAAGCCACTCCTTCTTAAGCAGGATTTACAGAAGAGAATCGTGATTGATACGGCCCTTGATTGAAAGTGAGTTTTTTTCCACAAAATAAGGGCACGGCTGTTTTCCAATGGAGCAACCTGAACAATAAATAAAATATTGATACTTGTAAGCTGTTGAAGTCATGAAACTCTGTGTAGGCATATTTGCTGTTGACAAAGTCGCACAGATTGACCATGGATGTATTAAAATCAGCAAATATTCAGTTGATATAACAGGCTGGTTTGGAGATTCTCTTTTTGGTATTATTGTGGCTCTATGTTGCTCTCTGGCTTCCTACACAGGCCCTTGAAGTCAACGAGTTTAGAGACCTGCGTTTCTGTGCAAATGCCACAGGATCCTTTTCATTGCAAAGCTGTCCCCCAAGTTCTCCTCAGACCAACGAAATGTGAGTATCCCAGATGGAGGTGGGTGGGGCCCAGAAACCAAACTCACAAAGAGTATTGATAAAGACTGTCTCCTGATTTAAAGTAAGAGTACTTGATTAAGGCTGCAGCCCTATATCCCTTACCAGGGAGTAAGATCCATTGAGTTGAATTGGACTTATTTTTGAGTTGACATCAAATTGATTATAACTCATAGGATTAATCCAGGGGTTGCCAACTCCCAAGAGACTGCGATCTACTCACGGAGTTAAAAACTGGCAGTGATCTACCCCCTTTTTTGGGGTTCGGGTCAAAGTTGTTGAGTTTTTTCAGGGAGGAGGTAAAATGTTGAGCTTTTTTTAGGGGAGCCACAGTTGTTCAGCTTCTTTGGGGGAGCCAATGATCTACCAGTGATCTACCGCAGATGTCCAGTGATCTACCAGTAGATCACGATCTACCTGTTGGACATGCCTGGATTAATGGATCGGTTAAACCCCTTGGAAGACAGAGGTTGCCATCTGTAGTTTTCATCTCTTTGGGTCAAAAGCCTTGGGTTTCTGGGAAATTTCCCTCCCAAAGCCATTGTGTATGTGTGTGCAAAATATTTCAGTTCCCCTAAGCCACAGCCTTGTGTGTCGATTACTACATTGTGGCTACAGAAGGCTCCTCAACAATCCTGATCTACAATGTACTTGATCCAATTTGAGCCCAAGACTTATGATAGTCATGGCAGACTTATTTCAGCTGGGCCAACAAAGCATGATACATTCGTATTTCACTAGAACAGGCATGTCCAACAGGTTGATCGCGATGTACTGGTTGATTGTGGGGTGTTCCTGGTCGATCTCTAACCCCCCACCCACCCCCCAAAAAACTCACCAACTCTGGCCCCCTTAAAAAAGCTCACCAACTCTGGTCCATCCTCCAATGACAATGGATAGATCACTTCCTTTTTTATATACTGTGAATAGATCGCAGTCTCTTGGGAGTTGGACATGCCTGCACTAGAAGAAGCTGGTGTGCCTGTCTGTGCCTACGTGTGTGTATACAGCAACATGGCTCCGTGTGCCAGGGAAATGGCTCAGTTGGTTAAAACATGGCGCTGATAACGCCAAGGTTGCAGGTTCAAACCCCATATAGGACAGCTGCATTGCAGAGAGTTAGACTAGATGTTCATCAGGGTCCCTTCTAACTCTATGAATTCAATGAAAATGGGTCTAACTCTTCTCCCAGTGCTCATTTTCCACAAATTATTTGCAGAGGGCATTGTCAGTGGTGCATAAAGGGGTAGGAAAATACCCAGTAAAAATGAAATAAAGAATCCAGCAAGAGTTAGCCTTTGGGGGAAATTGTGGGTATTCACAATGGCAACCTGGTAGCCTTGGATCAGCAAGTGTTTGTGTTCTGTGCTTGGGAATAGTGAAAGGGTTGTCTTTCTAGCACTGCAGCTTTGCTTCAGTTAATGAATAACGTTCTGAATGTGTGTATTATCCTTTTTGACAGGTGCTATGGCGAACAATACCTCTGCGGACAGGGAATAGAGCCCACCAACTGGGCAATGTGGGAGAACATTGTGGCTCTTAGCTGTATGACAATCATCTTCCTCCTGATAGCATATGCCAAACTGCGGTTCATGAAGAAGTTCACCTAATGCAGAAAAGATTGCCTACAAGACGGACATTTAAGTCTTCCTAGGTCCAACTGGCAAAAATCATTGTTTCAATTAACTGAGAGGACCATACTGCACCAAGCACATTTTTTTTTACATTGCTGATATTTAATCTTTTTTCCCTTTTTGTAAAGGAAGCGATTTGTTTTAACTGATTCGTTTTTATATATAGAATTCTGTCATTCACTTTGGCTTTGAGATCAGCCTTGTATGTTTCTCAGGAAATTTGTTGAGATCTATCATTAGTTTTCTTTGGGGAAGGGGGAGCACTTTGTAAACCGGGTCTGGGGACTCAGCTGCAATGAAAACATTTTGTGTTGTAAAGTGCATTATGCAAAGGTGACACTAGATGGCAATCGTGAGCTATGGCAAAATCTGTATATTTTTCAAATTGTTTTTTAAAGCATTTTCACAGCATTTTTTTTATATGTGTCTAGTTTCCACCTGGGTAAAAAGGGCAGCAGAAGTTAAATCTAAAGAAAACAGAAGGCAAGGGGAAATCAATAAAGGAGGTGAACCTAAAAAGGTGCTGAAGCAAAAAGTATGTTTTTTATTTGAGAAAGCACTCCCAGTTGATTGCCCTAGTGTGTTTCAAATGTAAGCTGCCTTCCTCAGGAGCGCTGTGGGAAGTGATCTCCCAAAAGGTGAAGGGCAGGATTCAAGCACCCTATTCTGCTCGTGGGAAGACTCCTGCTAGTGCAATGGGGCTTCCTCGCTCCCCTCATGCACCTCATCAATCTGCTTTGGAGGGTCAGGAGGAACACCCCCCCCCAAACAGCACACAAACGCAGCAGAGGGAAGATTGTTCCATCAGGCCAGCAGAAATACTTGTGCTGACAGAATGGTCTCCTTAGCGCTGTGCTGAATTCCACCTAAAGAAACTTATTGTTCGGAAAATTATTGTATGTCCAACTGGCAGGTGGATAGCTGGAAGTAACCTTTATCTGTTCTTGAGCTATCCCTTTTTCTTCTCTTTTCCTTTTTCTTCTATGATTATTTCCTTTAATATTCTCTCTCTCTCTCTCTCTCTCTAATATTCTCTCTTACTGTATTATGGTAAGATTGGAGGCAGGTGAAGATATTGAAGAGTAGGTGAAAGACGCTGTGCGCTAGGAAGGGAAGGGAGGAGGTCGGCTGGGGAAAGAGAGATGGGAGGGTGCATCCTTCTCCGTACGGGATAAAAGCTAGGATATATTAGTAAGAGAGCATACTTCTACAGTGGTACCTTGGTTCTCAAATGCCTTGGCACTTGAACAACTTGGAACCAGAACGCCGCAAACCCGGAAGTAAGTGTTCTGGTGAACATTTTTCGGAATGGTGAACGTGGTCCGTTTTGAATGTTACGCTTCTTATTTGAGCGCCACACTTCTGTTTTGAGTGTGAAGCTGAGGTCTGTCTCTTTTTGCTACTTATTTTGCATTTTTGCAGCTTTTCCGTTTTGTTTTCGTGACTGTGTGGAACCCAGTTCAGCTACTGATTGATTGATTGATTGATTGTGTGACTGCAGTACATTGTTTATTGCTTTCATTTTATGGATCAATGGTCTCGTTAGATAGTAAAATTCATGTTAAATTGCTGTTTTAGGGGTTGTTTTTAAAAGTCTGGAACGGATTAATCTGTTTTGCATTACTTTCTATGGGAAAGTGTGTCTTGGTTTTGGAACATTTGGTTTTCGAATGGACTTCTGGAACGGATTAAGTTTGAGAACCAAGGTACTACTGTAGCTCTTCTCTCTCTCTCTCTCTCTCTCTCTCTTAATTATTCTTTATTTAGATCATGTCAACTTTCCCTTTTTTAAAGGGAAATTCCCTTATTCCGAATAGGATTCCTCGCAAGAAAAGGGAAAAGTTGACAGCTATGATTTAGATTAGTATTTTTATTTTTAACGTATTGTGAAATATAAAACTTTAATAAAAAAAAGAAACGTATCATTCAATGGATAAAGAAGGGACTATATCGTCTCTGAAAAGTTGCTACACTTGAAACCCATTAGACGTAATAGCAGCTGTCAAATGGAATGCTTTCACTCATAAATCATATTTATTTTCTTCTGCGCCTTTTGAGGTTTGCTGCCTCCTTTCCTGCCAGCAGCTCAACCCCAATGCCCCAGAGTGGTCTGCCAGCTCCTTATGTAGCACAGGTACCGCTTTCTGTATACCTGTTTCGCTTCTAGGCTGGCAAGAGCCACCTTTCAGCGGAGCACCAGATCTGACTCAGCTGCTTCCGATTGCAGGGCCCTCATCGGTATGGACAGAGGAGCGCAAAGAACCTGCTCTTGTCCGATTCTGTTTGTCGCTGCTTTGCCAAAACTGCTTTCTGCATACTTCTGTTTAACCAACTTTTTTGGGGGGGATGTGTGACAATGTGCTTACTTTTACAAACGCAAGGATGACTTATGCTCAGTCCCTGATCACAGACGTCACTCATTTGTGGTAGCCCTTGGGATTCTTTGGGGAGCCTTTACCCCAGCACTCCACTGAGTTGCCGGGAGACTGAATCAGATGTCTTACTCCACTTCTCTTGCTGCAACAAATCCACCCTAGCACCCAGGGGCAGATTTAGGTTTGATGAGGCCCTAAGCTACTGAAGGTAATGGGCAGTGGCGGAGGAAGCCTCTTCGCCACCCGGGGCAGCAAACCCGGGGGCGGAGTCACTCCGTTGCGCACATAGAATCATAGAATCATAGAGTAGGAAGAGACCACAAGGGCCATCCAGTCCAACCCCCTGCCAAGCAGGAAACACCATCAAAGCATTCCTGACAGATGGCTGTCAAGCCTCCGCTTAAAGACCTCCAAAGAAGGAGACTCCACCACACTCCTTGGCAGCAAATTCCACTGCCGAACAGCTCTCACTGTCAGGAAGTTCTTCCTAATGTTTAGGTGGAATCTTCTTTCTTGTAGTTTGAATCCATTGCCCCGTGTCCGCTTCTCTGGAGCAGCAGAAAACAACCTTTCACCCTCCTCTATATGACATCCTTTTATATATTTGAACATGGCTATCATATCACCCCTTAACCTTCTCTTCTGCAGGCTAAACATACCCAGCTCCCTAAGCTGCTCCTCATAAGGCATTGTTTCCAGGCCTTTGACCATCTTGGTTGCAATGTCATTACGTATGACGCATACATCATTACATATGAAGCGTGCGTAGCAACGCTGCACATGTGCGCTGCGGAGCGGAGGCGAGCCAGGGAGTGGCACCAGGCTGACGTCCCTCCTTGGCTCGCCTCCGCCCACAGCCGCCCCAAGCGGCAAGGATTAGGAACGAAGCAAAGCACCGAGTGGTGGCCACTTGGCGCTTTGCTTCGCTCCTTCTTCCCACTCACCAGGCTGCGGGCGGAGGCGGCTAACCTGCTCTGCGTGCACTTTGCTGCTTGGGCTGCGGGTGGAGGCGAGCCAGGGCTCGGCTTGGGTGTCGCGGGGGAGGGCGCCCAGAGTGTCACCCTCTCCATGGCGGTACCCAGGGTGCCCCGCCCCCTAGGCCCCGCCCTTCCTACGCCAGTGGTAATGGGGCCCTTTATATGTCCAGCTGTCCTTTGTCAACAACAAATTGTTGCTGTTTTTGTGTTGAATATATGCTATATGGTAATTTATGGACCTAATAGGTATCTAAAGCCATTTGCACATGCAGAATGTAGGCACCCTATATATAGAAATGAGCAAACCAGTGATATTTTAGGGAGCAGGCTAGCAGGCGGGGCCCATTACTTACATCATAGGAGCCTACACAACACAAAACACTGTTGCTGTATGTAGGTTTTATTTTATTTGTTTTTTCTTATATTTTGGAAATGTACATCCAGGTTTTTTTCCTTTAAATTTTTTTGGGGGCCCCCAAGAGAGTGGGGCCCTAAGCTATAGCTTGTTTAGCTTATACGTAAACCCACTATAGGCTAATTCAGCAGAGCAATGGAAACTCTTAATGGCTTCAGTTGTACTGGGTTACATTTCTGCAAGCTGGCAACCTCAAACCACCGAGCACCTAGGAATTATCACCCCCTTTCTTAATAACTTAGCCAGCCAAGTCTCAAAGCTGCCTTCTGTAGCTTTCCTGGATTGGATCCCCTGCAGCCCAAACAGGTAAGCTACAGTAATACAGTACTAGTGTTGAAGGACAGCTCTACCCAACCACACCAGCCAATTGTGCCAGAGAGGGGTTAGGAAAAGATCCCTGTCTAAAATCCTGGAGAGGCCCTACCAGTCAGTGAGAGCAATACCAACCTAAGGTAAATGGGCCAGTGACTCTCTGTAGGGCAGCTTCCTGTGTGCCTATTGACAAAGGCATTGGTGTCTATGTGAGATAAGCCCAGGAGATCATTAACCTGTGTGTTTACTGAGGGCTTATCCACACTTAACCCTTCCTGCACTCTTCCCAGGCACCATCCCATGCCCTTCAACATTTCTCCAGTGAAAACAGAGACGTTCTACTCCATCCCCTCCAACATTTCTCCCAAGGAAATAGGAACGTACTAAGGGAAAGCGGGACATTCTGGGATCAAATCAGAAACCAGGACGGCTTCTGTAAATCCAGTATCGACCCTGGAAAATAGGGGCACTTGGGGGGTCTGAAAGCTTCATATCTGAGCACCCTTCTTCTCCCCCCCCCCAAGCTTTCTCCTCAAAAATTCACTCTTTAAAACTCATTTGGAGCAAATGTCAACACACGTAAAACCTGAATTGACTGTTTGCTCCAATTCAGCTTTAAAGAGCAGCTTTCGTAGGAGAAGCTTAGGACAAAAACAACAACCATGCTAGGACACGGAGTGTTAAGGTGCAGATTTCTGTCTGGAAAGAGTGGGGCAAAAGTTAAGTGTGGATAATCCCTTTATGCGTGTGGTTAATACACAAGTTTACTTAACCCAAAGGTTAGGTTTTATTATTTAAAACACACAGGTGAGAGACAGTTGTCATCGAAGAAATAAAAAAGCAACAGATTACCAAACTGAGTGTGTACCCTAGATGATATTATGGGTAAGTAGTTGCTTAGTTCAGAGAATCATAGAGCTGGAAGGGATCCTGAGGTTTCATCTAATCCAGTGTTCCCCAACCTTGGGCCTCCAGATGTTTTTGGACTACAAATCCCATCATCCCTAGCTAGCAAGACCAGTGGTCAGGGATGATGGGAATTGTAGTCTGAAAACAGCTGGAGGCCCAAGGTTGGAGAACACTGATCTAATCTGTCCCTCTGCAATGCAGGAATATGCAGCTGTCCCTTATGGGGATTGAGCCTGCAACCTTGGCATTATCAGCATTATCCAATCAACTGATCTTAAAGCTTATGTCTTTATAGGTTAAGCCAGGCTTCCTCAACCTCAGCCCTCCAGATGTTTTGAGACTACAATTCCCATCATCCCTGACCACTGGTCCTGCTAGCTAGGGATCATGGGAGTTGTAGGCCAAAAACATCTGGAGAGCCAAGGTCGGGGAAACCTTGGTTGAGCTAAAACTCCTGAAGTAGAAATCAAAGGCCCTCTCCTTGGTAGGAAGTGCAATGTGAAAATCATTTTACTACCTGCCAAGTGAGGACAACATACAACAGCCTGAGCTGTATCCTTGCAGGAAAAACTTGTATAAAAACTAGCCCCAGGGCACAACATTATCCAGGAAGACAAACTGGCACGCTATTCTAAGTAAGGACCTCCCATAGAGATTACCTTAATACGGGTTATGGTTTAAACCAAAAGAAAAGATAAAACAACTCATTCTAAAACTGAGGAATATATAACACTTATAACTTAGTCTTCACTTGTTCTAGCATGCTGAGACACACTTGAGATGATTAGCATCCATCTGAGGAATCTGAGCAAACATGCAGTAAGAGAGGACGAGATTAAGCCTGAGAGCCACATCCACAAACGTAAGCGAGAATCACATTTAGCTCTGGTAACTGAATGCATGCAGTGTATTCCTGACTTTTATGGGACACCATTGCACAGCCAACTTTCACAAACCCAAACCATATGATATTACTAGCACTGTGCTGAAATCTTCAATTTCTCCAAGGTTTTCTTCCCTTGGAAATGAGCCTTCCATTTTCCCCACCTTGTTCTCGGGGGCACTCAAGAATATCCTCAATACTTTTCTCGTGCTTTTTCTTTCTTGTGAATTCACGAACAATGATCAGATATAATGTGGGATCCATCTTAAGCCACAGCACTAGCAGATATTGGCATAGAAGATCGCTGAGAAATAGGGGAGGCAGGAAGGGTTTTAGAGAGCATGTAACATGAAACCCTACAGTCAACCTCTGGTTACAGGAGCTCAGGTAGCAGTTAGGTTTGAAAGAACTAAAGCAGGCTTCCTCAACCTCAGCCTTCCAGATGTTTTTGGCCTACAACTCCCATGATTCCTAGCTAAAAGGACCAGTGGTCGGGGATTATGGGAATTGTCGTCTCAAAACATCTGGAGGGCCGAGGTTGAGGAAGCCTGGACTAAATAGACCATTTGTCTATCTGTATCAGGTTCACTGAGATGTGCATAAAAGGAGCCTTCTGGGACACATGGGAAATAGATACAGATGTGCATCTAGACACACATCTGCCATCCCGATGCTCCTCCAACCTCCACAGAGCTGGCTGGCTGGGATTAAACACCCTCATCTGAGATCACTAGTTACGGTATTATACAGGAACTAGGTATAGTGAGAGCTGGACCATAAAGAAGACTGATCGCCAAAGAATTGATGCTTTTGAATTATGGTGCTGGAGGAGACTCTTGAGAGTCCCATGGACTGCAAGAAGATCAAACCTATCCATTCTTAAAGAAATCAGCCCTGAGTGCTCACTGGAAGGACAGATCCTGAAGCTGAGGCTCCAATACTTTGGCCACCTCATGAGAAGAGAAGACTCCCTGGAAAAGACCCTGATGTTGGGAAAGATGGAGGGCACAAGGAGAAGGGGATGACAGAGGACGAGATGGTTGGACAGTGTTCTCAAAGCTACCAACATGAGTCTGACCAAACTGCGGGAGGCAGTGGAAGACAAGCGTGCCAGGCGTGCTCTGGTCCATAGGGTCACAAAGAGTCGGACACAACTGAATGACTGAACAACAACAACAACAGGTATAGCATAGTTGTCAACCTTTCCCTTTTCTTGCAAGGAATCCTATTTGGAATAAGGGAATTTCCCTTAAAAAGCGGGGAAAGTTGATAGCTATGGGTATAGGCATATAGGGTTGGATCATGGTCTGTGTCTTTAAACCAACATTTCATTAATGTTGGATTGCGATCCAGGGTTCAATATTTTAGTGGATTAAAAATTTAGTCCTTTTTCTGATTGGTGGAATGTAAATAAATCATATTCATTCCAGAGTTAAACCCACATGCACATTTGTGTTGCCGGTGTAAATATTATTTCATTACGTTGTGTTTCAAAACTCGGGGAAGTATCTATTGTTTCATAATGCGCTAAGTTTGTCTATTGTTTTGACCAGGGGTAGGCAACCTAAGGCCTGTGGGCCGGATGTGGTCCAATCGCCTTCTCAATCCGGCCCATGGACGGTCTGGGAATCAGCGTGTTTTTACATGAGTAGAATGTGTGCTTTTATTTAAAATGCATCTCTGGGTTATTTGTGGGGCATAGGAATTCATTCATATTTTTTTTCTCAAAATATAGTCCGGCCCACCACATTGTCTGAGGGACGGTGGACTGGCCTACTGCTGAAAAAGGTTGCTGACCCCTGGTTTTAATGTTGAAATATATATATCTTCTTAAAAAAATAAAGGCTGCTGAATATAATACACCTACACTGCTTATTTATTGGTGAGGGCAAAGGAGAAGTTGACCATGGGATAACACACAGAAATATAGGGTTTGGAAACAGACAGTAAACCAAAAGAGGGCCAACGCACGCACACACACACACACAACCCCACTGCAGGCTGTAATCTAGTTAAATTTCCGCCACCATTGTCCCCTCATTCCAGAACCCATCTAAATGCAGACATATTATAATCTATTATTGCATGCTGCTTTGCAAATATGAGACGCCAGGTCTGTGCTGTGAGGAGGGAACTGCAGACGCAGGTAAAACAGGGGAAGAGTAGGCAACTATTGCAGATATATGTACTTAGTTACAAAAGGATTGTAACAATATGGCCATGTGGAGAACTGTGCATGGTTTCTGACAGCCAAGGGGTCGTTGCTTGGCAATGCTGCTCTGCCTGGTACATTTTTTAACACACACACACACACACACACAGAGAGAGAGAGAGTTATATTCTCTATTTATTATTTTTAAAAAACAACCATTTTTTGCCATAGTTTTTTGTACATCACAAGCATTGCTCAAAACCTGCCAAAGTTTTTAGTTGTTTACAGTGTTTGTTTAGTTGTTTAAATACATTGTAGACAGGTGAGGGTGCTGATCCCTTATTTTCAAATCCGAAACTTGACACAGCTATAGCTATAGGTTGTTTAGTTTATACGTAAATCCACACTGGTTCCACGACCCTGAGATTAAGAACCTCCACTTCAAAGGCTGGAGGGAGATTTACATGCAAACTCCGTTTCCCCTGTTAAAACTCAATAGGTGAGATGACGTCCCTCATTTGAGAACTTCACCCCGCTGCAGGAGGCGGGGAGAGAAATGGCACCAAGCGTACCCGGAAGCCCGCTCCGAAGATAAAGGAGCTCCCTCTACCTAAATAATCATTATGACGTCTGCGGACGAAACCTCACCCAATCCGTGGACAGGGAAGAGACCACATGACGCACGCACCATCTCTTTTTCCGAACCGCCCGGCGCGCCTGTTCCTGACGCATGCGCCGCGGGCGGCGGAAGCGGTGGATAAGGAGAGGGCGTCTGGCGGAAACCGGAAGTAACCTGCGTTGTGTTTTTTTCCCCCCCAAGCGGCGGAAGTGCGGCGGGGGGAGGTGGATTTGGAATGGCTGCCGCCGCCGCCGCCGTCCCGCCTGAGGAGGCCTCGGAGGCCAGGCGACAAGGCCCCAAGCGTAAGATGGAGTGGGTGGGACCTTTGGTCCACGTCACGTGGTCCCAAGGGGGGAGCGGCTTTCCCAACCGTCACCCCAGCAAGTGGGGGGTGAGGGGACTCCATGCACCGAGACGGACCCATTGGGCCCACCTACCTCAGTAGTGCCTGCACGGGCTGGCAGCAGTGGTGCTGATAGAGCCAAGGTCGCGGATTCAGTCCTATGCCCTTTTAAAATGTGGGTTTTTTTGGGGGGGGGGTATTGGGTTGTTGTTTTCATTTGTATTTTGTGGTTTTATTTCTTGTCAACCGCCCTGAGACCCCTGGGTATAGGGCGGTATATAAATTCAATTAATAATAATAATCCCCGCAAATTCCTGCATTGCAAGGAGTTGGACTAGATGATCCTCAGGGTCCCTTCCAACGCTGCAATTTGATGATTCTATACACACACACACACACACACATACACAGAGAGAGACAGAGAAAGGGAATCTCTCCCAGCCTTGCCTGGATCATGCAACATATATATTTTTAAATGCATTTATATCCCACCTTTTTCCCCCTCCACAGGACACAAAGTGGTATTTGTTGTTCTCTCGCCTCCTCGTTTAACCCCCCCCCCCAACAACCACCCTGTGAGGGGTAGGCCTAAGCAGTGTATTGATACCCAGGACAGGTTTGAGGGCTTGATGGCGCCTTCCCCCAGCGGTATATCCTGTGCAGCTTTCAGGCTGTTGCCCAGATGGAGGCTGCAAACTAAACAAGTCTGTTTGATGTTGTTGATATTGTGCTACATGTCAAGGATTTTGCGTCAGCGGATACAGCTGGTAAGCAGCTAACCTCTTGTTCCTCTGTTTTGTTTTATAAAAAAATCTGAACAGAGGATCCTGCTGTTGAAACAGCAGAAGAAGCAACAGAACCAGCTGAGGCAGATATCAATGAACTTTGCAAGGATATGTTCAACAAAATGGCCATTTACTTAACAGGTGAACTGACAGGTAAGTTTATATTAAATATAACTCATTGCAATATCATTGGGGTGTTTCCATGCTAGAGAGGCCTGCAGAGTTCTGTGGGGCTTGCTTCCAAGTGGGAACGTCCAGACTGAGTCTTGCGTCTTCTACCTCCCCGAAGTAGAATCAGCATTTCTTAAGAAAATTCTAAGACCAAGCCACATAAACCAGCTCAGCTCTTAAGATTCCCACGTTTTCCAGGAATGTGACTATATCACACAAAGGAGTAGAGTTGATCCATGTAGCATGGCTTTGCTAGGAAACTCCCAGAATGCTGCTGCTCTGCTTGTGCAACAGACTTATGCTTGCACAATGGTTGCTTTGCTCATACCTTTGCTTGTGTGGTGAAACAAGGTAGGCAGCCATGGTTTACCCGGTTTGTGGTTACTTAATGGCTTCCAAACAAGCCAGAAAATAAAGCCAGTTGGTTTCTGGATTTCGACTTGTTTGGAAACCATTCACTATAAAGGGAAGCTGTAATTAACTGTGGCTTCCTGACTTGCTCTCTCAATTGCACAAAGGGGGGGGTGATGATGCAGAAGGAAAGGAGGTATAATGCTTGTTATTATCTTGGTTTATTAAGCTGAAATTTGATTGAGCATGGCCACAGAGTAGGAATACAGCTCCCTGCTGTACAGTTCCATGATAGAGGCAGAGGTTAGGTAACCACCGATAAAAGGCGTGACGCTCTTCTTGGTGTTTAATCTAAACTCCCTTTCTTGTAATTTGAATCCACTGGTTTAGGTCCTACTGTCCCAAGAAACAGACAACAAATTTGCTCAATCAAATTTGATCAGAGGTTTAAATTCCATGTTTAAAATAGTCAGAGGAGTGGTCAGCTTGAGAGAGGTGTGAACCCATTGTGCTACTCCATTGAATTTTAACTGAGATTAAAATGGCGTCTTGTAAATAATTTACATTTTTTACGCTTTCCGTCCCGCCGCTCCTTTCACTTTCTCTCCTTTTAAAGCCACTAGTGAAGACTACAAACTCCTGGAAAACATGAACAAACTGACTAGTTTGAAGTACCTGGAAATGAAAGATATTGCAATAAACATAAGTCGAAACCTGAAAGACTTGAATCAGAAATGTAAGTAGAGAGATACTTTCATTTGTGTCTTGTAACATGTTTGGATTATAGGTTGGATCTATGTCCAATCACAGGGCGTGGTATAGAAATATAATAAATAGTAATAATTCAGATAACACTGTGCGCCACCAAAGAACTTTTGCAGAGGGGAAACTTGCAGCAATTAATTAGTGGAATGTTTGCACAGGTGGCCCTCCCTGAATGCAAAATGTGCAGTGAAGTTGCTAAGTATTATCCTGAATGGGTGGGCATGATAGATGTTGGAGTCATATTGGGGTGGGAAGCAGGTAAGAGTTTATTTAAAAGTCTTTCGGCAGAAACGTTAAGAGTGGTCTTATGTGTTAGTGGCATGTAAGAGTTATGGGGAGGGGACTGTACTTGGCAGTAACATCCCAGTGTTATTAGGATGGTTGGTGAGTCTAGGAAGCTGGAGCAATATCAGAAAGTGTCTGTTAAGAAGTTTGGGAGGGGTAGTTGGGGATTAAACTTCGCTCCATGAGCTTGTGCTTTCCAAAAAATAATTCTTTTTTCTTTTAAACCCAACATGTTTTGGTTAGATTTTCGTTGCCTTGTGTGATGTACTTTTAATGTATGATATGCTTTTAATCTGAAATATACTAGATTGCAAGGGCAATGTGGGGGGCTTCCTTGGCTTTGGGAAGGAGGTGGCTGGCCCTGTTGCCTCCTTCCCAAAGCCTGCTTGCCTGGCTTTGGGAAGGTGGCAGAAGGGCTCTTGGACCCGCCAGAGCATCCTCCCTCTGTAAGCTGGCCAGTTCCTTCCCAAAGCATGGCAGACTTTGGTTAGTTTGTGGTGTTTTAAGTAGTGCATCAGACTCTTACAGTGGCGCTTAAAATCTAAACAAATTTTGTAGTGGGATCATTGAGTGACAGGTTGCGTAGACCTGTATTACGTGTTAGTTGTTGTGCTGTAAAATTATTTGTAATATGAAGGAAAGGGGGTACGGGGAGAATTGTCTGCAGAGTGGAAGGAAAGGAGGACCTTTCTTTACCATCCCACTTCCAGCCACTCTCTGAAGACTGGAGAATAGGCCCACTGAAGAATATTAGGAGGGCGGGCAGGGGAAGCGTGGCTTAATTTTTTTTCAGTCTTCTGATGAGGATGAGACCATATGAAAAATGAACATAAGATTTTAGCTGCAGTTCGTTCATTTTCAGCTTTGTAATCTTGTTATAAAGAGTCCAAATTTTTGTAATGAGTGCGCTTTTTGCCAATGACCATTGCATTCAGCGGCAGCGAATACAGTGGTGCCCCGCTAGACGAAAATTTTTCGTCTTGCGAAGCAGCCCCATAGACTTTTTCGTCTTGCGGGGCAGCTTCCGCTAGACGAATGCCGTTCGTCTAGCGAGTTTTTCGTCTAGCGAGGCACCACTGTACTTTTTTTTGCTTTCAAGTTTTTGAAAATTGAGGTGCGCATTAGGTTTGATGGCGCATTAGACTCAAATACATACGGCATTTAAAAGGATTTTGGGTGACCACACTGGGGAGGCCTGGGGAGCCTTTTCCCATCAGAGTGGGCAATACTCAGCTACATGGGCTCAGCTGTGTAATCGTTCCGTTCTTATTTTTACTTTCCAGTTTGACAGTTTTGAAAATATACCAAGTTCTGGCCACGAATCTAGTGACCGAAGAGATGACAAAAGTGGTAGCAACTAATCCTTACTGTTTTCTCCCTGCCCTCACCTCTCACTTCCTCCAAGATGCCGGACTTCAGCCATATCTGGAGCAAATCAATCTGATTGAAGAGCAGGTGGCAGCATTGGAACAGGCTGCATACAAGCTGGATGCATATTCAAAGAAACTTGGTAAGTACTGGTGACATTGCTAGAAAGTGTGTAGAAACGGTGCCTATTTTACCCCTTTTCCACAAGGAGGAGGGTTGCATCCCCTCCATGAACCTTGACAAGTTTTTTTTTTTTTTTTACCCTTTTGGAACGTGATATATCTGTGGAGGTTGCTGTTGTGCACTAATGGATTTCCAGGGCGTCCCACTCAGGTTTCTTAATGAAATACCAGGCATGACTGACACTACAAAGTGGTAAAATGTACCCTGAATCATATTATTGCAGTAGCCAAAACACTCCCATATGTGGAGAACTTTTTGAAGTTGAAAGAGGTGAGTGGACCCGGACAATGTGCTAGCCACTCAAAACAGCTTCTGTGTGTTTAGTCTCTATGTCGAAGTGGCACTACATGAGGCTGTGACATAGGTCCTGGATTCATAACTGAAAGGGAGTTTGCTCTCCCTAATGGCTGTGTGTTTGTCTTCCGCAGAAGCAAAGTACAAAAAACTGGAGAAGCGGTGAAAGAAGTGCGTTGCGTAACAGGACTTTTCTTCGACAATACATGACTTTCTCATCTGAAGAAAACTGAACTTTACAAAACTTGTACTACAAAACTACCATTGGAGAGAGTCATGTGGGCACACTCTTAGGAACAGTGGTGCCCCTGCCCTTTGTTTGAGGCTGAGACATCTTTCCTTCTTGTCGAATCTGTTGCTTTTTACAATTTTTGTCACTCGTTTTACAGAAAACTTATCAGTAGAAGCCACTGTTAATGGCTTCAACCAGGGCCCCGCAGTAGCTTAACTGGGCAGTTCTGTACCTCCTTCCCTATTGAGCAAGTCCCTTCTGTGCTCTGAAAATTGCTTCATTTGTGAACGTGGAAGTTTCCAGTGTGCCATGTTGGCAGGTGACGTGATACGGCCTTGCAGCAAAGCATCTTCTCTCGCCGTGCTTTTTTGAGAAATAAACACCTGGAAATTAAGGTGGCCCTTTTCTTACTCTTTCTCGGGGGGGACAGAATTATCTTCTGCTTCATCCAATGTGGTATGAGGGCTGATTCTCAGAACTACGCATGCGACCCCTCCAGACTGCTGTTTGTTTGGAACCTGGTTAGATACAGTGTGCATGGAGAGAACTGGCTGTAGTTTGAGTCTGCCAGACTCAGCAGTTTTTGGACATGGAGCGGGACAGGAGTAGGTGGCAATCTGTAGCTTCCGCAGGCGGGCACGAGCTTGATACAGAAGTGGAGAGTATGTTACGAAGAACTGGATGGGAAGATGGGGCAATGGGTCAGTAGGGGGTCGTGTTATCGGGAGAGGAGAGAGCGATGACAGGAATTAATTCAATTAACATTCTGCTTTCGTTGTGCTAAGGCTATATATGTCTAGATTTTTGTGTTTAAAATCTACATTGGTACGCTCAACATACAGTGGTACCTCTGGTTAAGTACTTAATTCGTTCCGGAGGTCTGTTCTTAACCTGAAACACCACTTTAGCTAATGGGACCTCCCGCTGCCACTGTGCCGCCAGAGCACGATTTCTGTTCTTATCCTGAAGCAAAGTTCTTAACCTGAAGCATTATTTCTGGGTTAGCGGAGTCTGTAACCTGAAGCGTATGTAACCCGAGGTACCACTGTAGTTCTGAGTTTAGAAGAACTCTAGATTTTGTCCGCATACATCGAGACTAGTATCCTACCATGGTGTCTCAGGTCTGGATACCATCTAGTAATATGAGCCCCTCTCCTTGTTCACAGTCCCATGCTTGCTTTGGAAAATTGGTGTAGTTTCCCAACCCACCCCCCAATTGTGTCTTGTAGCTTCCTCTGTGGTTGCCACAGCTATGTTTATTGGCAGATGTGGCACCGTGGCATCAATGGATGCTAATTATATAGGAATGCACTGGCAAATACCTTCCCTGGAATCACAATTGCCAGTTCTTCTACAAAGACTGGAGTCTAGAAGTCTAACTCCAGGTCTTCCCCTATATGTTCTGCAAATCCTATCAGCAGCACTGCCTCCTACTGTTCCTTGGATGAGTCTCAATTACAGCACTTCTCTCTCCTGAGAATATGCTGAGCCTGCCTGTGCAACAAATATTTTGGGGAAGAAACACGGTTGATGACTATCTAGTTTGATAGGGCCTCTTACTGTGAAGAGGAAGCTATACATAATTACTCATAAGTAGCCTCATTACCTTAATGAGGGCTGTGAGGGTTTTTCAGCTGGTCTACAAATTTCCAGTGGTTAAAGATTTCTATCTGCGACATGCCAGCTAGTAGGAGAAGTAAAAGATTTTGAGACTCTGCTGCTAAGGTCCTGCGTTAACAATCTCAACACTTTATGGGAGTGGACAGCTCCTAAGAACAGTTTTGGGGGAGGATTTGCTGCCTCGACTAGTTTCCAACCCAGTTAGCATAAAGCAATTTCCTGTTTTCGTAAATGATTGGTCCACCTGACTCTGCAATGTTGATGTTCCGTGGCACCAGCTCTCCATTGCTTCAGACAGGATTCACCCACCCACTCACAAGGTACCAGGAATTGAATGCAAATGAAAGGTTCTTACTACTTCATGCCAGTCTGCCTCAAGGTGGCATCAGACTTCTCCATTTTTTTGTATTAATTTTGCTCGACAACAACGTAACAATTCGGTGTAATGTGAAAAATCTGGTGATAAAATAATTTCCCATAGTAAGTGAAATAATGCACAAGGATCTTTAATTTTTAAACAACTATTTCTATAAAAAGCCAAAACTTGATATTTCCAGTATTACAGTCATTGCTCTATAAGATACAAAAATGTTTAATGGAGGAACACTTCCAGAAATGTTATTTTCTTAAAAAAAAACAAATTCTAATTTTTAAATGGTGGTGATTGAGATGTATTCTGGTGAATTTCAGTTTAGCCCCTTAGCACTGCTGAATAGTGATGTAATCCAGACTGAGCTTTCCTTTGAATTATCGCCCAATTCGTATGCACATTTTCTTATACCCACCCAGGGCTTTCTGGGTGGCTTTCTGATATAGGAGCCCCACAGAATTTCAGCTTTGTGACTTATTTGTATCGACAACCTATCTTGATGCTATAGGTGATAATGTTCGGCACTAGCTAGGAGCACTTGTAGAAATAATTCAATTTGCCTTGCTCTGTGGTAGCCTGTTACTACGAGGTAACATTCGTGGATCACGGAGATTGTTGACAAAGTGCCCGTGATTCGGACTTTCCTCACAATCAGGGTGTCGTGTTTTATTTGTGCACCGAGTTTCAGCATTCTGGATAATATCTTAGCAACCATTTCCCAAATTCAAATACCTGCCTTTTTTATCCCTTGGAGGTTAATCTCAACTTTTTTCAGGGAGTGAAGATTCAGTTAGAAGAAATGGTGCAATTTGAAAACAGTAATCCTTCTCCGAGCACCATTCCAAACTGCTGTGGCTGCTTTAAAGCAGAGCAAAAGATGTTGGAATCTTAGCGTGAATGTGTAGTCTGTATAGTTCCAGTTACAGGTGGGTAGCCGTGTTGGTCTACCATAGTCGAAACAAATTAGAAAACTCTTTCCAGTAGCACCTTAGAGACCAACTGAGTTTGTTCTTGGTATGAGCTTTCGTGTGCATGCACACTTCTTCAGATACACTGAAACAGAAGTCACCAGATCCTTAAATATAGTGAGGGAGTGGGGAGGGGTATTACTCAGAAGGGTGGTGGGAATGGGTGATCAGCTGATAGGTGTGGAAAACCTGTTGACGGCTGCAATTAGTCTTGCAGGGAAAGGCAAGGGGTGAGATGGCTAAAGATAGCTTTGTTATGTATAATGAGATAAGAATCCAATGTCTTTGTTCAGACCAGGTTTCTCCATGGTTTTAAGTTTGGTGATTAGTTGCAATTCAGCCACTTCTCTTTCCAGTCTATTTCTGAAATTTCTTTGTATTAAGACAGCTACTTTGAGATCTTTTATAGAATGTCCTGGGAGATCTGAAAGCTCATACCAAGAACAAACTCAGTTGGTCTCTAAGGTGCTACTGGAAAGAGTTTTCTAATTTGTTTCAGTCTGTATAGGTGAGAACACGTCTTATGGCCTCCCGAGGAATGGTGATCCTCGAATACAGAACTCTGGTCAAGAAAGGTTAGCTGCCCCCTGATAAATAGTTTGGCCAACTGCACCTTATATAGTCTAGCTTAGCAGTTTCTCTACAGGCTTTTCTGTACATGCAGTAAACATAAATCTGTACAGGAAAATCTTTCCCTGATTTTTTGGTGAAGCACCTTGTGTGGAATATAGGCTAGACACCTTTTCACTCTATTCTTTAAATATATTTATGAAAATGTATAATGTATAATCTTCCATACAATATAAAAGAAGAAGAAGAGGCTGGCTTGTTTTATAAAAAAAAATTGTGCATATAAAAGCTAAGGACTGTTTACCATCTGAGGACATTTTTGCAAGTCAAATGGTGATGCCCAATACAACATGAAATCTTAATCGTTCCAGGTTGTGCTACCACTGCTGGGAAACCCCCCCCCCCCCGGGCCACTGTTGAAATGGGATTCTCTGCTTGCTGTAATCCTCTGCGCTGTTGAGCTCTTGCATGTAACATGGTTTCATCGACTCTCAATGGGCACCACCTAGATACTGCTTTTCATATCACCCTATTTGACAGTACCCATGCAGGTTTTGGCCTTTAAAGCAGGGCGGGGAACCCTCCCAGAACACTTCTCCGTTCTCCTGCATAACCACTTACTTCTCATTTAGTTTGGTTTGTCTTTTAGCGGAGATATCGGGCAAAGCCACATTTTTTCCTGTAACAATGCCCACCGTTTCACAACATTCTCTTGCCACTTCCCCTCTCTCTTAATCACAACCAAAAAAACCGAGCACGGTTTTGCTTAAAGGAATAAACCTTCCAAAACTCCTTTCCCCACCATTACTTTTAAACTACTCCTACGCTGTTGCTGCATGATCTGGCCAATGCGAAGGTACAACTAAGATGGAACATACTTTCCTTGTTCCTAAAAAAACGAACGAGTCTGAAGAAGTTAACACCAGAGAACTGGCAGCCATTGGTTGCATTGCTTAGAACAAATGGTATACCAAGTCCAGGTTTTAAGAGTACATATATAGGATGAAATTGGCTCTATTCCAAAACATTTGTTTTCTTCGTTTGATTTTGGTACAACAGTCTAATGCAGGCTACCCCTCTGGAATTCCCCAGAAAGTAACTTAATACAGTTGCTGCGGCCAACTATATCTGGACACGTAGGTTTAAATTACACAGGAACCAACTTGCTTCTCAGAAAGAATCCGTTTACCCTGTCATTCTGGAGGGTTATAAACCAAGCGATTTCTGACAAGTCTCAGCATCGCAACCTTCGGAGCCCAAACACACTTCTTTCTGAAACAAAGAAGCAATAAGCAAAATTAAGTGTAATTGGTCGGTACAATCAAGTGTTCTCACCTGCAGCATTTTTACCAAATCGCAGAAGACAATGCTATGCCTGAATAACCAACCACGCTACTTATTATCTGACAAATAACTACTAAATAACTTGTCTTAAAGTTGGGGGCCTGCAGCTGAGGTGATAACCATTTGAGAAGCAATTGCTTCCTTCCTTTTTCCTCACTGCTCTCTCCTTCCATCCGATCATTTGGATTGGTTTCCATAACTTCTCCAACACCTTGTTCTGTGCATCTGATGAACAAGGAGTCCTTGAAGGATCAGGTCTTGCATTTGAACTTCGAGGACAGGGTCTGCTAGCGCTGGCTCCCTTCTTTCATTTTGGACGTTGAAAATGGCTAGAAAGAGTCGGTTATATATCATCACTGTCATGGGGCGGGGGGGGGGATTCTGCCCAGCCACTTTCCAGCTCCCTTACCTCCATCCTGTCAGAAAGGCCAAAAGCTTTCATTCCTTGAACTTTGTCCCAAGGCAATCATCGAGTTCCTCTCTGTTTTCCTCAAATCCGAACACGCAGAGTCTGGCCTGAAGAGACAGGTAAAAGTTACCGTTAATACGAAGCACTGGGAATAACGGCTGTAATTTTCCGCATGTTGTTGGATGATAAAACAGACACGGCTGGCACCAGATATTTTCCACCCACACTCCAAACTAAAATCCCAAAACAGCTGTTCTCAAAACATTTGTGTAAGCTTTCAAAAACAACCTACTGCCCAATCCCTCGCTGCTTTGAGAAACAAGCAAACAGGCATGGGAGAAACAGATAAACACGAACATTACATCCAGTGCTACAAGGAGGCACTTCAATGACCATGAACCAGTGCAGGGTAGGAGCTGGGGCCAAGATGCCTTCAAATGTGGGTCAAAGTATGGTTCACCCCACCTTTGCTGCTGGCCAACTCTCCTTGCCAGTCTCCCACCCCATTTTACAAGTGAAACACTTGGAGAAGGCAAAGGGCTTCTTGACATCTCTTTAACTGGAAACGATTCTCCCAGAGTATGTCGAGCTTTGTAAAAAGAATAAATATTTTCTACAGCGGATCATGGGATTTCTAGGGTTGTTTTTAATCGGGGCTAGGAGGGACTTAAGGCAGGCTATTTAAATGTACAACTCCAACCCTGCAGTCTAATATTATTTTAGTTTTAAGACTGTTTTTGTAACTATGCTCTTAAAGCAGCAAACAACATGAAGCTTATACAACATGATGAGATCCAGCTCCGAGGGCCTTCTGGTGGTTCCCTCACTGCAAAAAGTGAGGTTACAGGGAACCAGGCGGAGGGCCTTCTTGGTAGTGGCGCCCGCTCTGTGGAACACCCTCCCATCAGATGTCAAGGAAATAAGCAACTATCCTACTTTTAAAAGACATCTGAAGGCAGCCCTGTTTAGGGAAGTTTTTAATGTTTAATGCTGTATTGTGTTTTTAATATTCGATTGGGAGCCGCCCAGAGTGGCTGGGGAAACTCAGCCAGATGGGCGGGGTATAAATTATAAATTATTATTATTATTATTATTAAAGCAAACAAATGATATCAAAATTACAAATCGTAGCGTGGGAGAGCTAAGGATTTTTGCCGCTCGTTTCTGCTGAACGTATAATATGGTTCTTCCACTGAGGTCAAGGGATAATGTATAGCAGCAGATGTTTAGGCCCTCTGCTCTCTCCTTGCTGAAGATCAACAATATTTTCTGTTGCATGTAGTACACAAGTGAGAGCAGTTTGGGGTGTAGAAGGTGAAACTGCTGTTTATGAATGGAATTAGGAGCTGCCCTTTCTGAAAAGGAAGGTAAGCTGGGCTTCCAGTCCATATTTCAAAAAATGTCCACATCTGTTGGTTTGATTCCCAGATGTTTTTGCTCACAGCACCCATTTTGATCTCTTCCACCTCTTTATTTGTTTCAGCTGCTCAAACAATAGCAGGACGCCTGTCTGTCCCAACCCAGTTTTCTGTTCCAGCTGTGAAGCCACTCTGGGGGTGCGGGACTACACAGCTGCAACTGGAGTCCTGAGTGTAAATACCAGGTGTATTTGATATTCAAGTGCACATGACAGGAGAATCCCAGGCGGAATGATTAAACAGCTGCTCATCCCGCTGGAAATCAAAAGACACCGACAGTCATTTCAGGAAAGACCCTGGGCTCTGGCAGAATCCCCAGCTAAAGAGACATGGGGGGTTCGCAGCATTGCATAACACATCTGCGTGTTATCTGCAAGATAATCCGTTTCCTCTGTCCATGGCCAAAAAAACCCCCAAGAATACGAAAAACAAACAAGAACTTGGAAAATTTGGGTGGTTGCAGCTTCCCGCCTATATGGACCAGCATAAACTCAGATGTATGCTACAGGCGAAAGTATTGTCAACCTCATCGTTGCCAATGCTATGGTTCATATTTGACAGATTTGTTTAAATTATTCCTAGGACACCATTCAGGGCTGTGCGTTTGCAAAATGGAGGAGATACATAGCTTAATAGGCACCTCAAACAACAGCAGAAAGCCTGTCAAGATAGATAACAGCAAATCAATGCAATTTATTAGAAGAAATCAGTGCATGGATAGCTCAGCTGGTTAGAGCGTGGTGCTGATAATGGCAAGGTGGCAGGTTCAGTCCTCGTATGGGACAGCTACATGTTATTGCATTGCAGCGATTGGACCAGATGAGCCTCGGGGGTTTCTTCCAGTTCTATGAATCTATGAAAACACTTACGCATTGTAAACTTAAGTGAAACCACAGGATTTCCGTATTGGAGGGAGGGATGAAATAACTCACAGTCACATAGTCTATAACACATTAAGGAAGTCAGCCTGGAAGAGGTAACATTTAAGGCCGATTTGAAACCCTGCACTGAAGCAGCCAAATGCAATTCCTCTGGAGAAGAGTTCAGTGACCTCTCATTTCAGCCAGCCAGATGAGAATGGCAAGGGGGGGGGGGGTCCAAACCTGACCTTCATGTTCAGGAAGAATGCTTAATAACCCTCAACTTTTATTGGTGAGCTACCCAGTGCGGAACTAGCGGCTTGTCCAGGCTCTCTGATTTCATAGAACCATAGAGTTGTAGAGCTGGGAGGGCCATCTCATCCAACCCCCTGCAATGCAGAAATCTCAACTAATCCATGACAGATGGCCATCCAACCTCTGCTTAAAAACCTCCAAAGGAGAGTCCCCAACCTCCCAGTGGACACCATTCCAGTGTCGAACAGCTCTTACTGTCAGAGAGTTCTTCCCGATGTTTAGTCGGAATCTCCTTTCTTGTAATTTGAAGCCATTGGTTTGAGTCCTAACCTCCAGAGCAGGAGAGAACAAGCTCGCTCCCATCGTATGCAGACAGGACTTTGAAGCCAACTCTCCTGAATCCGTCCAAGTTTAGGAATCCAGTTACTAAACCACAGTAGTTCTACAACGTGCAGTAAACAGCATGCAGTCCAGAATAGGGCCGGCTTCCCAGAATCTTTGTTGGCCCCAATCCCTTGCACCCTCAAATGAACGTTCAGATCCTAGGACTCAGCCACACCAGAGTTTACTGTGGATGTGAACCTGCTCTGCATCTGTTTTTTTAATCTTTTTCACAGCATTCAACATCCTCCCTTATCCTAGTGGCAAGCACACTTTCTCAAGCTCAGGAAACGGCGAGACGGATATCGGAGGCCTTAAACTAAGAGCGTTCGTGAGAGTGGATGAAAGTTCGCAAACTGCACATGGAAACAGCGACCTGTTAACACCCGGGTGTAGCCACCGCCCTAGGAAGCTTACCTATAGAGCTGAGGGCATGACCTTTTCAAGGCAGCTGATGACAAGCCCAGCCTGCTCTGGTTCCTTCCCCTACTCTTTCTCAGGAGGTCTCTCATTCTTCCCCAGGCCGGGTTGTCACCCTGCGGAATATGCGAAGCCATTTTAGCACAAGGCGAGTGGACATGAAAACGGTTCCTAAGCTCGCACGTGGTCCCCACGCAACTGGTAAAAACACAAGGCGCATGCCTGAAAGGTGAAATCTCTTTTTCTCAAAAAGGTTCAGAGTAGCCTCTTTACGGTCAGTTATTTTGAGACGTAGGATGTAATTTGCGGCGACAGCAGCTTCCGGTTTACTCTAAAAGGATGATCCGTGATAATATGCTGGCGTCGTGAGAAACACAGCCCAGGGAAAAAGCCTGCAATAGCTGCAGGTGCCTCTGGGCTAACAGCATTTAACAGGAGGAATTCACCCACATAGTGGAACTTTAGGTTTGTACAATTAAAGCACAATGTCACCCTAGCGCAGCAGTCACACCTTTTTCTTAAAGTAGGCTTTTGTGGTTTGGAAATGATGAGGAAGTGGATTGAAAAGTACTGAACGAATGTATGATGGATAGGAAGTCGTGTCAACCCCCTGCAAGCAAAGTTGAATGAATGCTTATTGTCACAAGCATATTGGAACAGAAATTCAATAAAGGCCAGGCATACCGGTACTCTTAACCGTGCAAGCAAATCAGGATCAGTCCTGGATAAGCAGGCCATCTGGAGAAACTGAGTTATTTAAGAGGCACTAGTGAATGAGAGGGGACTTGCGTTGCCCATTTGCACGTCTCTGGAGGAGCCTTCAGTGAAACTAGGCTAGCACCGAGGACCATACTGATTGGGTGCTTTTGATTTTTAACCCCTTCAAGGGTTTTAAGAAGGTGCCTATATACACAGAGCATAAAATGTTTCATGATAACTGATTCCCTATCTGAGACATGGAGTGATGTCATGCATGAGTTCCATTCTGCCTTCAGAAGCAAGAGCCACTTGCCGGACGGCATAATCCCCATGCCAGCAGCAGCACCACACATCAGGAATATGCCGTGGTTTTTTGTGTGTGTGATCCACAAGGAATTTGCCCTCCTAGTCTAATGAACAGGATATTCATTATGCTAATATTGGTGCATAATTGCATGCGGCTCTCTAAAGTAATATATATATATATATATACGACAAAGGAACGCTCCTGCTCTGAGCCAGGCGCAATCTTCATTTCAGCGGAGGGAGGAGAAAGTAGGGAAACATCCAAGGGGAAATTTGGTGTGAATAGCAGCATCCAAGGGGAAATTTGGTATGAATTGCTTTCCCAAAGTGATTACTTACTGAGGCATTTCTGCTAATGTCAAAGCCCTAGAAATAAAAAGGAGAGAGCACAGAATTAATATTGGGAGAATGCCTTAGCTCTAAAGCTTTCCAGTCACCGTGCATAATCGTATGAACAGTGCAAAGCTGTTTAAGGTAAGCAGGTCGAGGGTGCAATCTAACCCCCACCCCACCTCACCCCACCCCACCCAGAACAAAGGGTTTTGCATTGCCCTGTTAGGATACAATCCAAAGTGATCTTGATATCATCCAGTATTATTATGAGAGCTGTTCCTCTGCAGACAGCATGATAAGATGTGTAGGAATGTGCAATAGCAGCTGCTGCAGGACCGGCTTCCACCGTGAAAGTGCATCTGACAAAGGGGGGCGGTCCAGTCCACAAAAACCTACGCCACACAGACATATATCGCTCACCCTTTTCATGGCTGACTCCTTTAGCAGATAAGCTTGGCCGTCAGTCGCACAATATCCATCCCTGCACTCATTCTCTCCACTTTTCTTTCCATTCGACAGCTGTAACTCCATTATCAGCTGGTTATTTTCCGGATCCAGGCGAACATCTCTCCCTGCAGTCAGAAGATTGATCGCTGTAAACAGGTAGCTTATGCCGTCTTGCTTTTTACCATCTGTTACAACCGTTCAGAGTCAGAAAAGCGAGCACCTAGCGTACGTTTTCTGCCGTTGCCTTCTTGTTCAATGGTGAAGGGAGATTTGGAATGGCCCAAGACATCTCGCCGCCTGAGGCGAAGGATAAGATGGTGTGCCCCCCTAGCTTTCCATTCCATGCGGAAATGCCAGCCAGACTTGAAGCATTGAATCTTGTGATGAGAAAGCAACTCTCCACTGCAACTGAGAGCAGCAGGATAGTTTAGAGCAGAGATGGCCCTCCAGCTGCTTTGGGACTACAACTCCCATCATCCCTAGCTAACAAGACCAGTGGTCAGGGATGATGGGAATTGTAGTCCCAAAACAGGGCGCCTGGCACATTCAGCTCTGTGCTGTTAACACCTTGCTGCCACTTCCTAGCCACCTCATTCTGTCTAATGGCAGGGCCGGCCCTGAAGGAGATACACAGCATATGCAAAGACTAAGCTAGAGAATGCCGTGATGTGTTGGTCACTCAGAGATCCAGGCCAAAGTTAGTGCCTCCCCTCCAACATTTCTCTGATGAAAACAGGGACATTAATTATTAATAATAATAATAATAATAATAATAATAATAATAGTGATCATTTATACCCTGCCCATCTGACTGGGTTGCTCTAACCACTCTGGGCAGCTTCCAACATATATAAAATATAATAAAAACAGTAATCATTTAAAAAAAAAAAACCTTCCCTATACAGGGTTGCGTTCAGATGACTTCTAAAGGTTGTACAGTTGTACAGTTGTACAGTTACTTATCTGCTTGGCTCAGGGGTCCAACATTTCCCCAATGAAAATAGGGACGTCCTAAGGAAAAGCGGGACATTCTGGGATCAAATCAGAAACTGAGACAGCTTCTGTAAATCTGGGGCTGTCCCTGGAAAATAGGGACACTTGGAGGGTCTGTTACTGCCCCTGTTAAAGTGATGGCTGTGTTAGAAAGGAATTACCTGGGAGCAGATCTGGTGAAAAGCATGTGCTTTGTGTAATGTTGTCCATGTCTACTCAGAAATCTCCTATTGCATTCACCCACTGAGCGACTGTGATTAAGACTTATTCCATAACAAGTGCATTATACATTAAGGTCAGTGGGCCAGAAGACAGAAACCTACCTTTGCTTGTTTTGTCACTGCTTCCTCCTCCTACTTCTGGAATGATTGAGAGGTCAGACATGTTTCCGTTCTGCACCAATAGGCTGTGCGGTCTGCTCTTCCCAGGAAAAAAATTCTTCCCTTCTTGGTATGAGCTCAACAAAATCCTGGCAGCTCCGCAGGAGCAGTGCTGTAGAAAACACTCCTACGCCAGGTGAAAGAGGAGATATGCCTGAGTTTAATTTGCAGCTAGTCAAGAGTATGCAATTTGGCGCCACAAGATATCACAAACAAATTGCTGGAATTCCATGAGAGAGATGGCCAGCTTCTTCCCTAGGAACTGCTTGGCCAAAATAAGCGTGCCTAACATAATCTAGGAATACAATGAAGCTTCACCCCAGAACACCGAGACCCTTTTGGAGACCCTACTTGCGGTTTTCCAGTTGTATGTTCAATTCTACAAACATAAAATACGACTTTGACATTCCTAAGTATCTGAATTCTGCTCCAGATTCCAGTTTCTTTGTGAAGTTATCCATAATAAGCATTTCAGAGAGGTAAAATCGCTTCAATATTTTCATATGCACCATTATCCGTATGTTATATTACCCCTTACAATACAGTCATGCCTCGGGTTACGGCCGCTTCAGCTTGCGCGTTTTTGGGTTGCGCACCATGCCGAACCCGGAACTGGTAACTTCTGGGTTTCGGCGCTCGCGCAGAAGCACTAAATCACGCATGCGCAGAAGTGTCGAATTGCGTCACGCACGTGCGCAGACGCAGCGGCACAGGTTGCGAACACGCCTCCCGCACGGATCGTGCTCGCAATCCGAGCGCCCACTATACAGAACATTATATGTCTGGCTTAACAAGAAACTCAACAAACGGAAAGTAAGATGACAATAAACCGAGGGTTATTCCTATATAAGTTACCCTGATTAATATCACATTTAAAATTAATAACAATCTATCTTCATATGTAATGTCTAGATAGTGATGGAATATAGAATTCTAGTTGCTGCCAGCATATAAGAAACCAATCCTTTATGCTCCCACCTCACTGAACCTTCCACATAACTTGAAATACTTTTTTGGTTGACTTTTTATTTCCCCCCAATATTTCTTTAGCATATGACATTCCCATCACGTGTGGGAAAGAGTCCCCGCTCTCTTTCTGGCACTTCCAACAAGTGGCCAGTTTTTATTGATTGCGTGTATCTTTACAGGGGGAAATATACTATTTGCTCATGGTTTTAAAACAGTTTTCTCTTGTTGCCATGTTTAAACAAAATCTATATGTGCTCCCCTCCAAAAAAATAATAATTCCCCAGGTATCCACTGGGACATTGTCCTGAGCCCTTTTCACCATGTATTGCATTCCTTAACTTGCTCTGACTCTGTATCATATTTACAAATTAGTGCGTAGATTCTATTTTTTTTTAATTTACGGCTAATGTATGCCTGTTGGTCTTCGCTTTTGCCTCTCTTATCTCACACACAAAGAGAGATACCTCAATGACAACAGAGAGAGGTGAAGCTGATTCTCAAATGGCTCTCACATTCCAGGAGAGCCCTTCCACTGAGAGGCATCTCCTTCAGAGAAGAAAAGTCCTTGGCCACTCAGCCAGAGCCATCAAGATAATCTCCAGATGCCCTGCTTCTTTCATTAACCTTCTCCTGGCCAAACCTCAGGCTTACAACCAAGAATTGCAGGGTTGTAAGGGAGCTGTAAGAATTGCAGGGCTTACAACCAAGAATTGCAGGGCTGTAAGGGAAGCGGGTGGCACTGTGGGTTAAACCACAGAGCCTAGGGCTTGCTGATCAGGAAGGTCAGCGGTTCGAATCCCCGCAACGGGGTGAGCTCCCGTTGCTCGGTCCCAGCTCCTGCCCACCTAGCAGTTCGAAAGCACGTCAAAGTGCAAGTAGATAAATAGGTACCACTCCAGCGGGAAGGTAAACGGCGTTTCCGTGCACTGCTCTGGTTCGCCAGAAGCGGCTTAGTCATGCTGGCCACATGACCCAGAAGCTGTACGCCGGCTCCTTCAGCCAGTAACGCGAGATGAGCACCGCAACCCCAGAGTCGTCCGCGATTGAACCTATTGGTCAGGGGTCCCTTTACCTTTAAGGGAGACATACTTATAACAATAAGCAGTGCTATTTTTCGAGAAAAATAGGTGTCGGAGCTCACCATGAACTTCTCCCTTGTTCTCTTAGAATGGCAATGGCACCCACCTGAGATGTCGGCTGAAAAAAAGCCCTGACAATAAGATATCTGGAACTAACAAATATAGCCTTGACTTTTGGAAGAAAGATCCTGTCTTTTAAGCCTAAGCTAAAGAGCTAGAGAGCTCAAGAAACAAGAGGCTTGTGTGTACAGCCATGAGATAAAAGGCAAAATCTGTCCATTTCAGTTTCTCCTGTTTACATCCTTATGATCAGTTTGCCCATCAGTTGTGCATTAATTTGCAAAAATTTATTTTAAAAAATCAGCAGGTAAAAATCTGCATGCATTTTCATGTGCATTTCTCCTAATACATGCAATTCTTTTTCATGCAATATGTCATCATCTAATGCATACATTATTTTAATCAATATGTGCATTTTTCTGCACGTGTTTGGGTAAGAGAACTGCATCATAAAACTGAGAGAAGTGATTATGTCAAAGCTCTTATATTCAGTTACTGGTTTGGGTGAGAATTAGGTAGGTTTGCACCTTGTGTACCATATAGAGGTAAAAGGTACCTTTTAACCTTTACAATATAGATCATTCAGGTCATGCACTTGGTCAGAAACGTTCAAGAACTACGCAACTCTTTTGTACCTCTGCCCTCCCCACTTTTGGCTCCAGAGATTCCCTGGGCTTGCCCCATAGCTTGCAGGGGCATTTAAATCAGTGTTTAAAGATGTTTGCTTAACTCAGTCTGAGCCGTGATTAGTATATTGCGCAAAAAGTACTTCAGCTAAGAGCACGTTCTGTTCATTTTGCAGAATTCTGTTTTGCATTTTCTGAGTGGAAAAGAACTTTTGTATGATTCATAATGCATGCATGCATTATGAGCTGGACAAAATTATATTCTAAACCAGGTAATTGTGGACTTCAGCAATGCCGCTCAAATTAATCAACATAGCGCTATACTCTCTGCAGAGCAAAATCACTATAGGCACTATGCACAACGTCATGCCATCTGAAAACTTGTGAGAATAGCAAGTGTTAGAAACCACCCCAGAATTGGTCTTACTTAAACATCTTCCAAGACAATAATGCCCACTTACAACACAAAGAACTCATAATCCATCTACTCTCAGCATCCAGAAACATCATAACCAGACACTGGAAAGACCTGTCAGGAGTAAACATGGACCAATGGTACCAAGTAGTATGGGAAACAGCCCTACTAGAAAAACTAACCAGTAACCTGAAACTGACACGGGGACAAACAGAAGAAGACACCTTCACCCCGGTATGGTTCCCCTTCATCACACACACAGCCCAACAAGACAATGACAAAAATCTACCGACAGCATACAAATCAATATGGCTAACCTGACCCAAAACACCCACCAACCCCACTCACACAGGAAACCAAAGATCACCACAGCCAACCACAAATGAACAATCACACCCCACGCCAACCCTGACCTCTCTCACCGCCAAAGGAGCACAAGCAAACAACAGAGAACCTACACAAACAACGCTGACACCAAACCCTACTCATATCAAGTACTGTATATTCTGGCGTATAAGACTACTTTTTAATCCAGGAAAATCTTCTCAAAAGTCAGGGGTCGTCTTATACGCCGGGTGGAGAATCTGTGGTCGAGTATATCTCAAACTCTATATTTTAACTGGAAAAGTTGGGGGTCGTCTTATACGCCGGAAAATACGGTAAAAAAGAAACATCGTCACCCCACCCCACCTATCTCCCCATCCCACCCACCTCTCTCCCCCTTTTCTTCCTAATGTCTCAACAACAAAAACTGATTTGTAAAAATGTTATATGGAAAAATACAAGACATTGCACTACCTTTGTAAATCGAGACATTGCACTACCTTTGTAAATCAAGAAAATCTTTAATAAAAATATTGAAAAAGAAAAACTTGTGAGAATAGCCGTGATCCTAAAACCAGGTCCCATGTGGGGAGCACAGATGAAAAGTGCTGGATTTTGCCGCTGAAGACGACATTGGAAGGATGAACAAAAGAAGGGATTAGATACAGGGGTGTCCAAAACCTTTTTCAAAGAGGGCCACATTTGATGAAGTGAACATGCGTGAGGGCCGACCAAAGTTCTTGACCTTTTTTTAAGATTTGAAATTGTTGAGCTTAACCCCAAAGCTGTTGAGCTTTTAACCCAGAAAAGAAACTGCCACAGGGGCCGGATTGGGCCCCCTGGCTGGACTTTGGACATGCCTGGATTAGAAGAATACAAAAGAGATGATTTGGGAGATGGCAGGAGACAAAACCAGCTGCATGGACATCAAAAAGACAAAACTGAGGAAGGAGATAATGATATGACTAATCAAGAGGAAGCTGAGAGATTACATTCTTTTCTCAGCTCCAACACTGTCCTGATCTGTGACCTTGACAGAGACACATAATCTTGCTTGTGTAGACTGAGCCGGTGAACTGCGATATGACCCTTCCTGACAGCAGGAGCCTTCCAACTTGATTCTATGGTAACTTTCCAATACTACAAAGCAGGAGAAAGCAGGAAACCGATTGGATGCTCAGATTAAAAATAAACTTGGGACGCAAGCCTAGAAAGCGATGGAAGCCCAACCATGCCAGAGGATCTGGAGATCCATCCCAGGCGTAATAGAGCTGTTCTGCTGGCAGAAATATGGTGGCAGAACAGGACGAAAAGGGGTTGAATCGTGGCTGGGATGTGGGCATACACTGACATCAAATCCTGAACTCACTCAGGCAAAGACCCGGTGGGCGACCGAAGTTTACATCACTCCCAGGCCCGGAGTAAAGAACTTCTCTCCCATTGAGGGGGGAAACTACACCCAAACACTACCGGTAGTACCAATGCTAGTACCACCTCTGATTTATTGCCTGTGGTGCAGCCTTCTGTCTCTCCCCTGCCATGTTTGCTTTTGAGCGGAGAGTTTAACCCCTCTGGCTGGGTGGGCACAGGGAGAAGCAGAGGTTCAGCTGGCATAGCAGGGAAGGCATACCTGGCGAAAAGGAGTCCTGTGCCCGAAATCCTTTCCTCTTACCTCTGTTAGCTGGTTTGCTCTCTGCTCCTTCTGCAAGCTGCCGACTTGCTTCTGTAATCTCAGGTTGTGCTCCTGCAGCTGCCCAATTTTTTCAATAAGTTGACAGATGTGTTCCAGATAACCCAGGCCTGAGCCGTGGGCCTTGGCGTTTCCTTGGTTCACCTACAATGAGGAAGAAAGCACCCAACCGGTGTTAGGTATTTTTGGTTCAAACACACATGATGTTTCCAGAAAACGTTGCAACCTACCTACTGCGCCTATACTGGCACCCACAAGGAATTCTCTCTTTTTAAAATAATAATAATAATAATAATAATAATAATAATAATAATAATAAATAAATAATAATTTTTATTCATTTTAAAGAAGAAAAAACAAAAACACAAAATACAAAAAAAGGAAAATACAAAAACAAGAATTCTTCTTACCATAACATAGCTTTCACTAGACATCGTAAGTGACTTCCCCCGGTCCCCCCCCCTCTCTATATTGGCAACTTCTAAGAAATTACAATCTGAACCAAGATTTCTTTCAACCCAATTTAAATTTTAACCTAATTCTTGGGTAAATTCTGAAAAACCTATAATTTCTTCCCTAAGCCTTAATAAAGATTACATCGTGTTTTTTCCCAAATATAATTTAATTTTTTTTCCAGTCTTCTTCCACCGTCTCCTCTCTCTGGTCGCGGAGTCTCCCTGTCAGTTCCGCGAGTTCCATAAAGTCAATCATCTTCATTTGCCAGTCATCTATCATTGGTAAATCTTGGTTCTTCCAGTTCTTGGCTAGTAGTAGTCTCACAGCGGTTGTGGCATACAGAAAGAATGTAGTATCCTTTTGGGGGATTTCCTCCCCCACTGTTCCCAATTAAAAGGCTTCTGGTTTGTTTGTTTGTTTTTAAATAAAAGTGTCTTTCTCAACCCCAACTAGCTTGACTGTGGCTCAGTTAAGACTAGGGGAAACCCAGCCAGATGGGCAGGGTATAAATAATAAATTATTATTATAAAATATTATACAGTATAGTCCTTGGGAGATGCTCCATTGAAACAGAAATTTACTGCTCCCGTTGATGCAGTTAAGTCCATGCAAAAGATGTTGCCCATGTAGGCGAAGAGGTTCAGCATCTACTGTATATTCTGGCGTATAAGACTACTTTTTAATCCAGGAAAATCTTCTCAAAAGTCGGGGGTCGTCTTATACGCCGGGTGGAGAATCTGCGGTCGAGTATATCTCAAACTCTATATTTTAACTGGAAAAGTTGGGGGTCGTCTTATACGCCCAGTCGTCTTATACGCCAGAAAATACGGTAATATAATAATAATAATAATAATAATAATAATAATAATAATAAATTTATTTATACCCCACCCATCTGGCTGGGTTTCCCCAGCCACTCTGGGCGGCTTCCAGCAGAATGTTAAAACACAATAATCTACATAATATCTACATAATATCTAGACTTGAAATAGCAAGAGACTGGCTTGGGTGAAGAGAAGACACAAACCCAGCATATTTCCTCATCATTCTCTGAATTTGATACTGTGCTTCAGTTACTCAAAATAAGAACGGTAATGTGTAGGGCTTTTCAAAAGAAAAAAATTGAAATTGCACCATGGTAGGTGATTGTAATTTGCATGTGTAGCTTGTGCTGCTGCAGCCAGGGGCAGACTTTGGTAATCTGTGGTAATAAATGCCACCCTGAGCAAGGCAAAAATTTGGCACCCGCAAATGGGTCTTCTCAATTTTGCGCCCCCTCGGATCAGTGCCCTAAATCCAGCACTGGCTACAATTGGGGCACAAATGTGTATCTGGTAATTTACGTGTATGGATGCAACTGCAGGTGTCTGAGCAAATTAAAAAGGCGAATTCGCTGTGGTCTCTCCAGCACTGTGATTTGCAGCATGCCCAGCGGGGCTGCAAGCCAAGTTGTGTGTGTGTGTGTGTGTGTGTGTGTGTATTAAAAATGAGGGAAGGGGCAGGAGACCCGACGGCCCCCAGGGCCACCCCAAAACATTGGCCTGGCTATCAAACAGCTATGCATTTTGTGTGTGTGTGTGTGTGTGTGTGTGTGTGTGTGTGCAGAAGCTTTGCAGCTTAGAGTCATGTTTGTTTGTTTTTTACATCAAGAAATGTGTTTAGAACTGGAAATTTGCCAGCAGTGTTCCTGGAGTGTTGCACTGAAACTTCACAGCATTGTGAATTCAAACTGGGAAGCTGGAAGTGCCCGAACGGAAAAGCAACGGCCCCTTTATAAATAAAACTTGTTCCAAAAATGGCGGGATGGGTTGTGCCACAGAGCACGCCTGCAGGAAATCACAAAGATCACTCAAAATCGGAGTTAATTCTTTATAAGTAAGAACGCGATCGTCACAGCCTGGGCTGAGCATCAGGCCTAATGCGCACCGGCAGCTCATCCCCATGAATCAGTTGCCGAGACTGAAAGTAATTACTCACTCCCTCACTATATTTAAGGGTCTGGTGACTTCGGTTTCAGTGTATCTGAAGATGTGTGCATGCACACGAAAGCTCATACCAAGAACAAACTTAGTTGGTCTCTAAGGTGCTACTGGAAGGATTTTTTATTTTTTATTTTGTTTTGACTATGGCAGACCAACACGGCTACCTACCTGTAACTGGGATTCATGCTGTAAGCCACCAAACGTCTACAAATACTGTTCTGAAACCCATTCCAAGCAACAAACCCATATTCTGGGCAGGAAAATAGTCCAGGACAGCAACTTGGCTTGATGGGATTGAGGCATGAATCTCTAAAACTTCCACAGAAATCACGATACCCATTCTGGGCAATAAGCAAGTATTGAGGAAAATTTAAGCAAGAGCCAACTTCGTGGTAAAGTGCACATTACATTGAACCTAAGGTAAAGGTAAAAGGGACCCCTGACCATTAGGTCCAGTCACAAACGACTCTGGGGTTGCAGTGCTCATCTCGCTTTCAGGCCGAGGGAGCCGGCGTTTGTCCAGAGAAGCTTTCCGGGACATGTGGCCAGCATGACTAAACTGCTTCTGGCGCAACGGAACACCATGATGGAAACCAGAGTGCATGGAAACGCCATTTACCTTCCTGCCACAGTGGTACCTATTTATCTACTTGCATGTTGACGTGCTTTCGAACTGCTAGGTTGGCAGGAGCTGCGACAGAGCAACAGGAGCTCACTCTGTTGCACGGATTCGAACCGCCGACCTTCCGATTGGCAAGCCCAAGAGGCTCAGTGGTTTAGAACACAGCGCCACCTGCATCCCAGAAGCCACATGTAATAAAATGCTGACACCCTTTTCTTTCGCAGAGTGCTTTCTACCTGAGTGAGGTTTGAAGTGGCCCTACCTAGAGAGTTTAGGTCAGCTCAGTTGGTTAGAGCATAGTGCTGATAATGCCAAGGTTGTGGGTTCAATTCCTGCAAGGGCAGCCTGCATATTCCTGCATTCCAGGGAGTTGGACCAGATGATTCTCAGGGTCCCTTCAAATGCTACAGTTCTGTGATGCTATGATTTCCTGTTCCAGTACACAAGTCCTTTCCCTTGACGTTTCCTTCCTTTTGCATTCTTTAATCCTCATATTCAACTTATAATCAAACATTTCAACACTGTAATCCGCCACACAAATCAAATTTCTATTTTCTTGGCTCTCCACCCCAGCAGCCCCTTAATTGATTGCTTCCTAAACTGCTTGTTCCCTTCCTTCTCTGAATGGGCTGAACAATGAAATCACCTATTTAAGAGAACTCAACTATCCTTTGCATGTTGTTGTTTTTTAAAAGCATCGACTAGGAGTGCTACCGGTACTTCACTCTTATCATAATAAGAAAGATCCTTTCTTCTGGTTTGGGGCTTCTTAGTGATTCCCAAGACCTTCTGTTTGCACTCAGCCCCCACCGGGATGTCAGCACAACAAAGCTCAGTGAAACAGAGGAATGCTCTTCTCCTGAGCCACCTTAGACTCTGCCTGAAAACAGTGGGGGGGGGGGGTCTTATTGCCTCCAAAAAGAATTCAGCATGGAAAGTGCTTGGTTTGGGGGTGGAAGAGGGAGAGAGATTTGGCAGGAGCAAAGCCACACTCCTATGATGCAATGGACGCAATGTAGTTGTTCTCCCGAGCACTTCAGGTTGCGAAGTTTGTCCCATGCATGGGGGGAGAGAGGAGGAATATTTGCGTCCCCCCCCCATCACTCAGCTGTGCTCAGATGTCCACAACCATAGACACAGTGCACATGTGCACACACTCAGATCACCGAAACCCTCTTAGGCCACCACCTCCAGACTGTCACTATTTTGTGAGAGGGATTCCGTTGCACACTGGAAATTAAGTTTGTGCAATTTAAGAGGATTAAAGTGTTTTGGCACAGCAAATCTGCGTGTGTGCTGTGGTTGGGACCAAAAAGTGTGGGACAGTGATGGGAAGATGCATAACCTCCCTGCAAACTAATCAGGATGGTTGTTTACACACAACCTGCTTTCCAAAAAATAAATAGATCAGAATAAATGTTCAAAGAAAAGCCAACATCATACAACCTCTAGAACAGTGGTTCTCAACCGTTTTTTGGCCATGCCCCATCTAAGCATCTCTAAAATCCTGATAACCCCTCCCCCCGTGACATATAATTCTTATTATTCAAAAAGTAAGCTATTCACATGGAGGAAGCCTAAAAGGCCATTAACTTGGTCTAAACAAGCTTCCAAATTCCCCCCCCCCCTAAAAATCAAATTGCCTCCCTGTTGGGCGTGTGCCCACATTGGGAAACACGGCTCTAGAACATAAGCTTCGTGCAAGCAGATATTATTATAATTATTATTATTATTATTATTATTATTATTATTATTATTATTATTCCCCCCTGCCCATCTGGCTGGGTTGCCCCCAGTTCAGGATGAATGCTCAATAGACAGGTGTTCTAGAAGAATGCTTAGTGTGGAAAGCCGATTGCAATTGCACTGGTATCTTTCAGTGGATTATTCTGCAGTTATTCTGGAGAACTTCCAGCCCTCCATCCAGAAACAGCTGTCTGGAAATCGCATAAACGGCTCAAGACAAAACACACTTGTACAGCCTCTCTATTAGGAAATAAACACAGTGTGTGGAAACTGGAATAGAGAACAGAAAACTCAGAACAGTCGACTACCGGAGCTGCAATTCTAACACCACAACTGGGAGTAAACCCCATTTAATTCAAAAGGGCTTACTTCTGGGTAGAGAGGGTTAGGATTGTGCAGTTAAGTGAAATAACACCGCCCAAGGAAATGGGCATTTCACTTGCCAAAAAGGTGCCTTTTGTTCCGCAATAACTAATTGGAAGAGTCTGGGCATTTCATCCGAAGAGGAATCTTACCTTACTCAGCCTACAGCATTCGTCCATGTACTCATCCAAACTGTCACTTGTGGGGTATTTTCTCAGGGGGTACCCCTGCAGGAGCATCTCTTCGAAGTTGTCTTTTCCGCAATCATCACCAGGTCTTTTCTCGTCTTTAATGGGGAGGAGGGATTCGCTGATTTTCTCTTCCAAGCACTCTCCTTGGCTTCCACCCAAAAAACACTGTTCAGGATTTCCCACCTCTGGAGAGTCAGTGCCATCCTCCAAGCAAACTGCTGGAGACTGCCCTGCTGCCGGTTTGCCATCTGAAATGCACAGACAAGCATCCACAGCGTCTTTGCACACTCTTGTGATTGCGTGGTCAGCTGCTGGAGAGGAAGAGGCACTCAGCACCCCAGAGTCACAAGAAGGATCTCTGCTGTGGAGCACAAAGCTTTTCTCAGAGCCCTTGGGCGTCGAGGGGGAGTTGGCGCCACTCGGCAACTCCACACCAGAGTCTTCCGATTCAAACTTGGCTAATCTCAGCGCCTGATGTTTCGGCATTAATGTGTCAAGGCCAGGGAGCGCAGTAAGGCACTCGGCTTTCACTGGCGCATCACATACGATGGCTGGACTTGCTGGATGCTCTGGGGCGGCGCTTGATTCCGGACGACCAGGTTCTGTTGCAGAGTTGGAGGTGGTTGGAGAGTCTTGTCTTAGCCCTTCACTTTGATTTTTATCATTGCTTATTATCTTCATATTGGTCAGAACCACCCTGCTGTCAGCTAGCGGGGTCCTTTTGCCTAATTAAAAAGAGAGAGAGAGAGGACAGCCATAAAGTTTCAGTGGCATAACATGGGTTGCCGTTGCCTGGGGCAGGGCAAATGTTGCGCTCCCTTGATGGGCTGGGCAGCTGGGGTTGAGGCAGGTGCCGTGGGGGGCACTTTCCAGCCCCCACCCCCTCAAACAGGCTGGAACCCTTGTGGGTAGCGGGGTGTGGGAGTGGCATGATGGCGGGCATCAGTGTGGGAGAGCTTAGGGCTGCCTTTGCATGCCCTAACATTGCCTGCCAGTCATAGCTGCATCAGTAACATCGAGTGGATGCACTGCCCGCAGTGACCAAGCCTTGGCCTCTGCCTCCCCCTCCTCCCCGGCCTTGGCCACCACTCCCACCGGTGCCCAGCATTCCCTGGCCCCCACCTGCTGCATCCTTGTCACCTCCCAGGCCAGGAGAACCAGCCCCTCTCAACCAGCCCAGGGGCAAGATGCATGCAGGCATCCAAGAAGGAGGCACCACCTCAGCCCCGTAGGGTGACGGCCCAACCTGAGTATAGCCCCCAGCTATGGAAGGTGGCAGGAGCTCAGCAGGGAGCCTGTCGTGGGGGGTGTCTGGTTGCGCCCTGGGCCACGCACCCCAGCTCCCCACAAGCTACGCCACTGCAGAGTATTTCCATCCTTAAAGTCATCTCATAGCTATGTAATACACTCCAATTACAGGAAGATTCATGACTTTCTTGACCTCCTGTAATGTTTAATTTGTAAGATTCTCTGCCCACAAGCCTACATATAGAGACTGGCTGTAAATATTCAGAGAGAAGGGCAATGATCATGACGCATGCTAAAAGCCAACCTTCTCACTAGCCAGTCAAGACAAATTTGGAGGGAGAAAACCAGGCCCAGCTTATGCATGGAATTTTTGCATCGCTTATCTTGGAATTGCGCCACAGAAATCACAAGTGTTGAATATTCTCCTGTATCTCGAACTCCCTGTCTGTGGAAAGGTAGCACATTAGGGAACTGACTTCTAACTTAGACATCTAGATTGAATCTCTGCACCAGTGTTGCATGTGTCATGAATAAGAATCAACAGAAGAAAAACTGCTACAAGGAGCAGTGTGGGTCCAAAGAACATTTTCCGTGGCTGTGTTGTTGGGGGTGGGGTGGGGAATTCAGTCAGGGAGCTCTGATTCATATTAAACAGGAAGGCAATTTTTTTTTGTTGTTGTTGATTATATTGACTGTTTTTAATTTACTTTGAAATCAATGTGTTTTTGTTTTGGAGCACAATGGATCCTACAATTATCTCCAAAACCTCACAACATTAGATAAAGACTTGCGAAAAAGACAACAGGTTGTATATTTATAAATGTGGAATTGAGGATTAGGGTGAATTCCTGGGTTCTTTGTTCCCTGCCTTCTCCTTCTCCTTCCCAGGGCACCACAGGTGGTCTTTCCCTCAGCACACAACACAAACTTTTCACCTCATAAGTCTTATTTTAAACACATGATGACATCTGCCTTTTCTGCCATCTCCAAGAAAATAGCCGTTTTCCTTTCTGAAACAATGGACATTTTCCACTTCTCTGATGGCTTCTGTCTCGTGCGGTGGGAAAGGGAACTGAGTAATCAGACACCCCTGAGAATGCTGAGGGGGTCTGCGGCTCGGTTCCTCATATAGGCCGCAGGGCAACCTTATCCAACAGAAGAGCTGGCTTCATCCTGCGCTGCATGCAGCAAGCAACTGCCATGCACAAACATTGTATTTTTAGGCATACACCTTGCTTAAGCATGTCATGTGTGAAGCGGTCCTCCGTTGTAGAACTCACTGAGCAAGTGATCCCCCATGTTTCGCACTTGGATCTCCCAACAGTAAAACAGAAATGTTAATGGTGCTTCCATACCCTCCAACATTTCTCTGATGAAAATGGGGACATTCTATCCCATCAGCAGCATCAATGTATTATTTATACCCCCACCCATCTGACTGGGTTGCCCCAGCCACTCTGGGTGGCTTCCAATACATATAAAAACATAACAAAACAACATTAAACATTAAAAAGCTTCCCTATACAGGGCTGCCTTCAGATGTCTTCCAAAGGTTGTATAGCGGTTATCTCCTTGGCTTGGGGGTCGCATAACTCCATACCCTCCAACATTTCTCTGATGAAAATAGGGACGTCCTAAGGAAAAGCGGGGGGACGCGGGTGGCGCTGTGGGTTAAACCACAGAGCCTAGGGCTTGCTGATCAGAAGGTCGGCGGTTCGAATCCCTGCGACAGGGTGAGCTCCCGTTGCTCGGTCCCTGCTCCTGCCAACCTAGCAGTTCGAAAACACGTCAAAGTGCAAGTAGATAAATAGGTACCACTCCGGCGGGAAGGTAAACGGCTCTGGTTCGCCAGAAGCGGCTTAGTCATGCTGGCCACATGACCCGGAAGCTGTACGCCGGCTCCCTCGGCCAATAAAGCAAGATGAGCGCCGCAACCCGAGAGTCAGACATGACTGGACCTAATGGTCAGGGGTCCCTTTACCTTTAAGGAAAAGTGGGACATTCTGGGGTCGAATCAGAAACCGGGATGGCTTCTGTAAATATGGGACCTGTCCCTGGAAAATAGTGACACTTGGAGGGTCTGTGTTTCATTCATGTGATGTGCTGGAAGACAAATACGCTAAAATCTGGATGACAAAACTGGAATAGAAGTTATTATTATCCACTTATTTATAAAGCGCCGTCAATATGCCTGGTACTTTACACAGCAAAAGAAGCCAGGTCCCTGTCAAAATGGGAGAACTGGAAGGGATCTCATACAATGGGTTCCAGTTGTGGTCTGAACAAAGAAGAATAGAGGTGGTACGATTTATTCGATCCAGAGAGAGGTCAGGAAAAGGAGAAGGAAGGAGGCAGAGGCAAGAGGGGGAAGCCATTCCTCCTCCTTCATGGACTCGGTACAGCCCCATATTTGGGTTTCTGCCCGTGTAAAACAACCTCCAGGACTTCTCAGAGCTGGACATCATCGCTTCAGTCTGGCGTGCCCTTATTACGTGAAGGAAGTTTAGGATGCTAACATTTGCCAGCAGCCTTCTACATTGGGGATTAGTTCACCTCCACAGCCTCGAAGGAGACTTTATTATCAAACAGATATCTGCTGCTTCCGTTTCGTTCTGGCCGAGAGACGGCTGCTTCCAGTTCAGATTCTTCCTCTCTGGACTGGCCATGGCCCCGGAGTGTTTACGAAATGCACAGCTATGGTTGCGGCACCCTTCACAGAACCATAGCATTGTGGACTCGGAAAGGACAACAAGGGTCATGTAGTCCAACCCTCAGCAATGCAGGAAACTTTCTGCCCAGAATTTGTCTCCCCATGCATAGATGACTCAACACATCCATGCACCACCAACTGGCCGCCCGAGTTGTATCTACACATTTATGCTGGACCTCCTCAATGCTCTGGGACTCAGTGTTTTTTTCCCATCTGGAAAAAATGTTTTGTGCCCCAGACCCGGGGCTGATGAGAAGGCCAAAGTTGCCCATTCACCTCCTCTAGTCCCTGCTAAATTCTTAAAGGTTCATTGAGTTGAGTTGGAAATGTAGCAATTTTTCTAGCCATGGTCAATGCCATCCCAGACCCTCCACTATCGCCATGGGATTTCAGAATTGGGCCGTAAACTAGGGGGAAAAACATGCTGGTCCTGAGACCATTCACAGGCAGAAAGAGTTGCTGTAACCTAAAATAAACTGAACAACTGATGCCAGTTTATTGTGGGATTCCTGCCCACTGATTCTCCTTTGCCCCACCCCACACTGCATTGTTGCTATCAGGAAAAGGGATTGGGAATCTCACATCTCCCTCAAAACTATAATATTCTCTTTATATATACTATGAAGTATATCTGTCGTGTGTTTTTCCTTTTCCAATTATTTTGTTTTTTTCTAACCCCCTCTCTATTCTAAAATAAAACTTGATCCCAGATTCACTAGCTCAGTTATCTGCTTTCACGTACATTCATGGTTTTATGACCAAGTTATAAGACCTGAACACATGTTTGAAATGTCCCAGCAGGCAGCCTTGGACTGAGGAAAAGTCAGAGTAATTTGTGGTGACTAGAAAAGCAACAAGGGAACAATCCGTGAATTTCACTTTCCTCGGCATTCGAAAACCCAGGTGAGACATTTTTAAAGGGGAGATCACGGTCTGAAATCGGGGATCAGCTAAAGAACGGATGGCACATGGATCCCAAAGATGAGACCCAATGTGCTTCAGACCACACCTTTTCCACTTAAGCAGAGTTGGGCAGCGAGCTTTTACGTTCAGATCTGGGCAAACGTGACTGACCCACATCCTTGTTCCGGGGATCTTCTCCAAAATTGGGTTTTTTAGCTCTGCCACCTAAGATAGTGCTTGCAATTCTATCTTGTTCTGGATTCCTGTGGGGATTTAGCATTCAGAGTAGGTGGTGTTTGCCCGATATCTGGAATCCCATGAAACCCACCCAAGGGGGAGATTGTCTCCACAAGTCCAAGTACACTCTGCCCCAAACGCTGCCTCTTACATTTCTGCTGCCGTCCTAACTTGTGAGCCCAAATACTCCCCGGCCTCCAAGAGCCCACAAAAACGTTCCCGTCGGTTCCAGCCGCTTACCTTTCTTCCACGGAGTGCTGATGGAGAACGACTGGTGCCAGCTGAACATCTTGGAGGGGCTAAACATCTGGCCGATGGAAGCGCAGGCCCATGAGTTGAAGCCCTTCAGTGACATGTGGGAACTCTGGTGGCCGAAAGAATCATGCTTCCAGGAGGAGGACATTCCAAAGTCCCCGGAGGGTGTAGCAGCGGAGTGCCGGGTGGGCTTGGCAAGCCCGGCCTGTCATCTTTGGGCTCCCAGGAAGAAGTGGGGGGGGGAGAGACTCACATGTTTTGTTTTCTCACCCTAGTCCCAAAGGAATGGAGGCAGGAGTTCTTGCTCAGGAGAGAAGGAATTCTCTCATTCCAGCAGCTGCAGCGGCGGCCAGAGGGGCTGTTCTTTTGCAAGCTGCGGAGTTGCAATCGCAGGCATTCAGCCAGCTGTGACATAAAAAGGGAGCAGCTCTCTGGAATGCATCTCCTTTGGTTGATAAGCCAAGACGACTGCAGGGGTTTGGACTACCTTCGCTATCAAGAATGCCCTCCTGAGAAAACAAAGATGCCAGTCTGTTTGCCCAACGTCAGATTTCGCTGTTTCTCATTTTTTAAAATCTCAGCTGGGCGAGGGCAAGGAAACAGCGTAGAGTATTATATTTTTCCTGCTTTCCTGGACAACGCTGTTTTGGACCTCTGCTTTCACTTTTAGATCCTACCGAGCTGTGAAAAAGATTGGGGGCATTTAGACAATTCCCCCTACCGCCCCCCCCCACCCTCAAGGACCCAGATCTACAGTGAGGAAGACAATAGCGTTTATTTATTTCGCTTTCTCAAAGTCAATACCGTAATGTTTTCTTTTTTTATAAAAAAGAAGAAGAAGAAGAAATCAGGGTAGCCAGCAGCAGCGCACAAAATTAGGAAAAATATATAATTACAGCAAGCCACATATAAACACATGTTTGTAAGTCCAGCTTTCCTTTCTTTGCCTGGGCTCAATGGCAGGAAGGAAATGCTGCAGGCGACCCACCCATCCTCTTCCCTTCTGAATCCACATCAGGATGAGGGCGATGGGAAAGTAGGGATCGGAAAAAGAGAATCTCAAACGTAATAGGGGCCCACCAACTTCTGTGTCCCCCTTCTCCCTGGGGGCCTTCAAGATCCTAGCCTATGGAATTCAATTCAAATATAGGTTAAACAAACACACCATTACAACACAAAAGCGTATTCCGGTTATATTCTGCTGCCTTGCAATTTTCACTGCTACCACAATGACTGGAAATGGAACAGCAGGAAGACTGGGGAATCAAGGGCACAGCTAGTCCTATCACTAAAGGAACAACTTCTTACTTATTCTCAGCCCAATTCTAATAGAAGTCCTGTTGAATTCAGTGGGGCTTTATTCCCAGGAAAGTGGACCAAGGATAGCAGCCTTACCAATTTCACGTGCAATATAATAAAGGAGCAAACAAAGCTTCATTTCATTAGTGGCAGAGCTGGCTGAATGTTCATACTAAATCAACCCCTTCGTGTTGGTCACTACTGCGTCCATTTCACAGACAGAGAGCTGAGAAAAAGAATTGCTTGTGTTGACCCAATAAGCTAATACCTGAGCAGAGAGTTAGGCCCTTTACCACTCAAGGTGTGCTGAACTGCCGTACGTCCAGGTATCACTCATAAAAATAACGTCCAGGTGTATTTTTTTTCTAAATCGGCAAAATTTCTGGGGAAAGCCCCCATCTAAAGCTTGTATACTTCTGTATCTCCTTGGTTTGGGGGGTTGCATAACTCCATACCTGCCAACATTTCTCCGATGAAAATAGGGGCATCCTAAAGAAAAGCGGGACATTCCGGGATCAAATCAGAAACCGGCACGGCTTCTGTAAGTCTGGGACTGTCCCTGGGAAATAGAGACACTTGAAGGGTCTGCAGGGATGATGGGAGTTGTAGTGCACTTCATCTCAGTAGCAATCCCTTGAATTAAGGGACTCAGCCTGTGCGGGCTCAAGTCTACCCTTGGTCTCCTATCATCGTCTAACCGTCAAATTCATCAGGAACAGCTCAAGCAGCCGGTGTCCAACTGCTAAGAATGATTCATAATATTCATAATTGATTCATAATATTTATTATTTGTACCCCGCCCATCTGGCTGGATTTCCCCAGCCATTCTGGGCGGCTTCCAACAAAAATCAGATACAAAAATATCACACATTAAAAACTTCCCTAAAAAGGGCTGCCTTCAGGTATTTTCTGAATGTCAGGTAGTTGTTTATCTCCTTGACCTGTGATGGGAGGGCGTTCCCCAGGGAAGAGAATATTCACTGAAGGAGGGGTTATAATGGCATCGGTAATATATTTACTTCAGATCATTTCCCATATATAAATATATTCTGTTATACAAATTAAAAAAACTCATTTTAACATCCTTGAAATATCCATGACTTCCCTTCTTCTCTTTCCATGGTTCGTTTTGCATATCATAAATCCCTGCATATTTTACAAAAGCTAAACCATTCAATCTTCCATTAATACGTCCATCAAACCTTATTTACACCTGTTGAATTTATCTTAATGCTGCCAACGTTTTCAGATGTACACAATTCTCACCCCCATATATTCAATAAACGTTTTCCAGTCTTCTCTAAATGTATGTTCTTCTTGTTCTCCAATTCTATATGTTAAATCTGCAAGCTGCGCATATTCTGTCAGCTTAAGTGGCCATTCTTCTTTAGTTGGGACCTTGCTGGTTTTTCATTTTGGGGGTAACAAAACACAGGCCGTAGTAGCGGCATAAATAAATAACCTTTTTTTACACCTGGGAATTTCAATCCTAGAGCGCCGCTGAGGGGGGAGGAGAAGGAGGAGGAGAGTCCACCACTCACCCACCTCCCCGCCCGCGCAGCTGGAGGACCATGCTAGGGAAAGAGGCCACGCTTCCCAAACTTCCTGCCCCACATTCCTCAACATCCGGCTGCCGAGCGCACGCCAAGTGTGAGGAGTAAGGAGAGAGCCGCGTCAGAGACCCTTAAAAGTTCTCCTGGATCTGAAAGCGAGCTATTGTGCAGCGCAGGAGAAAAACACCGAGAGGTGGGCTCCGTGGGTTGCCCGTGAAGCCGCCTGGACCTTTAACTCCCACCCCACCCCACCCGCGCACGCCTCTTTCTCGCTCCATCGCCCCCCATCATCTTCGCAGGGACAGCAAGAGCCGCGTGGCTCGTCCGGGGAAGGGGGGGGGCAAAGCAGGCAGAGACAGGAGGAGACGGCGAGGGAGGCTTTTTTTGATGGGGGTGATGTAGAGAGCTTTCTCTCCTTCCTCCGGTGGGTCTCTAACCCCCACCCCACCCCTAGATTTGTTCCTGGTGAGTTCTGGCACCTCTTTCTCTAGAAAAATAGCACTGGGAGGACATTAAGCATCATATTGTTTGGTCTACGTAGTAGGCAGAAGACCAGAGGCCTGCCTTAAAAGGAGTGGTGAGGGACTTTGTTGTCCCAGAGTGGTTGCAACTCAATGTTCTTCTCTGAGGGGTTGTCCACACTGGAGTTTAATGGGAATTTAAGGTTGCTTATGTCTCTGTTTATTTAGCAATGCCCTCATGATGCCCTTCCCCACTCAGCCCCTATCTCACACATTCTCACTTGTAAATCGGGTTTTCCCAATCTGAGAATAAGCCTAAAAGGGGGAACAGTGTGTGTGTTGCCAAACCAGTCAGGGCCGAAGGGATTGGGATGGTTCTGACAAGAGGAGAGAGGTGAGAAGCCGGTTGCAAATTATGGTCGTCCCCGTCCCCCATCCTGCTTTATACCGTGTTTCTCCAAAAATAAGACACCGTCTTATATTTATTTTACTTAAGAAAATAAGCCTATGGCTTATTTTCGGGGGTGTCTTATTTTTTTATTAAGTATCGTATAGTTCTGGGCACCAGCCTCCTCCTGCCGCTGCTTGGTCCAGCTGTCTCGGGGCACGCGGCCCTGCTTGGCGCCGACCCGGCAGGCCACCTCCTCCTCCTGCTGGCTCCCGGAGGCTTGGGGTGGTGGGCGCCGACCTGGCAAGCCTCCTCCTCTTCCTGCTGCGGCTTGGCGCCCGGAACTGGCTGTTGCTGCTGCTGCTGAAGTACTGACAAAGTGCCCAGCAGCGCCGCACGGAGCGCCCCGATCCGCGGCGGGAGGAGGCGGCTTGCCGGGTTGGCGCCAAGCAGGGCTGCACGGAGTGCCCCAAGCCGTGGCGGGAGGAGGCGGCTTGCCGGGTCGGTGCCGAGCAGCGCTGCACGGAGCGCCCCTATCCGCGGCGGGAGGAGGAGGAGGAGGCGGCTTGCCGGGTTGGCGCCGAGCAGCGCTGCACGGAGCGCCCCGATCCGCGGCGGGAGGAGGAGGAGGAGGCGGCTTGCCGGGTCGGTGCCGAGCAGCGCTGCACGGAGCGCCCCGATCCGCGGCGGGAGGAGGAGGAGGAGGCGGCTTGCCGGGTTGGCGCCGAGCAGCGCTGCACGGAGCGCCCCGATCCGCGGCGGGAGGAGGAGGAGGAGGCGGCTTGCCGGGTTGGCGCCGAGCAGCGCTGCACGGAGCGCCCCGATCCGCGGCGGGAGGAGGCGGAGGAGGCGGCTTGCCGGGTTGGCGCCGAGCAGCGCTGCACGGAGCGCCCCGATCCGCGGCGGGAGGAGGAGGAGGAGGCGGCTTGCCGGGTTGGCGCCGAGCAGCGCTGCACGGAGCGCCCCGATCCGCGGCGGGAGGAGGCGGAGGAGGCGGCTTGCCGGGTTGGCGCCGAGCAGCGCTGCACGGAGCGCCCCGATCCGCGGCGGGAGGAGGAGGAGGAGGCGGCTTGCCGGGTCGGTGCCGAGCAGCGCTGCACGGAGCGCCCCGCTCCGCGGTGGAGGAGGCGGCTTGCCGGGTCGGCGCCCGGCAGCGCCGCACAGAGCGCCCCAAGCCGCGGTGGAGGAGGCGGAGGAGGCGGCTTGCCGGGTCGGCGCCCAGCAGCGATGCACGGAGCGCCCCGCTCCGCGGTGGAGGAGGAGGAGGAGGCGGCTTGCCGGGTCGGCGCCCAGCAGCGATGCACGGAGCGCCCTGAGCCGCGGTGGGAGGAGGAGGAGGCTTCCAGGTCGGCTTTCAGCAGCGCTGCGCTGAGCGCCCCGAGCCTCCGGAAGCCAACAGGAGGAGGAGGAGGCTCTTGCTGGGTCCCGCTGGCTCGTGGATCCAGGTGGCGCGCGCTGCGGCTCTTGCTGGGTTGCTGGGCGTTTTGACGGGGCTGCACCAGCAGCAACATCCGGGTCTGGGTGCCAACCCGACAAGCCTCTTCCTCTTCTTTGGCGCCCTGTAGAACTGCGCCCAGCAATACGGCTTATTTTTGGGGTATGTCTTATATTTTGTGAATGCTTGAAAATCCTGCCATGGCTTATTTTATAGGCACGTCTTATTTTATGAGAAACACGGTAGGTGTAGAGGTCCCTTATCCCGTAAGAGAGAACCTTTTGGGAATGGCACATGCAGAAAGAGAGGAGCGAAATCCATCCATCCATTTGTCCAAAAATAGCAGATCAAGAATAAATATTTGCTTTCCTTTTTATTGTATTGCCATCTGCCGGCCATTCCTTGAAACTACAGGCTGGGATTTAATCAGTGCCAGATTTATGTATAGGCTAAGTAGGCTGAAGCCTAGGGCCTCTAAATCTAGGGGGCCTCGCCAGCCCTCCCGCTCCCCAAGACTTCATGTGAGGGCAGGACAACTCGGGCCTCTAAATCTAGGGGGCCTCGCCAGCCTGCCCGCTCTCCAGTGCCGCAGTCTCCCCTCTCCCAAAATTGTAAACCCAAGACTTAATGCAAGGGCAGGGCAACTCAGGCCCAGCAACTATTAGATTCAGGGCTACCCAGTGGGGCCCAGGCCTAGCCCATCTCTTTCTATTCCTGTATGTTGTCGCCCACAGAGCGCAACTATGCTCAAATTGACAAAGAGGCATTTCTCATTCCCTTTAACTCTTTACAGCAGCGTGCATCTGCGTGGCACGGAATAAAATTTTTCTGCTGGTGCAAGGATGAGCATTGTTGCCACAGGATTTCTGCCCCTCCTTCATACCCATGCCATCCCCGAATCTATGGGCGTAGCCGAGGGCAGAGGGGTAGCTCCCACCTCCAAGTAAATAAATAAAAGGAAGTAGAAATAAGTAGAAAATGCTCACTGAATATACCTCCTTTGCCTCTAAGTAGCTTCCTTGCCTTGGCTTGTTGGAAGCTTTCCTGAATTGTGGCATGTTTTTTTAGCCGAGGCTGAAACACTGAACTCAGTAGGACCTACTTCTGAGTTAGATATGTATAGACTTCCACTGTAATCACAGACAATTTCATAGAATAGTAGAGTTGCAAAGGACACCAGGGGGTCATCTAGTCCAACCCCCTGCAATGCAGAAATATCAACTACAGCTTCCATGACGGATGACCAGCTAACTTCTGCTTAAAAACTTCCAAGGAAGGAGAGAGATTCCATCACCACCCAAGGGTTGTTTCTTTCTGTCAGAAACTTGTTCCTGGTATTTAGTCAGAATCTCCTAAAAAAAATTCCAAGACTGCATGGGAATAGTTTTGCTATTCGGAATCCGCTCAATGTTGGAAAGACATTACCAATTAGTCTACTGCCCTCTACTGAAAACAGCTTGTGTTTATGTCTGGCTCTTTGGTTGTGATCATAAGCTGATATAAGGGTAAAGGGACCCCTGACTGTTGGGTCCAATCGTGTCCGACTCTGGGGTTGCGACGCTCATCTCGCGTTACTGGCCAAGGGAGCCAGCGTACAACTACCGGGTCATGTGGCCAGCATGACAAAGCCGCTTCTGGTGAACCAGAGCAGCGCACGGAAACGCGTTTACCTTCCCACCGGAGCGGTACCTATTTATCTACTTGCACTTGACGTGCTTTCGAACTGCTAGGTTGGCAGGAGCAGGGACCGAGCAACGGGAGCTCACCCCGTTGCTGGGATTCGAACCGCCGACCTTCTGAGCGGCAAGCCCTAGACTCTGTGGTTTAACCCACAGCGCCAAAATCTTATATGCATGTAATTACATTTCCATACCCTCCAACATTTCTCCAATGAAAATAGAGACATACTTTTTTTTCCGGGAGAACAGCAAACTTGTAACTTTAAACATTCTCAAAGGATAAGCTTTTGTAGACTAGATTCCACTTCATTAAACTGTTACTTGCAGCTGGCAGGGGGCAACAGTGGATTTTTGGAGGAATGGCACCAAACTGCAATGAAATGCAAAAAAGGGTGTGTGTGTGTGACAATTGATGTAAAACTCAAGCTTAAGCAACTATTCACAGCTGCACTGACTGGTGATAAAAGTCACCATTCTAAATTTGTTATGTTAATTAACACCTGCAATGAAATTGAGAGCCAGCATCTTTACCCAAGCTTCAAAGGATACATTTCCAAGTGAGCAGCTAAATTAAATTTCTAATTTAGCAGTTTCAGGCTAATCTCCCTCCTTTTGAAATGCAAAGTTGGAGGATGCCCAACATTTTTATTGGCAGGGTTTCCCCAGGACTCTTTAACAAACTGATGACAGGCAGAAATTCAACAAGAGAAGCTTTTCAACCACCTTGGCTTAAACTCCCTGCTTGGAGAGGCTTTACTTATCTCTGCCTGTTTTTGCAAACACATGAACTCTGCGAAAGGAAGAAAGTGAAGAAACCTGTAAAGGAGTTTGTGTGAAAGAAGAGGTAAAATGTGCAAGGTGAGGAGGGATAAAGATTAATATATTTTTGCAGGGGAAGCCTTAAAATTGCTGTGTATTATTTTATGCTAAAAAATAGAAATGGATTCATCAGCATAGAATCATAGAGTTGGAAGAGACCACAAGGGCCATCCAGTCCAACCCCCTGCCAAGCAGGAAACACCATCAAAGCATTCCTGACAGATGGCTGTCAAGCCTCCGCTTAAAGACCTCCAAAGAAGGAGACTCCACCACACTCCTTGGCAGCAAATTCCACTGTCGAACAGCTCTTACTGTCAGGAAGTTCTTCCTAATGTTTAGGTGGAATCTTCTTTCTTGTAGTTTGAATCCATTGCCCCGTGTCCGCTTCTCTGGAGCAGCAGAAAACAACCTTTCACCCTCCTCTATATGACATCCTTTTATATATTTGAACATGGCTATCATATCACCCCTTAACCTTCTCTTCTCCAGGCTAAACATACCCAGCTCCCTAAGCCGTTCCTCATAAGGCATCGTTTCCAGGCCTTTGACCATTTTGGTTGCCCTCCTCTGGACACGTTCCAGCTTGTCAGTATCCTTCTTGAACTGTGGTGCCCAGAACTGGACACAGTATTCCAGGTGAGGTCTGACCAGAGCGGAATACAGTGGTACTATTACTTCCCTTGATCTAGATGCTATACTCCTATTGATGCAGCCCAGAATTGCATTGGCTTTTTTAGCTGCTGCATCACACTGTTGACTCATGTCAAGTTTATGGTCTACCAAGACTCCTAGATCCTTTTCACATGTACTGCTCTCAAGCCAGGTGTCACCCATCCTGTATTTGTGCCTTTCATTTTTTTGCCCAAGTGTAGTACTTTACATTTCTCCCTGTTAAAATTCATCTTGTTTGCTTTGGCCCAGTTCTCTAATCTGTTAAGGTCATTTTGAATTGTGATCCTGTCCTCAGGGGTATTAGCCACCCCTCCCAATTTGGTGTCATCTGCAAACTTAATCAGGATCATATCACCCCTCAACCTTCTCTTCTCCAGGCTAAACATACCCAGCTCCCTAAGCCGTTCCTCATAAGGCATCGTTTCCAGCCGAGGCTGAAACACTGAACTCAGTAGGACCTACTTCTGAGTTAGATATGTATAGACTTCCACTGTAATCACAGACAATTTCATTGAAGCCTTCTCTTGTGAAGCCTTCACCCTGTATTTGTGAGGAGTGAAGGAGTTGCAGTGGGCAATGTTGGTGCAAAGGAAGGTTTGTGCACTTCTTTCACAGAATCCTAGAATGGGAAGGGACCCTAAGGGTCATCCAGTCCAACCCCCTGCAACAACAGGTCCCTTTCTGAGCAGCAGCAGCAGAGTGCATTTAACCTGTAAGGTTTAAGTGCTAAGAATCAAGGCAGCAGCCACAGGGAAGGAGGGTCGGGGGCTGTGATGGCAGAGAAGGGGACGTGGTGGTACCCAAATGTTAGAGGTTCTGCATCATCATGGTTCTTACTGGCATTGGTTAGAGTGCAGAGAGATAAGGAAAGATCGTATTCCCTCATACCAGGGGTAGGCAACCTAAGGCCTGAGGGCCAGATCCAGTCCAATTGCCTTCTAAATCCGGCCCGCGGACAGTCCGGGAATCAGCATGTTTTTACATGAGTAGAATGTGTCCTTTTATTTAAAATGCATCTCTGGGTTATTTGTGGGGCCTGCCTGGTGTTTTTACATGAGTAGAATGTGTGCTTTTATTTAAAATGCATCTCTGGGTTATTTGTGGGGCATAGGAATTAGTTCATTCCCCCACTCCCACCCTAAAATATAGTCCAGTCCACCACATGGTCTGAGGGACGGTGGACCGGCCCACGGTTCTAAAAGGTTGCTGACCCCTGCCTCATACAAACCCGCCCATGTCCTGAGATCTTCAGAAGAGACCCTTCTCTCGGTCCTGCACCCTCACTGGCACGCTTGGGGGTGGGCACACAACTTTGGAACTCCCTGCTTAGGGAAGCTACGCTGGTTCCTTGCTTGCTGCCTTTCTGCTGACAGCGGAAGACCCTTCTCATTCCACCAGGCTTGGGGGAACTGACTGCTTCTAGTGAAGGGGCTGGGGGTGTGCTATATTTATTGCAATTATCTGCCTTTTTAAATGTTGCACATCCTATTTCAATGTTTTTATTGCAGTTATCTGCTTGTTTTTAATAGAGCCCCCTCTATGATCAAAACATATAATATTTGGTATTCAATTATTTCCCTTCTATCCATTTAACTGTTATTATTTTTAAGCCACCTACACACCGCTTGATTGTAAAAATAAAATAAAATAAACTCTTAAAGCAGTTATTTAACTTTAAACATACAGCTTTTATTTTTTTTATTTTTTTGCTTTTGTATCTGGCAACCAATAAGCACCAGTGTTTGTTACTTTCACACACACACACACACACACACATATTGGCAGAACCCCAATATATTTATAACGTAGTGGTTTCAGGGGAAACTGCATTATTATTGTTGCTACTGTTATTTTTAAACACACACACACATATATGCTACTGTTATTTTTAAACATTTAAAAATATTTAAAAATAACAGTAGAAACTATATTTATATATGTATATATTTCCTACTGTAATTTTTAAACAATTACATACAATTGTTTAAAAATAACAGTAGCAATAACGCAGTTTCCCCTGAAACCGCTACGTTAGAAATATATTGGGGTTCTGCCATTTCGTCTCCGGACCGACTTTCCTTACAACGCAGGCGAAAGGGGCAAATAGCTCAGACCGTAGTAGAGCATGGAATCTCGGGGTCGCGAGTTCGAGTTCCGACGTTGGACTAAAGAACCCTGCCTCGCGAGGGGGGGGTTGGACTAGATGACCCTGGAGTGTCCCTTTCCCCCAACTGCGCAAGGCTATCCTGAGCCGACAACTCCCGGGAGCCGTTCCCCTAGAGAACCCCGCAGAGCGTCCCTCTACCCTTTCCCTCTGCTATCTCTCTAGGGATTCATTGACTCGGTAGTTTCCCGCGAAAGTGCCGCTATTTCTTTTTTCCCCATCCCTCTTCTCGCGATATTTGGAAAGCGCGCGGATTTTTTTTTTCTTCCCCGCCCACTCCGCCGGAAGCGCGGCGAGGCGTTCGAAACCCGGCGCGAGTCAGAAGCGGCGGCGCGATGCCCGTGGAGGAGAACGGCGGAGCCTCGTCCGGGAGCGACGCAGGTGAGGAGCCGCGCTCTCTCCTCAGGGTCCCGGGGGGGGGATGTTTATTGTGGGTGCTTAAGGTGGCTCCTGAGCATGTGCAGAGCGCTCTCGCTCTCTCTCCGCCTCTCCCCCCCCCCCAGCAGAGAGCCCGGGGAAAAAAAATCCCAGCAGCAGCAGCGCCCTTCTTTTTATCGCTTATTGTGGAGGCGAGGCTGCCTCCCCCAAGGTTGCCCCAGAGCATGTGCAGAGTGCGCTCCCCACACCTCCAAAAAAGCAAAACACACACAAAAAAAAACTCGAGAAGCCACCCGGGAGCTTCGGGCAGCGCCCTTCTTTTTTCTCATTTATTGTTCTTTGCACGCCGCCATCGCTTTGGCTCGATGGTACTTTTGGAAGCCTGGAGGAGCGCGCTCTCTATATATATATCGATATAGTTACAGGTCGTGTTGGTCTGCCATAGTCGAAACAAAATTAAAAAAATTCCTTTCACTTGCACCTTAGAGACCAACTAAGTTTTGTTCTTGGTATGAGTTTTCGTGTGCATGCACACTTCTTCAGATTCTTCAGGTATCTGAAGAAGTGTGCATGAACACGAAAACTCATACCAATAACAAACTTAGTTGGTCTCTAAAGGTGCTACTGGAAGGAATTTATTTTTTAAATTTTGTTATATCTATATAGATATAGATATACAAGAGTGGGGGAAGTCAGAGAGGTGAAAAAAATATGGGGCTGGTGTTGGTGGGATTGTAACCTCCTTCATGAGGATAAATCGGAATTTAGCAAAGTAAGGTGCAGATTTCCTCCCCCCCCCCCAAGAAACAAACAAACAAGCAAACAGAAAAGTTTGTAGCACTGATCCTCAAGCCACAGTAAAACTTAACATGCTGCTGCTATTTTCCACCTCATTTCGCTTTGTAGCTGGTGACCGGTATCCATTACTTGGTTGTTTGTATTGTTCTTGAATGAATGCTATACTGTAGTATAAAGAGACAGCAACGGGGACAACGGAAGAATTCGGGAACTAGATGGTGGCAAAGATAGAGGATTCAGGAGCTAGAACCAACAAGTTCTGTGTTTTTTATATGGTGTGTGGGTGTGGGTGTATATATATACACACACACACACACACACACATATATATATATATATATACACACACACACACACTCTGCTTCCCCCTCCCCCAGCCTGCTTTTATTTTTGCCCAGGTTAAAGTGTGCCATAGACCTGTGTTAGCGGTTTCCTAGTCATTTCTTGTCTTGTGTTCTCGTTTAGGACACCTGCAGGAAGACATGGGTGCAGAAGCTGGAGCCACCGAAATCACAGCAGCGATGCTACAGGAGGAGAAGCAGCTTGAGGCAGAAGGAATAGAGGAGGAGAGGCAGATAATGGAGAAGGTAAAGTGTGTTTGCTGCAAGTTGTCCAAGGAGAGTTGTGAGTTTAGGGGATGGGGCATGCAGTTATTAATAAACAGTAACTAGAAATCCTTTTATTTGATGTATTTGTGCCCTACCGTTCCTCGTAAAAGGCTTCTGGGCAGCTCAGAATAACCCAAGACATAAACTATATAATAAATAAGAAACGCAGCTTGCGTGGAATTAAAAGCAGTCACAGCTGGCTTTGTGACAATGCTGCAGTCCAAACCAAGGTGATTTTTAGATACTTGTTTCAGCTTGCAGGTTGAAAAATTTGCTGTAGGCATTGAAGTGAGATCCCTGCTACCTGATACTGGCTTGTTGTAAAAATCCCATAATCTGTTAATCACTTAAGAACGGATCGCACCAAAGGCCTGTCTCCCCCATCTGGCATCAGTTTTCCCCGCAGTGGCCATCCAGATGCCTCTGAGAAGTCTGCAAGAAGGGCAATAGGCCTGGTAAATCATGCCCTAAGTTATCACTTGCCTGATGGAAATAGTGGGTCAAATCTAGGGCTGTGTGCACAGAGCTCGCACAATGGGACTTCCATTTCGTCTCTCCCCCAACCCTCTGAAGCGGATTTTGAGGGTGTGCAGGGGGCTTCAGAGGAGAGGTGGGGAAAGTTCCATTGCACATGTTGAATTGGAGCATTTGATACAGCGTAAAGTTCTAGGTTACTTAAGAGCTTTTAAGAGATTAACATAAAAGTGTAGAATGGAGCACCAAGTTGTCCTTTCGAACAGCCCCGTTTACCTCTGAATGCTCTTCTGGTGGGTCCACCACACATGCTCCAAGCAGCCTAATTCTTCAAGCCACTCTTGAACTGAGGATTTTGCTCCCTTCCTGTCCAAGGCAGTGAATGTAATAGAGCTGGTTTAGCAATGTCACCATAACTTACCCAAGATACAGAACCAGAAAAATCAAGGGGCATCGCAAGACATTTTTCCAAGGACAAAATTGTCACAGCCTTTCATATTTTCAGATTTTTTTGGGGGGGGGGACATACAGCAGATATAAATAGTCTGTGACCTCCTCTTTTTTGACTGAAGTGCCTGGTGCTTAATATCAATAAATTTTATGTTATTTCCTTAAGAAAATTGGTTAATCTGTTGGTTCCCCTAGTTTCTTGGGCCCTTGTCTCCAAGGATGGATGATATGTTTTAAAGAATGGGAAGAAAAAGTATGTCATTTGCTGTTTCCCTTAAATGTGAAGCCTGGTTAGTAAGCATGTGATCAGATGCATCCTGCTTGCTTGGGCTTCCATCATTTAGATTAAGGGCATGTTGGATATCCCTTAGTGTAGTCTGAAACTTTAAAAAGGCCCTCTATAAATTGTTTGAGGCAGCTCTTCCATCATGATTCATGACTAGTGCTGTCCCAGAAGCTGATGTTGGGTTTACCCTTACACTATGGTTGATGTTGTGACCTAGGTACAATTACTGTAAAAAACCATATTTCAGATTTAAATTCAGTCAAACTGCCCGTCTAATTCTTTGGGGCAAACTCCAGAGATTCTTTGAAATGAAACTCTTGTATGTATTTCAAAGGCAGGAAATTCAGAGCATAACTACAGCAGATGCAAAATGAGTAAAACCATGGCTTCTCATCAGGAGACTCTGGGCAATGTCGTAGTGTGAATTCTCTCAGGTTTAACACAACTATATTTCCAATATTTCTTGGGGAGAGCTAAAGAAGAGTTGAGTGACCTTGGTTTAATATTGGTTTCCTTTTCTATTGACAACGTGCTGTGCAATTTAATGGCTTGAAATATTGCCACAATGAGTTACTGCTGATAATGGCTTCTTGTTTGTCTCCTAGGCTCGCATGTCCTGGGACAGAGACTCAACTGAAATGCGCTACAAGAGGCTTCAACACTTGCTTGAGAAAAGCAACATCTACTCGAAGTTCTTGCTAACCAAAATGGAACAGCAACAGCTGGAGGTAAGTGTGCTCTAAAGTTGGAAGTGAAGAAATTAGGCTTGTATGTCTGGTAAAGGTAAAGGTTCCCCTGACTGCTAGGTCCAGTCGTGTCCAACTCTGGGGTTGCGCGCTCATCTTGCGTTTACTGGCCGAGGGAGCCGGCGTACAGCTTCTGGGTCATGTGGCCAGCATGACTAAGCTGCTTCTGGCGAACCAGAGCAGTGCACGGAAACGCCGTTTACCTTCCTGCCAGAGTGGTACCTATTTATCTACTTGCACTTTGACGTGCTTTCGAACTGCTAGGTGGGCAGGAGCTGGGACCGAACAACGGGAGCTCACCCTGTCGATTCGAAACACCGACCTTCTGATCAGCAAGCCCTAGGCTCTGTGGTTTAGACCACAGCGCCACCCGCTTTACATTAGAAAGGTACGCTGATGTGAGCCTCAGGTTCACATGCCTTATCCTCTGTGAAGAAGAGTTGAGAACCTTTCAGTCGCATTTATGATTAGACAGTTTGTGTTGTCTGAATCGAACAATGGTTACCGGTAATTTTAAATATTGTTTGTTAGAAACAAGCTTTCAAACCATTGGTTATGAAGCTGGCTTATTGCAGCAAACCATGGTTAATATTAACCAAAGTTTAGAACTCAAGTGTTGATGCAGTTCTCAGGACATCTTAGCACAGCCATTGAGAGGTATTTGTAACATTTTGGACAGTCAGCATTCATCATAATAAAAATGAAGCTATTTCTATATTTGGTCTCCTTTTTTACTTGTGTAGACTCTTGAAAGTTCGATTCTTACGCATAATTTCAACAGCATTCATTTAACACTGTCTCTGAAAGTTGCAAGACAGTACATGAAGCAGGGTAGATTTAGAGTGTTCTTGTTTTAAGCTTTTAACAAGTCTGCTATAAGGTCATTTTAAGAATGGAGATAGAATGGTTTGTTTCCCAGTATCACATTTAAATATGTTAAATTCATTTTTGCTGTACAAACATTCCTTTCTTTCAGATACCCACCTGCCAGCACTATTTCCTCCAGTATTACAGAATATAGAATGTAGATGCTGTGTCTCAAAAATGCCACAGTAGTGGTTAAGTCGTAAAACATGCCTGGCCTCTTAAAGAAATAAAAGGAAACAAATTCTTACTTGCAGAATGGATGTTTCACAGCCATCGGGTGGCAAGTGGAATATTTCCTTAACTTGGTGGCAGCTTTCAGATCTGGACCCTGGATATAAACATGTCAACATAATATGCCTGTATTGAGGAGTTTAGAGTCTTTTTGCTTGCTGTTAATAAGACTGGTAAACCGTTGTGTGCTTTCAACCTTGTTCTTAGGGTGCATTGGACATTAAAATCAGTTGCGGTATTTTTCGTCCCAGTTTGAAAATGCTTGAGAGATTTGGTGGATAAAAACATGTGCGTTCTTTTTCTTTCTTTAAGGAGCAAAAGAAGAAAGAAAAGCTGGAAAAGAAGAAAGCATCACCAAACACTACAAAGGTAAAATAATTTTATTTAGGGAAATTCTTTTCTTTAGGGAAAGATTTCTTTGGTGATAGTGGGAAGAAAGTTAAGTCCCTGGTTGAAGGAGATAAGAGTGCCTTGGTTACCCAGGTGGAAAATGGGTAATTTGACCCTGTTGTTTCTTTTGGAAGAACCATTTGGGGCTGGAGGAATCCATAGCTTGTGGGTACTGCTTTTCCTAACTGTGTTCCTGGGTTTGAAGCTTGCTGCTGTAGCTTGGACTGCTTCTTAACAGCTTTGGTTGGCTGAACCATCTGCTGGAAGTTAGAGACTGCTACTTGAAGACTTCTAAATATGTTCTGTGTCGGGCTGACTTGAGAAAAAAGTATTTCTGAAACCCTTTGGCTATCCAGCATTGGTCATGCACAAGAGTAGACCCATTAAAATTAGCGGCTTCCAGTAAGTTGGGTCCATTGATATTAACTGGCCCTAACCCTAATCAGAGTGTTAACGCTAGGTTTTTAATTTTGTTTGCATTTTATTTTTTAAAAAGATCAAATACTGCTTGATACAGTGAAGCAATATTTATTTTAAAACATTTATATTAAAGAGAGATGCTTGTGTGTACATAAAATTCTCTTGCAAATGCTGGTATGTTCTCTAGTTTCTGACCATAGTGCAACACACCTGTAGTGAGATATATATTTTTGAAGATCTTTGGAGCAACTACCTTTATTCCCCTTTTGCACTAAAGTATACCTTGGAAATAATTTGTGGCCAGGTTTTTATGTAAGATAATAGAGAAAAATTGTTTGCAGCAGTGATTTCGTTAATCATTCTTATATAAAATATAAGCCTGTTAATGGTTTTGTCCTAAATGCTTTGCTTCAGAATGAAAACGATGGAAGAGAAGGCAAATTAGGTAAGACTTGTCAAATTCTAAAAAAAACCACCCTGTTGTGTTTTTGCTGTTAAAAGTTCAGCTGCTGATTCCTGTCCAATATTTTGTTGCAGCTGGAAAGAAGAGAGCCAGAGAAGACAAAACCTACAGTATTTCAGAAGTCATATCAAAAGAGGTAAATAGCTAGGGTGAAAATCCACCAAGGTTATTGAGTGATTTTTGTGGCTATGTAGAGATTTGATCTAACCTTTTTCCTGATGCAAGCCTGTCCAGTAAACAACTCTGAATTTTCAGTTAGGTAGTATCTTTACAATATTTGTTTTAAAGGCACAGTGAGTTGAAAGGGGAACCCATGCTATCAAGGAGAACAGAAAAAGTTTTCAGTGGGTACCACCATTTATTTTAATACAAGGTACTGTTCCTGGTGCATTCTGATTTGGGTAGAAGAGCTGGCATTCTTAAAATACAGGCATAGCTGGGATTTGATCCACTTGCCTCAGGAGGTGGTGTCTGTACCTGGAGGGAGCCTAAAATGCCATTTTGTTTCTTCCTCCTACCTGCATGCATGGGCATGTTCGCAGGCAGTGCAACAGGATGTTGAAGCTATGAGCAGCCTGGGCATGCCTCCATAACCCTGTCAAGGCCTCCCTTGCTGTTCCCTGCGTCTTGGAGCAACTTTAGCTAAGCAGAGTGAGAATAGTGGTTATGGGAGATGTACACAGATCACCTGTTCCCCTTCTAGAGGGGGGAAACAAACCTTGGGAGAAAATAATAAAAATAAAAATAAATAATAATTTATTGTTTGTACCCTGCCCATCTGGCTGGGTCTCCCATGACTGCTTCCAGCAGGTTCTGGAGAAGGTTTGTTCATTGGCTTCCTGTCTCTTCTGGTAGCTTCTCAGTTCTTGTCCTATCTTCAACAGGAGAGAAATTGTTTGGATGCTCTGCAACCTCTCCTGGCCTTATACCCTTTTTGATTTTTGGTTCTCAACAGGTCCCCTGCGACAGGGCAGGTAGTCTCTGAGAAGGGAAGATAGGAGCCCAAGTTTTGTTTGCTTGATTGCAGAGAGATTGAGCAGAGGGGTCCAGTATCTGCAAACCTGGTGGAGGAGATGAGATTCAATATGCATTCCCTTCTGGGAAGCTTGCACCTTCAGATCTATGGTCCTCGAGAGCCATTGCTAGATGTCCGCAGCGCCCTTTGTCCAAAGTGTGGCCGCTGATGGCAGGTGCCTTGTCCATTATCTGGTGCTTCTGGCCCTTCACTAGATAGCTCAGTTGGTTAGAGCATGGTGCTGATAACGCCAAGGTTGCAGGTTCGATCCCCACATGGGACAGCTGCATATTCAGTCCTGCATTGCAGGGGGTTGGACTAGATGATTATCGGGTCCCTTCCAACTCTATGATTCTATATAAAGAGAAGAATCTTTATTTGCATTAGCCACTAGCCATAGCAATAAAATGAAATAAAAATGTACTGAAGAAAGGGGTAACAACTTAACTATACAAAATACATTTTGGAGGTTTAGATCAATTATCAAATAATAGATCTTACTCTATTTGCCCCCACTAAAAACCTTGCAGTTTTTGCTGTCACCTAATTATCTTGATCTGCTAAAAGAAACGACACAGTAGCAATGGTTGAGCGACCCGGCATGGACAATAATAGAGGGGCAATAACCTGACTTCTCAAATCTTTATAAAGAGTGCAAGCCAGAAGCACATGAGCCGCTGACTCAATACTGCCATCTTCACAGGGACATAACTGTTTTTCCAGTGGAATTTTTTGAAATTGACCCTCAAGTTACAGCCAAAGGCAGTATATTCATTCTTGCGAAAATGAAAGCACATCTATATTTTGGAATTGTTAAATTTCGCAAATAGGGTGTCGAAATGACTTAAGTAGAAAAATAATCATACCATGGACAAAATTTCCTTATTGTGGCCAGATTATTCTGTTACTCGATATTATATAGGCGCTGTCAGTTAAATTATTTGCTTTACTGAAGCCCAGCGTTAGTAACAGTTGTGGTGATAAACCAGAAAAGTAAAGCTTTTGGTTGACAATTTTAGTCCAAGAGCTCTCGTGACAACCTTGCAATACTAAGGGTAGTAGACCAGTGGGGTTTAAATTTAGGCGAAGCCAATAATTAAATGTCCTACGCCAAATCTGTAATTCAACAGAGGGGAGGTTAGCCTCTAAGCACGATGAAGCATTTGGAATACAGGATGGAACAGAAAAAAATTGCCCTGTATAAAACGGTAGGATCGCTGCGGATTTTGGGGTACAGGAGTGTTGATGGTGCTTCATTCTTCTCATTAGTCTTCTTGCAACCTGCTCTTGCTGGCCACAGGCAGATGCAAATAAGCAAATTCCACAGTAGAGATGGCTTCACTTGCTGAACAGGTTTTTCTGAACCCTTTAAAACACTCTGCGTATCAGGAGATGCCATTCCAGTAGCTGTAACAACCGCACTGGCAGCAGCAATAACCGCTTCAGATGGCACAAGAAAACTGATGGTACTTAGCTCCACACGATGTTCTCTTCCACTGTTTGTATTTCTTGAGAGCTCTTGCAAAGACAGGGTTCAGAGCCCTTATAGGCCAGAGCTTTCCAATCTGTGTGTCAGCTGCAGTGTGTAGGTATGTCATGCGAGTGTTCCCCACACTCCTCCCGGGGCTGGAAAGGATTTAGTAGTTTAACCTCTGGTTTGCTAGTAAAACTGAATTACTGTGTCGCGAAATGCTGCGCGTCTAAAAAGTGCGCCACCGACGTGTAAAGTTTGGAGAGCTCTGCTTTAGGCCTTCTAACAAACGGGCACGTGCCCTTCTCATTGGAGGTTTAGAATCTCTGTTCCATACTTGCAGACCAGGCAGTCTGCTTTGTCTGGTGTTCCTGGACTCCTGGGGGGGGTACTATTGTCTTGTTGTCCTTCTACCTCAGGGGTCAGCAAACTTTTTCAGCAAGGGGCCAGTCCACTGTCCCTCGGACCTTATGGGGTGCCGGACTATATTTTGAAGAAGAAGAAAATGAACGAATTCCTATGCCCCACAAATAACCCAGAGATGCATTTTAAATAAAAGCACACATTCTACTCATGTAAAAACACCAGGCAGGCCCCACAAATAACCCAGAGATGCATTTTAAATAAAAGGGCACATTCTACTCATGTAAAAACACACTGATTCCTGGACCGTCCGCAGGCCGGATTTAGAAGGCGATTGGGCCGGATTCCAGCCCCAGGGCCTTCATACCTGTTCCACAGGGATGAAGTTAGTGCCACATTCATGTCATCGCACAGGAGGTATTTCTCAACCTCTTCAGAGGTCCTCTTGTGTGCACCCCTGTCAAGTGAAGGGAGGCAGAAGTCCTTCTGATCAGTGTCTTTTTTTAGTGTTCTAAATAAACAGGTTTTGCAAATTAAGCTGCTGATTAATTGTTTCTTCTGCCGGAAAGGAGACTTTAGTGCTGCATTTTCATGTGTGGGGTTTTCTTTTTAACATTTGGATTTTCATAGTCATTTTTACTTGGTTCTGTAGGCTGCCCAGGACCATATAAATTTAGTAAAAATAACAATGCCCTCCTCCCCTCCCCAGATTTTGGCTAAGGCTTAATGAAATTTTGCTTCCATGATCTAGGTTAGGGGCACAGTGTCCCATAGGAAGACAAACTGTGACAAAAGTATTGGCTGGATGTGGTGAGTGATGGACACCCACATTCTTTCTGATTTTTTGCTAACTGGCATCGTGCGTGCTCGCATGGAGTAAATATCTTAGATGTGCATTAGCATGCTCAGCAGTGCATATATATATATATTATATATGGATGGAGTGTGTGAATTATATTCATGTTGTGTTAAATGTGTGTGCCCTTCATTTCCAGCCATCTAGCCTTTTAATATCCTTTTTTGTGGAATTTTATGTTGAAAAGTTCATTTTAAGTTGTCAAAGAATGATTTCAGTGTTGTGCTCTCTTTTTTTGGTAGGAAATCTTGTCGGCAGCAAAGAAAAGCAGAGTTGAAAATCAGGTATATCAGCTTTGTTTAAATCTTGTTTGCAAATATTGATTGCCTTGGAGATACACGTTTCGTATCATTTATGTACCGAAATGTTTCAGTACATAAATGAGTGTGGCACAGCAGCCTTTTATTTATTTCTGAAATGTCCTTTAATTGTGAAGATGGATTTATTACATATCAAAGAAAAGTAACTAGAGGAGAATCCCAAACTGGGTTACAGTACAACAGAGAAAGGAACATAAAAACTCCCCCCTTCCAATGGTTTGTGGAGAGGATATATTTTAGAAGATTAGGATAAAGTGACATTTTGATGGCTTGGATTGTGATGATAAAAGATGCAGCGCATGAATTCATGTCTATTATTTTCCATTTTCTTTATCCGTTTTAGTTCTTCTCCTCCTCCCCATTTGTATCATAATGTTTGATGGCGTTTGTATTTTGCCTTTATTTATAAAATCATAGTAAGTTTATGAAATAATTGTCTATAAATGTCCTCCTGCAGAATGAAAGCTCTCCTCCAAAACTATGTGCGGAAGAACTCCAGAATAACGGGGACTCAAATAGCATAATCAAGGACAGATTGGCACAGGCGGTGCGTAACACTGCCAAGCAGTTCGTCGACCCAGTACGGAAATTTAATGGGCAGCCCGTGCCTTTTCAGCAACCCAAGCTCTTCACTGGAGGGATAATGAGGTGGTACCAAGTTGAGGGCATGGAATGGCTTAGGGTAAGGATTTAACTTGACTCAGAAATTTACTCGTTGTGTTATAGAACAGTAAAAGAAGCCATGTTTCCTGTTGGCTAGATCTTTGGTGCTGTCGCTTGTAATTAGCAAGTACTTGTGATACTGATCTCAAACATTAGTCTGATCCAAAATCAGTCATACGTGGAATAGATCCATTGAAGGCAGTGGGCTTAATTTCAGTGGATCTACTCTGAGTTTGACTTATCTGGATAAAAAGGTAAAGGACCCTTGGGTGGTTAAGTCCAGTCAAATGCGACTATGGGGTTGCGGCGCTCATCTCGCTTTCAGGCCGAGGGAGCCGGCGTTTATCCACAGCTTTCCGGGTCATGTGGCCAGCATGACTAAACCACTTCTGGTGCAACGGGACACCGTGACGGAAGCCAGAGCGCATGGAAACACCATTTACCTTGCAGACGCAGCGGTACCTATTTATCTACTTGCACTGGTATGCTTTTGAACTGCTAGGTTGGCAGGAGCTGGGACAGAGCAACGGGAGCTCACCCCGTTGCGGGGATTCGAACTGCCAACCTTCTGATCGGCAAGCCCAAGGGGCTCAGTGGTTTAGACCACAGCACCACCCGTGTCCCTTTTTTTTGCTAAATATCACCCATTGACTTAATGGCTTGGCTTTTTCTGTTCCATAAGCTCCATAAATCTGCCCGTGACAAACGGAACACTTTAGCAGTGGTGGACTTGGGTACTGTGGGGCTCTGTGCAAGGGCAAAATTTGGCGCCCACCTCAGCCCTTGAGCTGCCTTCCCAAAGGCAGGTAAGGAGGTGCTGGGCCTGCGGAACCCAAAACTGTGAAAGCACTAACTAGGCTTTGGGAAGGAGGAAGGAGGTCTCTAGGACCCTTCCCAGAGTGTGCACAACGCTCACACAGCCCTAAATCTGCCCCTAGGTAAAGTGACCCCTGACAGACAATTAAGTCTAGACGCAAACGACTCTCGGGTTGTGTCGTTCATCTCGCTTTACAGGCTGAGGGAGCCGGTGTTTGTCTGCTTCCGCAGACAGTTTTTTCCAGGTCATGTAGCCAGCATGGCTAATCCGCTTCTGGCGAAACCTGAGCAGCGCACGGAAATGCCGTTTACCTTCCTGCCGGAGCGGTACCTATTTATCTACTTGCACTGCGTGCTTTCGAACTGCTAGGTTGGCAGGAGCAGGGACCGAGCAACGGGAGCTCACCCCGTCGCGGGGATTCGAACCGCTGACCTTCCGATCGGCAAGCCCAAGCGGCACAGTGGTTTAACCCACAGCGCCACCCACGTCCCTAACTTGAGCACAATTAACGCACTATTCCCCACAATGCCCAATAAGCTTTTTGCTGAGGTTTGATGGTAGTGCCTGACTTAACGGTTACGGCGGCTGTTCCATTTCCAGTGGGTGCTGCTTCTAGAGACCCTGATACTGTATGGAGTAAATGGAAACTGAAAGCAGCTCAGCAGCTCTAAAACGTGGTTTGCCTGTACTGTACACTGGAAGCTCAGTCCAATAATCACTGTTACCAATATTAAGTAATTCTTGAAAACGATAGGCTGCTCTCGTGAAAGAGCATTAACTGGATTGTAAATGTCGGGCAAGTCAAATTTCAACGATATCCACTAACCGGGTATAAAGAAAACATTCCCCCCCCCCTCTTTTGTATGCAGATGCTCTGGGAGAACGGCATCAATGGCATTTTGGCTGATGAAATGGGCTTAGGGAAGACAATACAGTGTATTGCGACAATAGCACTGATGATAGAGAGAGGAGTCACTGGGCCATTTCTGGTATGTGGGCCCCTGTCCACGCTTCCTAACTGGATGGCAGAATTCAGAAGGTTTACTCCTAAGGTAAAAATGACTTTTAAAGTAATAGAACAAACCTCTTTTTTTTATTAGAGGACGACATCCTGCATTGCAGGGGGGGGGGGGTTGGACTAGATGACACTTGAGGCCCCTTCCAACTCTAAGGCTTCTGGAATTGGTCTGTCTGTGTGTTAAGGAGCTCTGCCAAGCAGTTGCACTGATGGGATAAGAACTGGGTATAAATTGTGACCTTCTCGCCCACCTGTCCCCTGTTAAAGGCAAGGTTGGCAGTGTCATATGCTGTCGGGAATGTACCTACGTTTGTTTCTGGGCATTGGTGCTTTGCTTAAAACGAGAGCCTTGGAACAAGGTCCATTTATTTCAGGATCATCCAATCCAATAGGTTCATTGCGGTCATAGACCAGCAGGTTTTTTTTTTTTTTAAAGATCTTAATAAATAATTATTTTGTGCTGGTTTTTAAGGCAGGCATGTCCAAAGTCTGTTTTGGGGGCCCTGTGGCAGTTTTATTGGTGTCAAATCCCAAAGAAAGCTCAGTCCTAAAAAAAGCTCGTGCATGTTCACTTCATCAAATCTGGCCCTCTTTGAAAAAAGTTTGGGCACCCCTGTCTTAAGGGCTTTTAATGTCTTACTTGTTAATGAGGATGGGAGGGGCAGCAGAGGAGGTGTTGGAGACACGGAAGAGGACCGTAACATTTAGTCAAATTCGTTTAACTAAAAGACTCTTGACTGAAATATCCCTCTGGTTGGACAGCACTTCGAAAATGCTGACGTTTAAAAAATACTTTAAAACTGTAGGTGGTAGGTGCCATCTTACCGAGGCATCGCCTTCTGTATTTCTTGCTCAGTATTCCCTGCTTTTATTTGCTATTGTTGAAGACAATAACTTTATTCCCAAACATATGGAGAAAGTGCCTAACTAAATATTAACTTCTGGGTGCTGCTGAGCTGTTTTGGGGGAATCATGTTGGGGGTTACCCTTAAGGGTTTTTCTTCTTCGTTTCTGCATACCTCAGGATTCCTCTCAGCTTGCTGATACCTCCCTCACGCATGAATGTGTTTTTTTTGGGGGGGGTGGCTACATAAGCAAATGACATTCACATCCTGAACTTTGGATACGGAGGAAGTGTTGGGGGAGTTAATGGCATTTTAATACTGTACCCATGGGGTCTATGTAGGATTTGGTTGACACTTGTTTTTTAAAAAATTATTTTAGGTTCCTATAATGCTGTATCACGGGACCCAGCAAGAACGGCGTTCGTTGGTTCATAAAATCCGAAAGAGAGATGGTTCTCTGAATGTCCACCCTGTGGTCATTACTTCTTTTGAAATAGCTATGAGAGACAGAAGTGCCCTTCAGGTGCGTAAGAAAATGCTATTCCATAAGTCTTGGTCCCTGGCAGAACAGCAGCTGATGCTATGTGTGAATTAGGGTGTCGTTAAATGTTGAAGGCTCAGAGTTATCAGTCTTGTGGAAGGTGGGCAGAATAAAATGGCATCATTGTACTGGTAAAGGGACCCCTGACCATTAGGTCCAGTCGCAAACGACTCTGGTTGCAGCGCTCATCTCGCTTTATTGGCTGAGGGAGCCGGCGTACAGCTTCCAGGTCATGTGGCCAGCATGACTAAGCCGCTTCTGGCGAACCAGAGCAGCACACGGAAACGCCGTTTACCTTCCTGCCAGCACTTTGACGTGCTTTCGAACTACTAGGTTGGCAGGAGCTGGGACTGAGCAATGGGAGCTCACCCCTGTCGCTGGGATTCGAACCGCCGACCTTCTGATCAGCATGCCCTAGGCTCTGTGGTTTAGACCACAGCGCCACCCGCATCCAATAAGAAGCTACTAATCAAACAGCACGTATGGAGACTGATGAGTTGTGTTGCTACCTGTGGTAAGCAGTGCTGCATATAAACTACAGATGCACTGAGGACAGAGTTTAAATTTACAGCAACTATTTATAGTGAAAGACCGCCTCACCTCATACGAACATGCCCAGGTTCCGAGTTCTTTGGGGGAGACCTTTCTCTTGGTCGTGCCACCCTCGCAGGCGTACTTGGTTGGGATGTGGGAGAGGGCCTACTTGGTGGTGGCTCCTCCTAGACTACTTTGGACTCCCTCCCTGGAGAAGCCTGACTGGCTCCCTCCTTGTCTTTCTGCTGGCAGGCGAATGCCTTGGTCCTAATAGGCTTATGGGAACTGACTGCTTTTAATGAAAGGGCTGCTGCCATGCTGGCTTTATTGCAATTATCTGTATGCTTTTAATAGAACTTATGTATTTTATCCTATTAATGTTTAATTGTTAATGATAGGGGGAAAACAATGTTTTTATTTGTTAGCTGCCTTGAGTCCCCGTCAGGGGGAATGGCGGGGTATAAATAAATAAATAATAATAGTGGCTGTCTCTGTTAGTATTATAACATGTTAAATTACGTTTTAATTGCTCTAAGTAATGAGTCTCGTGATGTTCTGGAAGCTGCTCTTTTAGAAAACAGAATACGGCAATATAAGCGCTATGGCAAATTACCAATATATCACAGCTAACTAATCCAGACACTATCCTTTATTTGGAAAGTGTGTAATGGACAGATTGACACAAATGAAAAGTATGTTTTAAAAGTATGGGGTTGTTTTTTTTCCTTTGCTTGTTGGAAATTTTGAACTTGCGCTTCTCTTGGAGGGGAATTGTCTCTTAACACAATACATACAGTAAGATGATGATGATGAAAGGTTATAAGACCTGTTTGAAATACATTAGCTTTTGGTGGAAAAGAAGGGCATAAGGATGGATGGTGGGTTTTTTTGAGGTAACCAGTGACTTCTCTTCTCCAGAACTTGTACTGGAAATACTTGATAGTGGATGAAGGACACAGGATTAAGAATATGAACTGCCGCCTTATACGGGAATTAAAACAGTTCCACACCGACAATAAGCTTCTATTAACTGGAACTCCCTTGCAAAACAACTTATCTGAGCTTTGGTCCCTGCTTAATTTTCTGCTTCCTGATGTGTTTGATGACTTGAAAAGGTAGGCAGTGAACTCCTCTCTCTCTCTCCTCCACCCCCCGGTGTTAAAATACGATATAGCAAATGTCTGGAGTTTGGTAAGTGGCCGACAATCCCAGAAAAACTTCTAATACCTGAAAATAAATATATATCTTCAACAAAGCAGGCTGTTCTTACATAGATTGCGCCCACCGCTCTTTCCAGCAGACGGGGTTATCCTGACTTTCCCTTTCCACCCTTCTGTGGAATAGTTGATGGGCTGTCCTTGAAGACTAATCAGTAACTTCATTTTGTCCAAAATGCAGCTTGCAGATTACTGTCCGGGATTCTCATGCACACACACACACCCTTCTTTTTTTAAACAGCTGCCCTGGCTGCCAGCTGGTTTTTAGGCCCAATTTAGCATTCAAAGCCGCTCAAGCCCCAAATACCTGAAATTCTGCCTCCTTCCCTACAGACCCTGTCGGGTGCGGAGATTGGCAGAGACGGCCCGCTTTTGGTAATTCACTCCTGCAAAGACATTCCCTTGAACCATAATTCGCAGATTCCGAGCTTTCATTTAAAGAAAGGCAAACTTTCTGGTATTTGTAGGACTTCATTTGTGAAGTTCCGTTTTAATTCTTTGCGGAAAAACTAGCCTGCTTCCCTGTTTTATTTGTCCAGTTCCCTTAAAAAACAATAATCTGCAGGTCTGGGCATTCAGATTTTTGGGAGCACCGTATAAACTTACCCGGAAATGCCCTTATTATACATGTTTAGTTTTTTAAACATGTAACGTTAAGCAATATTTTATCCAGTAATTGCAGGTTTTGTTTCACATTGGTTTACAGGAAGGGTACTTTGCCCATCCTGAAACCCTGGTTAATGCTGCACGCAGAGATTTGGGTGTGGTGGATTTTCATACGGAAGGATATATTATTGCACTTGCAGGGGATTTAATTTTCGGTGTTGAATTCAGTGCCTTGATTATCAAATTTCTAGATTTTAAGAGGTGTGGAAGCTTTTATTTCAAGGAAGGGGTGAGGAGAGGTTGCCAGGCTTTCTCACTAGTGATTGAGCAGTTTCAGCTCCCCGCATTCCTCTTTTTTACCTCCCTTAGCAAGCAGAGTAAATTAGGGCAGCAGCAAATGCGTGCGAGTTTGGATAATCTATACATGTTTTTCCTTTGCGGCACACTTTCCGCGAGATTCCTGGTGTGCCGTGGGAAAAATTCCAGCAGAATATCAGCTTTGTGTTCAAAACAGGCCCTGGTTGCGCAAATAAAGTATTTTATAATTTTTCTATTTCTGTTTACACATTTCTAATAAAGTAATTATAAAATACTTTCTTTGTGTTTATTTGATTCCATTCAAGAGAATTCTTAAATAGTCAATATAGCCAGAGTTAATTTTTTTAACATTTTCTAATGGTGGTGTGCCCGTGATTTTTTTCATGAAACAAGTGTGCCTTTGCCCAAAAAAGGTTGAAAAACACTTCTATACATGCCTTTGCTTTCTTCAGCACAGAATCAACTGCACATCTCGCCAGTTCTTAAATTTGCCCCCCCCCCCAATTTTGTTTCTTTGCCACAGCTTTGAGTCCTGGTTTGACATCACTAGCATATCTGAAATAGCAGAAGACATCGTTGCTAAGGAAAGAGAACAGAACATCTTGCATATGCTGCATCAGGTCTGTTCCGATTGCTTAAAGGGAGCGAATCGTCTGAATGGGGGCCTGTTGAAGGAAAAACATCTTGTGGCATCCTAGACAAACTTATTATGACACACACACAAATTCATTTTTTTTTTATAAAGAATTTATTGACATTTTCAAAACACAACTTAAACCCACACCCACACCTACAAATATAAAACATATACAAAATATTGCCATGATTCTTCTTCTTATTCATATACATAAAGAAAATTTCTATTTCTGAATCTTGACAGTTGACTTCCCCTGCCTTTTCACCTTCGGTTTTATATCCATAATCTACTTTAATAACAACGTCACTCTAAAAATTCAATTCATTTAAAAAGAAAAAACAATCATCTTAATCTATAATAACTCATAATAAACACTCATCTTGTTCTATAATAGTTAATAATAAATCCTTAAATCTTAACAGATTATTCTTATAGCAAGTCAATACTAATTCAAAAGCAAATGCCACAATAAATGTTAGTCTTTGTCGGGCCTCAGCTGTGGACCGGCCTCACTAAACAGATGGTACTGACTTTTGATTCCTTTTGGACACTACGAGTATTAAATTTTCTAAAACGTTTGGCTTTAATTGTAAAATTTTACACTTGTACTAATGTGTGCTTTGTATTGCATCTTTATTTTGCCTGAACCTTGTGTGCGCCTGCATATGTATACAAATTTTGGGAGCCTGTGGGGGTGGAATGGATTGTGGGTTTGTAACCCCCAATGTAAAAGTTCCTTGCGAGTCTCTTTGCTTTTATTCAGTGTTGATCACGTCTACTGGGCCCCATGGGATGTAGGAGCGTACTGGGGTACAAGTTGAAGCTTTTCCTTCAGCTACACACAATGCTTCATAGTGCAGTGCACTGCGGGACATGATACCCTTTGAAACTAGTCATCTTTCCCTTCATAGGCTAAAAATATTTAAGCTGCATTGTTTGGGCTGTTATTACAATAGTGGATACAAAGGAGTGAGAAGAGTTTGGATTTGGATTTGATATCCCGCTTCACTACCCGAAGGAGTTAAAGCCAACATTCTCCTTTCCCTTCCTCCCCCACAACAAACACTCTGGGAGTGGGGCTGATTCAGAGAAGTACTAGCAAGGTCAGTGCATTAGGAGTAGACGCGAACCCGGTTCCCCAGATATCACCGCTCTTAACCACTACACCACACTGGCTCTTCACTTTACCAAGGGAGATTTAGCACAGTGTTATATTTATCAAAACCAGAAGCGCTGTGCCTTTAAAGAAGCTTTTCCAGTATTATGCATCATATATAAGGGATCTGCCCAACGCCATTTTCGGGCAAACAAGCATGGCAGTGTGCAGAAACCCCGTCTTCGTACATTGTTGCATTTCCCTTTCGAGCCAGCAGTGTTCTATTATTTAAGCTTCAGTTGTTGGAAACTTACATATTTTGAAACTTTCTGAACTCTAGATTTTGACCCCTTTCTTGCTGAGACGACTGAAATTGGATATTGCTCTGGAAGTTCCTCCCAAGCGTGAAGTTGTGGTCTATGCGCCCCTGGTGAAGAAGCAAGAAACCTTCTACAGTGCCATTATAAACAAGACCATTCGAAAGCTGCTGGGAAACAGTCAGGTGCGTGCTGTGATGCCCAGGTTATCCTAATCGTATCAACCTACATTTTGGCCTTGAATCAGTTTATTTTGGCCTCTGCAACTGCAGATGGGATGCCTTTCTGTTTCTGAAGACATTCGTGTGTGTTTTTTTTTTTTAAAAAAAACGTTGCATATGACTTGAAATTTGAGCAAAACACTAGAGCAAAAGTTTTCAGAATAAGAGAATATGAATATTGTGTGCATTTCTACTAAAGAAAAACCCAAATGATGCTTGTTTTCATCTATTATATGGAACGTTAAAAAGGTTTGTTCTTTTTTTTGGTCACTGAACAAGTTGGTTCGGAATATGTGACCTATTTCCTTATCACAGCTGCGTTTTGGTTCCCCCCCCCCATTCATCACAGTGAAATGTAGCAATGTTTTCCGCTATTTAGGAAGAAGCTGTTGAGCTGAGCTCTACAGGCCGACCAAAGCGGCGCAGTCAGAAGGTGGCTAGTTACCGTGAGCTTGATGAAGATGATTTTCCTGATCAACTGGAGCAGATGATGGCCGAAATGCAAGAGGAAGTTGAAAAAGAGAGGTATTTATCTAACCGTGGCTTGTGTACTTGCACTTAAACTGGTGGCATTTACAAAGAACCGTCACAGTAGAGAGTTGGAGAATAAACTGTCTGTATAAAATGTGGTGGTGTACAGATGATTGAGCAGTCCTTTCCTTTCCTTACCTCTGAATTCAGAGATAGTATCACCAATATCACCAGGAAGGACTTTCTGACACTAAGAGCTGTTGGGATAGCAGAACGGACTCCCTGGGGAGGTGGTGGACCCTCCTCCTTTGGAGATTTTTAAGCACAGGTTGGATGGCCAGCCATCTTGAATGGTCTAGTTGAGACTCCTACATTGCAGGGAGTTGGGATAACGTGCACATTTCATGCTAGAGGTCGCTGGCTTGAATCCAGGAGAAGCCTCTCGTCCCCCACAACCAGGGGCATCTGAGCTCAATGTGCAGACTTGCTACATGCGCCAGCCAGCCATTTCAGGCCACCCTTCCCCCAAGCAAGCCACCTGACCAGTCTCCCCTGCTATTACCAGCAAGGCTCAGTGCCCTTCCTTATTTCACACCCAACATCCCTCCCAGCAGAGGAAGGAAGACCAGTCCACGGCCATTGTGAAAACACAGGCTGCTAGCAGCATAGTATCTTTTGTGGGTTTAGCTAGATTCCAGCTGTAGCTTGCATTGTCGTTTGGTTCCATCATGCTTACAAACTCGCTTGTCGTTTGCAAGGCCAGTAATAGAAATGAGTACGCCTTTGGATTCAGAAATCAACCTGAAGTTGCAGAACATTATGATGTTACTAAGGAAGTGTTGCAACCACCCATACCTTATTGAATACCCATTGGACGCTGCCACCCAGCAGTTTAAGGTAATTCCTTCCATCACTTACTTAGAAGGCCTTTTGTTCATTCCAGTGTCGTTTGAAGGGTTTCGCCTGATGGCGTTGCAATTTGATTTGCAGAGAACAGTTCGTTCTCGTGAGTGAAGTGGGTGAAGAGCTGTCGAAAGGCTCATGTCAGGACTTTGAAAGAGGACAGGAGAGCTTCCTTAACATCCCACAACTTCTCTCGTCTTCCAACCACCTTTGCACACTATGGAAAGAATTGCTGACGCCGCCATTAGTCCAGCCACAAGATTATTGCACACCTAGCGGGTAGCGCAGTCTATAGAGGCGGCTGTGGCACTGAGGCCCACTTGAAAATGCCAAGGCCACTGTTTGAGGGAAGCTACACTATTGTATCGCTCCCTCTTACTTGCCTTTGCTTGTGTGCAAAAGTTATTTTCTAGGACAGATTAGGATCCTAACCTCACAATGGAGCAGTTTTCTATAACCCAGAACTTTGCCCTAACCTAGAACCGTGTGTGTGTCTGAATTTAACCATACATTTCGTTACTTGGGGTTATCTTCCCACCCAATTTTTTAAAAAAAAACAGAACCCAGAAAATCAAGACACACTGACATTGATTTATCGTATTGGAAGGTCCAAACATCTCAGCATTGGACTTTGAGTCCAATCGGTTGTCCTTTTGATACTTTCTTCAACATTTCTTATCATTTTGGGCCCATTAGAAGAAAGAAGAACATTCAAACAGTGCACTGTGTTTTATACGTAGCTTTTATTGGTGGTGGTTTAGACTTCAGAGGCTTTCTTTGCAACTCCAGGTTCACCTCCTGGTGCCATTCTTAAGGCCTGCCAACAAGGGGATAAAACCTTCCAGGGTAAATAACCCTGGAACCACTGGGCAGTGGATGGGAGTGGGAGAGGAAGGGCCAGGGAGTTCAAATAGTCCTTTTTAGCTGTTCGCCGATGACGCTATTGCTTGATGAAATGTTTTGGAAGAAATGAAGGCAGCATCTTTACAAACATCACTGCCGTAAGAGCAGGGAAAGCTGTTGTGTGAAGCAGAGTTGGGGAACCTGTGGCTCTTCCGATGGGTTGCGTCTCCTATGGCTCCTGCCGGGCTGGTCGGGGACCATTGCGGGTTGGAGTCCAACAAGTGACTAGAGGGCCATAGGTTCCTTGTGTGAAGCTAGTTGCTTCTAATGCAAATAAGATTTAATTAGAATGTCCTAAATTGCGTCTTCTTGCATCAAGGTCGACGAAGATCTAGTGAAGAGTTCGGGCAAATTCTTACTCTTGGATCGCATGCTGCCAGAACTAAAAAAGCGAGGGCACAAGGTATTGTTAGTTTGTGGTGTTACCAGAAGTTATTTGCCTGGACGCCCGAGTTCAGATTATTGAAGATTCTTTGCTCTGTTCAGGTGCTGCTGTTCTCACAGATGACAAAAATGTTGGATATTCTGATGGACTATTGCTATCTGAGGTCGTACGAGTTCAGTCGCCTAGATGGGTCCATGGCGTATGCAGAGAGGGAAGAAAACGTAGGTGATAAATTTATTGGATCCTGATTTGTTTGGCTCTTCTGAGACCCTCTTTGCATCGCAGCATAGAACTTTTGTCAACAATGTATAAAAAGGAAGCAGAGTTATCAGCAAGTTCTGGCTCAGTCTACAAACTCACTAGCATGAGGCAGTGCTGATTTTTCTCAAATGATGCTTGAAAAGTGTTATTTGTGTAATTATTATCAGTTGGTAGCTTGCGGCTTAAAATGTACTGATGACATGTTTAGGTAGAGGCTGTCCTGACTAATTGAGGCAGTGGTGAATATTGCAGCTGAAATTAAGTCTTACATTGAACATCTGTAGTCCTCTTTGAACATGTGCTTCACTTATATGATGAACAAAATAAAAAATAAAAAATTCCTTCCAGTAGCAGCTTAGAGACCAACTAAGTTTATTCTTGGTGTGAGCTTTCGTGTGCAAGCACACCTTTTCAGATACACTGAAACAGAAGTCACCAGACCCTTGTATATAGTCATTGTGTGACACAGAGTCTGCGGATGCACTGGCAAGCCCTGTCCCTAGGGCTCAGCGCCCTGCCCATCCTTGCAGCCTTTCATGATTTATGGGGATTGTTTCTGAACTGGAGAATCTCCACAATTCGTGGAGGCTCCCTGCACGATTTAGAACCCTGCAGATTCACTGTTTAGTGAGTGAGTGGTTGGCATCTTAAAGGTACATTGACCTAATGTGTGTACCGTTTCTTGTCATTTGCAGATAAATAAGTTTAACACAGATCCGGAGGTTTTTATCTTTCTGCTGAGCACACGGGCTGGAGGTCTTGGCATTAATTTGACGGCAGCGGACACAGTAATCATTTACGACAGTGACTGGGTATGTTTCGCATGTTGACATGTATAAATTGCCATGGGCCCTGATCCAAAAGCGCTGTTTGCTGAGTGACACACATGGGGGGACGGACGCTTCAGGGATCAGAGTTGGAAAGGATCCCAAGGGTAATCTAGTCCAACCCCCTGCAATGCAGGAATCTCAAGTGTTTTATGATGGCAGCCATCAGTGCTGCCCAGCAAGTTGCCTCCAAAGCCTGGTGCCCGATGCAGAAATAGTTCTCCAGTAAAGCACGATGAGGGGAAGATTTATATTTCTGTCCCTCTTAAATTCAGGTTGTGTGGTCTGCTATGAAAAGCCTGTTCTGGTTCTGCAGAAGCATGCCAACTCCTAAACAGCTCACAGGAATGGCATGAGGCTCAGAAGATTTTGTTTCAGAAATTCCAAAGTTCAGTCAAGCAGTTATGTATTTCTAATCTCTGTATCAACTAAACCAGGCATAGGCAACCTCGGCCCTCCAGATGTTTTGAGACTACAATTCCCATCATCCCTGACCACTGGTCCTGTTAGCTAGGGATGATGGGAGTTGTAGTCCCAAACCACCTGGAGGGCCATGGTTGCCTATGCCTGAACTAAACAGCTTGGGTTGAGTTACAGGACTTCACATCAGATTGAAATAACCAGGAAAAATGAAATTAAGAAAACCCCAGCTAGTCTTTTTTGCTAGGTAGGATGGAAGTGCCCTTATGTCCAAGACAGCAGAGCACATGGTCTGCATGCAGCAAGTCAGATCTGGCATCACCACCACAGTACTTTGTAAACTTATTCTTATTTCTCTCTTCCAACCCCAGATGTTTAGTGGTTTCTGCATTCCTGGTAGTCAGAAGGGATCACATTTTGTGTGTGAAATACATTTGTATGGGAGAAGCCTGCCTTAGCCGTTACTAGTCCAAGTAGACAATACTGGACTATGTGGACCAGTGGTCTAGCCCAGCATAAAGCAGCTCCATTTATTCATATATTTTTCCTTAATCCCAAACTTGCAGAAAGCTAGAACTACTACTTCTGGGAAAGCTGGCACTGCCTGCAAAAAAAGAAAAGGAAAAGAAAAACAAACCCCTTAATCTGGGGTTAATTTTATCTCTGGAGTTCATTTCCCTTCTTTCCCATTCTTAGAACCCTCAGTCTGACCTCCAGGCCCAAGACAGATGTCACCGAATAGGCCAGACGAAGCCGGTGGTCGTCTATCGCTTTGTAACCGCAAACACCATCGACCAGAAGATTGTGGAGAGAGCTGCTGCCAAAAGGAAGTTAGAGAAGCTGATTATCCACAAAAGTTAGTAGCCACCTCGTTTTTCTTGTCAATATTGACAGGTTTTCCTTCTTGGGCTAATAGTTATGAATGTGGTTTCTCTAAATGTACAAGGCGTGACCGGAAAGCTCGATGAATGGTCACAGAAATCGGACAGCGAGAAATATTTGAACATACTTACCTTACAGGCCTTCAGAGTAGGCCCCCTCTGATACAATGCACTCTTCACAACATTCATAGAACTTCTGGAGAAGTCCTCTTTTCGTACTGCTTTCAGTTCCCTCGTCACAGCAGTGTGGACGTGTTGGAAAATCAGTGCCCTTTCAGTGCAGATTTCAGTTTTGGAAAAAGAAAGAAATCTGGTGGGGTCAGATCAGGAGAATATGGAGGGTGGGACGACTCAGTAACAATTTCATGTGAAATATGCAATTCATCCACCATCATTTGGACGGACAAACGCTGATCCTGCATCAGTAACTCACGAACTGTCGACATTTGCCACCGTTCTGCTCATCAACAGCCTGCCAGACTCTTCGATGGTTTGCTGCCCTTCACGGAAAGGCTTAAACCACTCATACACTCTCTTTCGAGTTACAGCTTCATCTCTGTACACAATTGTGAGCATTTCGTGGGTTTCTGATGCCAATGGTGTATTCAAATATTTCTCGCCGCCTGATTTCTGTGACCATTCGCCGAACTTTCCGGCCACACCTTGTACATAACTTGGCTTGGCTATGCATCGGATTGTGTACCGTGGTAGAACCCACAGGCTTAAATCAGCTGACGTTGAGAGCAACAAATGATGAATCCTTTCCGCGCACTTAAGAGAGCTTTTGCCCGCTGCTCTGCCACAAGGGCTGTTGCCATTTGCATCTCCTTAAGCAGTTTTGCTGCTGTGTTTCTGGGACACGCGAGACAAAATGATTTTGGAAGTAAACCTGCACTGTGTTCTCAAGATTATAGCCCGTTTGGTGGTGCTAACTAGCACTCTCTGTGTTGGGTGAGAGGCACTATCCAAGCTGTTGAAAGGCAGAAGAAAACGGGGGGGGCGGGCATCCGATTGTAATGGAGATGAAAGCTCTGGCTCTTTCAAGCTCCTTCCTGTGTGCATTGTCTCTCCTGTCACCAGAGAGATGCAGGGCTAGTGTGCAGATTCTACATGCGACGGGGGGGGCCTTCAGATGTGCTGCTCTGTGGGCAGAGAAAAGACTCGTTGATGGCACTCTCCTCCTGAAAGGGGCTGAATCTCAGATCCCTCCGTGATAAGCCGAGTCAAGGTTGCAAGTAAAAAGGAGAAAAATAGCCGTATTCAGGCAGCATCAGTTTCCAGTAATCTTGACCGTAAGGCAGCACCTCGAAAATATGCAGGAACGAAATGGATATGTGTTGGTTGTGATGGACAGGAACAAGCAGGGAGGTGCCTCTGCATTTTTCCTATTACTTTGGTTTAACGTCCTGTTGCTTTGGACACCTGGGCATAACTATTTATAGACACAATGATCAGCTGATTGAAACGGTGACAGGCTTGAGTTTATACTTCCTTTTTCCTTCATATGTTTGGGTGTTGGCCCATCCATCTTTGGCCAGCAGCCCCTGGAGGGTTAGCCAAGAGGGAATATTTCCCTAAAAATCAATAAAAAGCACCCATTTTGGAGTAGCACCTATGGCCATTCTCCTTTTGTAGGTCAAAGACATGTGTCACATGTTTGCAATCCTAGGGGAATCTTAACTTGCACAAACCTAGCTGGGAGAACGAGTTAACAAGACCAGGTCTTACCATGTAACACGAATGTTGCCCAACTTGGCTAACAGCAACTGAGATCTAGGTTAAAGGTAAAGGACCCCTGAGTCCAGTCAAAGGTGACTATGGGTCTGCGACACTCATCTCGCTTTCAGGCCAAAGGAGCCGGTGTTTGTCCAGAGACAGCTTTCTGGGTCATGTAGCCAGCATGACTAAACCGGTACTGGTGCGATGGAACACCGTGACGGAAACCAGAGCACACGGAAACACTGTTTACCTTACCACCGCAGCCGTACATATTCATCTACTTGGCACTGGCGCGCTTTCGAACTGCTAGGTTGACAGGAGCTGGGACAGAGCTACTGGAGTTCACCCCATCACAGGGATTTGAAGCGCCAATCTTCTGATCGGCAAGCCCAAAAGACTCAGTGGGTTAGACCACAGTGCCACCCATGTCTCAACTAGGATCTAATGGTGTTTCCACCACGTAAACGTGCTTGTCAAATTGATTTACTCCCAAGTTTTCTTGTACTGAGTGTAATGTCGCAAACATGTTGGGAAAATGTTTCAGAAAACTCTGATCCATAATTGTGTGCAATGGGACGAAATGGCATATGCAGAGAACAGTACGTTTATGAACTAATAGCTTTTGTACCAGTGTCGTGGCCAGAAGTTTCTTAATATTGTCAGAAAGCCCAAGCGGCAGTGCTTTCTCTCTCTTAAAGATTTTTTTCCCCCTTGTCTAACTTCAAGATCAGTTTAAGGGTGGGAAATTTGGAATAAACCAGTCGAAGAGTTGCTTGGACCCCAAGGAATTAATGGAGCTGCTACAATCCAGGGACTACGACAGGTATGTCTCACTTACAAAGGTGGCCAAGCAGTTGGCCAAAAAAGGAACCCATTTGTGTTGTTTTTTTCCGTGCAAAAATGCATTATGCTTATTTAACGAAGAGTTTGTATGTTGGAGGTGCTTTAATGACTTGCAGTCCTAACGGCGGGGCTTAAGGTAAAGGGACCCCTGACCGTTAGGTCCAGTCACGGACGACTCTGGGGTTGCGGCACTCATCTCGCTTTATTGGCCGAGGGAGCCGGCGTACAGCTTCTGGGTCATGTGGCCAGCATGACTAAGCTGCTTCTGGCGCACGGAAACGCCGTTTACCTTCCCGCCAGAGCGGTACCTATTTATCTACTTGCACTTTGACGTGCTTTCAAACTGCTAGGTTGGCAGGGATTCGAACCGCCGACCTCCTGATCGGCAAGCCCTAGGCTCTGTGGTTTAGACCACAGTGCCACCTGTGGTGGTCTAAGCGGGACTTGGATTCAAGTAAATAAATATGGTTGCACTGTAACTCAGCTACCTGAAAGTAATATACACTTTGTTTCCATCCGTAGAGAGGTTAAAGGATCAAGAGAAAAAGTAATAACTGACAAAGATTTAGAGCTACTGCTGGACAGGAGTGACCTTATCGGTAAGTACATATACCAGTGTCTTTTCTATTCAATTGAAGCTCTCTCCAGAAACCAGTTTCCGTGAACTATGTTTGTAGCGTCAACTCTTCCAGCTGAGAGATACCACTCCTTAAAGGAAAGGTGGGGTCCCCAATTACAATTGTTGGTTGCTGTTTCTGACCAACGTATCTGGTTTTTTAAAATACATTTGTTTCTATATTTTTACTGTGCAAGTTGCTCTGAGACACCTTAGCACAAAATGTGAAGCTGGTAACTGCTATACGGTTTTGCCACAACGGGGCAGTTTTTTTCTGCAGCAACTTTGCTAGGAGAGAAACAACTGCAACACCACATTGGTAGTGACTTAACTTTCGGCCTAGCTACTGAAGTCAGATTCTTATTACTGAATAATTGTCAATTTGATTGTGTTATCAAAAAAAGAATGCTAGAGTTTAAAACTACAGGTGAAACTCAAAAAATTAGAATATTGTGGAAAAGTCCATTTATGTAAGCAATTGTTTTCATTAGCTACTGGAGTTTAATATATGAGATAGACTCATGACATGCAAAGCGAGATATGTCAAGCCTTTGTTTGTTATAATTGTGATGATTATGGTGCACAGCTGATGAAAACCCCAAAGTTGAAATTGTTAATTTGGGGTTCTCATCAGCTGTACGCCATAAAGGCTTCATATCTTGCATATCTCGCTTTGCATGTCACGAGTCTATCTCATATATTAGGTTCATTTCTTCCAGTAATTCAACTTAAAACATGAAACTTTCTACGATATTCTAATTTTTCGAGTTTCACCTGTACACAACACAAAAAGTGGCTCTGTTCTTTCAGAGAGCATGGTCTTTTTATAAAGGAGGGCTAGGTTGGTTAAAAAAAAATACAACCACCTGGCTATTTACTGAGACTAATCTTTCTGAACACAGGTATCTTCAAGCTTCAGACCTAGGGCCCATTTTTAACCCAAACATGCATTTTGGGGATCATTCACCATATATATTTTGCACGATAGCACTCCTGTTGCGACCCACCTTGGATCAGGCCCACAACCCACTCGAGTTTCCCAATCCACCAGTTCAATGCGGGTGCTCTAAACTGTGTGTCTTGCTTCTTTCTCCCTAGACCAAATGAAAACTTCTGAGCAACTTAAAGAGAAAATGAGAGTGTTCAAAGTTTTAGAAAACTCTGAAGATGTCAGCACGGAGAGTGCGTTTTGAGATACAGGCAGCTGGGGACGGTAACCTTACAGCTGCTTTGTTCTTAAGAGTTCAAAAATGCATTTCAGACTAATGTTTGGGTTGTATCATTTTCCAGAAAGAAAATGAGGCTCTAAAATGTAACCTTACTAAGTGTAGATGTGAAGAGAGAGCTTTTGGACTCCCTTGGATTTTAGATCCTCTGACTTTGTACAAACTTGGAAAGCTAAATACTACTATCGTTTCCTGTGGAAGTTCTGCTAAATGGTAGGATTTGGGGTTTTTTGTTTAGTATGCTTCCTCCTTGCCCTCAACTATAGTTTTATTTGGTCGATGCTGTTTCAAAGTCTAAATCTGTATGACTTCAGTTTTTGGTAATTTTGCTAAATAAATTGTTTTGTAACAAGCAGCACCTGCAAGGTAGTGGAGTTACTGCAATTCCACATGTTCAGTTGTCTCCTAGAAGCACTACAAAAAATAACCACCAGCTTGAAATTGTACACCTGGAGGTTCCAGGTTCTGAGAACCTCCATTCCATGGAAGTAAGTCCATGTTACTAAACTTATGTCTCATTTCCACCTTTTGAGATCATTTTGGGTTTTGTCAGTAATGGTTGGTGTAAAAGTATACATGACAGTAATGCTTGTTTCAGCAAATTCTTAGTAAAGAGCCAAAGAAATTTATCAAGGCAGGGGAGACAATTCAGGGTTACCTACCTGGGATGGGAAACTCCCCCCTCTCAATTTGGCACTCCTGGGTGCAAGTTGGTCCCTTTACTGCTCTTGGTAAAAGCCAATTCTACAACAATCTGCTATCAAACCACCTGGCGGGGGGGGTGTTTTGTTATCTAGATACCTAATGTTCTTGCTCAAAGATGGAATTAGTTGCTATCCCCTGTGAGAAGTTTGTTTTCCTTGGCACGAGTCTGAAGAATAGAGTTACATTAATTCTTTTGGTGTGAAATATTATGATGCAAGTATTTAAAAGCACTGCTTCAGAAACAGTTCAGTTTCAGCAATAACAAAAAAACAAAGAATACAGGGAACAGGCAGTTCTTTTATGAAACTAAAGGAAGCAAGCCCTTTCCACAGACTGCAGAACTCGGAGACACCACGCAACACCCTGCTTCAAAGTGGGAAGCAGAAAAGCACACTGGTGCAGGAGAGGCAATATTTTTGCTGACTGCAGGCTTTCTGGATTCTTAAAAATCTTAACTTTGAGACAGGAGTACTTTTGCTGTATACTCTACATCTAGTCCACGCAACGTTAACCACAATCCAGATCTAACTCAAAACACAATGCAGACACCAGTTTTGAGTCAGCTCCTTTTATTGAGTAGAAAAAAAGAACAATCGTGTGGCTTGGGCTCTGATATCCGATTTTTTAGTTGCGGAAGAAGAGTTGCGTTATCAAAAAGAGGGGCAATTCCCTCCCACTGAGCGGATTTTCTTTATAAAAATGGAAGTGGTTCACTTACTAGCGGTATTAAAAAGGTCCACTGGCAAAAGCCTCCGTGACTGCGAGGAGAATTCAACTGGCAAAAGCCTCCGTGACTGCGAGGAGAATTCAAAGGCAGTGGTGCCTGGCAGAGTGCTGGAGAAACACTCATTTTGGAAACACGGTGATCACATCATAGCCTTCAGGCGGGGTGACCCGTTCCCTGGCATGCTTCTCACAGTAGATGCGATCCTCCACAAAGAAGTGCCCTTTTTGCTTCAGGTTCGTTCCGCAATCGCTGCACACATAGCACTCTGGGTGGAGGTGCTTCTCCCGGAGCTTCACAAACACACCTCTGGGGAGATAAACAGTACCAGGATCAAAATAAAGGAAGGTCGTATGACTTGGGACGAAAATTCGCTGCGAAGAGGTCTTGATAGTTAAACAGCTCTGGGAATTGTGGACCGGGGGCGGGGGGAAGGGGTCTCCTAACAATAACTTTCATCGCTTTTGAAGTATGATAACCAGGATTCTTTGGGGGCACCCATAATAATGATTTTATTATCTATGCTGCCCATTTGGCTGGGTTGCCCCAGTCACTCTGGGCGGCTTTGAACACATAAAAAACAAACTTTTTATATATAATGTTGGCTGGCAGCCAGCACAGAGTGGCTGGGGCAACAATAATAAATTACCGTATTTTTCGGTCCATAAGGCGCTCCGGACCACAAGACGCACTTGTTTTTTAAAGGGGAAAAACCAGGGAAAAATATTTTCCTGGTTTTCCTCCTCTAAAAAACACGGAGGGGGGCGCTGGAGGGGAAGCCCCTTCTCCCTTCACAGCGGCTCATCCCCGCTTCCTTAAAGGGACATGGGGACGAGGGGAGAAGGTTTCTCCCCTCCTCCCCATGTCCCTTTAAAGCAACAGGGGATAAGCCTGCTTTTGGCGTCGGGGCGCAGGGTGGTGGAGATGCAGCAACCCGCTGTTTCCTAGAGCACCATCAGGGCCATGCCTGATCAGATGCCCAGGTCGCTGCTTTTGGGATTGAAACCACGGCAGCGCGCCTGGGGTGGTGGAGGAAATCCTCTACCAACCTCCGCTGCCGCCCACCGATCCCAAAAGCAGGCATCGCAGTGCCTCCCCCCACCTCCCGCCGAATCGGCGGGACGTGGGGGGAGGCCAGCGGAGGTGTTCGGTGGATCGTGCTAGCAGCTCCGTGAACGGAGCTGCTGCACGATCCACCAACATCCCCTTCGCTGCCGCCTCCCCCCATCCCACGTAATCGGCGGGAAAGGTCGTCGGGGAAGCAGCGGCAGATGTTGCTGGATCGTGCTAGCAGCTTCCGCTCCCCCCATCCCCCGCCGTTCGGCGGGAGGTCGGGGGAAGCAGCGGAGATGTTGCTGGATCGTGCTAGCAGCTCCGCTCGCCGAAAGAAGCTTCTTTCGGTGAACGGAGGTGCTGGCATGATCCAGCAACATCGCTGCTGCCTCCCCCCACCTCCCGCCGAACGCGGCAGGGGATGTGGGGAGGCAGTGGGAGCGAAGCCTTCGCTCCATAAGGCGCACAGCGATTTTCCCTTCCATTTTAGGAGGGGAAAAGTGCGTCTTATGGAGCGTAAAATACGGTATTAATAAAACATGGTAATGAAGTTTATGCGGGTGGCACTGTGGGTTAAACCACAGAGCCTAGGGCTTGCTGATCAGAAGGTCGGCGGTTCGAATCCCCGCGATGGGGTGAGCTCCCATTGCTCGGTCCCAGCTCCTGCCCACCTAGCAGTTCGAAAGCACGTCAAAGTGCAAGTAGATAAATAGGTACCGCTCTGGTGGGAAGGTAAACGGCATTTCCGTGCACTGCTCTGGTTCTCCAGAAGCGGCTTTGTCATGCTGGCCACATGACCCAGAAGCTGTATGCCGGCTCCCTCGGCCAGTAACATGAAATGAGCACCGCAACCCCAGAGTCGGACGCAACTGGACCTAATGGTCAGGGGTCCCTTTACCTTTACCTAATGAAGTTTATAACCTTATACAAAATGCAAAAAAAGCTCACACCGCCAATTGACCCTGCTTTCCACAGATCAGATGAATAGGCTACACTCATGAGTGCTGAATAATGGCCAGTTCATGTTGCTTTAAGACCCAGTTGCTGCGGTATTTGGCTGCTGTTTAGTTCATGATTACCCACTCACATGCTACTTGATACTAAAACTTCCACCAAAACCCTCCCGTAACCATTTTCTCAAAGCTGAAAAGTCTAACGTCAAACTAAAGCCTCTCCGCGACGTAAAGTCCCCAATGACTGCTCGCGCTGCTACTTACACGATGCCAGATCCACACTTATCACAGACAGGAAGCTTCTGGGAATTTCCAATCGATGCCGCGACTTTGGTTGTTGGTGCTTTCACACTTCGGAACCCGGAAGGCTTATTGGGATCTGTCAGTGTTTTAAAACAACCAGTATTAATGGATTAGGAGAACTGTCTTGAGTATAAAATCAAGGCAAAAACACAGGCCGTGGTTTCTGCTGAGGAAATAAAACAGTATCATTGGAGCTCTTTCCCTGGTAACATGTTAAAGTTAAACAAAACAAACACGCATGTCCGATGAATTTTTGGCCTCGCACTAAATTTTGTCGCTGGAATTTGAAAGACTGCAGTCCACCCCTGTGGCTCTTGGCAGTGGTTTTGGAGGAATGAAATGTTGCATAGGTTACAACAGGAATACAGTGGTACCTCGGGTTACAGACGCTTCAGGTTACAGACTCCGCTAACCCAGAAATAGTACCTCGGGTTAAGAACTTTGCTTCAGGATGAGAACAGAAATCGTGCGGCGGCAGCGGAGGCCCCATTAGCTAAAGTGGTACCTCAGGTTAAGAACAGTTTCAGGTTAAGAACGGACCTCCAGAACGAATTAAGTTCTTAACCCGAGGTACCACTGTTCTATTGCAGATAAGGGTGTTTTGGTTTTGTATTGGGTTGCCATACGTCTGGAATTTTCCGAATGTCGCCGGTATTTGCCCCTTGTAAAAAAGTGTCCTGGTGGAAATTGCTGAAATGTTCAGGAAAATCCAGACGTATGGCAGCCCATGTGGGAAGTGCAGGTTTTGGAGAATTTTCACATCTCAGTTGCTCAGTTTTGACCCTCGGCTCCCAGCTCAGCTTCCCTCACCCCACCCTGACAATCTCACATCTATCCCACATTCAACTGCAGGGGTGAGCAACCTTTTTCAGCTGTGGGCCGGTCGACCGTCCCTCAGACTATGTGGTGGGCCAGACTATATTTTGAAGGAAAAAAATAGGAACGAATTCCTATGCCCCACAAATAACCCAGGGATGCATTTTAAATAAAAGCACACATCATGTAAAAACATGTTGATTCCTAGACTGTCCGCAGGCTGGATTGAGAAGGCGATTGGGCCGCATCTGGCCCATGGGCCTTAGGTTGCCTACCCCTGTTCAACAGCTTCCCTCCATATTAAGTACCCAGAACAACTTAGCTGAGAACTGTTTCCCATAGGTCTAAGGTGAAGGTAAAGGGACCCCTGACCATGAGGTCCAGTTGTGTCCGACTCGGGTTGCAGTGCTCATCTCGTGTTACTGGCCGAGGGAGCCGGCGTACAGCTTCCAGGTCATGTGGCCAGCATGACTAAGCCGCTTCTGGTGAACCAGAGCAGCGCACGGAAACGCCGTTTACCTTCCCGCCGGAGCGGTACCTATTGTACTATCTACTTGCACTTTGACGTGCTTTCGAACTGCTAGGTGGGCAGGAGCTGGGACCGAGCAACGGGAGCTCACCCCGTCGCGGGGATTCGAACCGCCGACCTTCTGATCAGCAAGCCCTAGGCTCTGTGGTTTAACCCACAGCGCCACCCGCATCCCTAAGAAGTCTAAAGCACTGCCTTATAATCCCTATAGGGAATGTAGTTTGATGAGCATGACAAAAAGGAGCTTCTCTCCTGAGCCAAATGGTAGTTTCTTTGGGGTCGAGAGGAAGGCAGTTTCCACCGGGACTACCATGTGGAAATATTAAACCTTCTCTCTGCCCTCTAGCCCCTGATTTCAATCCTTGCAGATGCTATTTTTAAGAACATCAATGTAACTTTGCAGCATGTGTGTCCCAAAAGGGAGCTGGTTCAGAGCAAGGGTCAAGAAGATCAAATGCTTCTTACTCTCTCTATTATTTCCAGCCAAGTGTTTGGGTTTAACAGTCCTTGTTTCTTAAAAACCAACACACACACACACACCCCTTTACCTTTTTCTTCAGATTCTAAAATTTCTTGGAGCACCAAGAATGAAGTGGATTGTCGGGGCGGCTCTGCAGAATCTTGGTTCTCCTGCAGCATCTTGTAGACCTCAGAGTCCCTGTCAATCACTAAGTTACCGGCAGGCTGGTTAAGTTGGTCCAAGCTGAGGGGAAATTAAAGCAAACGCCTTTAGCGAATGAAGCGCTGGGAGATCTGCTAACAGCTGTGAAACAACCAGAGTCGGAAAGTGTCTTTGCACAAACAAGCAGCAGTGAGATTCAATCTACAACTGAATGCAGGAAAAGCCAGCCATTGACTCCTAACAGTAGTTTATTGGTATTTCCCATTTTAAAGCTACTTTTAAGTGTACACTCACCAATCTTACGTTACTCCCCGCTGCCGCCATTATTGGTGCTTCCAGAATATAATGTGTGATGACATCCTCTCTGCCTACCACTTGGGCTGCGGGGTCCAGGTTTATTGGTCTCTCTGGGTCCAAACTAATGGACTCTGAATTAAGAGTATCCATAGCTGTCAACTTTCCCTTTTTTGCGGGAAATTCCTTTATTCCAGCGCCGTTTCCCATTGCAAAAAAAAAAGGGAAAGTTGACAGCTCTGGAGTTACCTCCAGAAATTTTGAGCACTTTTACTTTACCAAGAGGGTTATTGATAGGCTTAAATTCCCCCTCTTGGCTGCAAGGGAGAACGCTACACACACTGCATGAGACAGGTGACGTTTGCTAATCAGATTTTCCCACGCAGCCGTTGCTACTCGCCCCAGGCGAGCAGGCAATTCACAAAACAAAAGGCTGGCTTTTAAGCTGCACGATTGCAGATGAGACATGAATAAGTGTGCATAACTGGCTGCCCCACACACTGGATCCACGAGACTCGCTGTTTGTGAGAGACGCAGACAAGAGGAACAAGAAGAGCTGATTCATGCATATCACTTGACGGGGCTGTGGCTGAACATGTAAGAAACATCTGCGCTTGAGGCAATACGAGAACAACATGGTTCGACCTGCGATGACTCGCTTCATGTTCATCGAGTGATGAACTACGTTTGAACCAGGCCTGTGAGACAATTCAGACGTTCCATTTTGCCTTGCGAAGGTGTCGGTCTCCTTCCAGAAGGCACAAAGAAGGATCCCTTATTTTTCCCATTCAGATGACTTTTCACCGCTAGGCAGAAAGAATGCACACCAGGCGCATTACACGAATATCAAGCGGGCCTATGGTGGGGGTGCTGTTTAAGTTTAAAATACAACCATTTCATCCGAGATGAAAAGCGGAAAAGACAAGCTATTGCTTTAAAACGTGATACACAAACTGCAATATGTTAAATCCGAAGAGGTTCCATCACATTTTGTTTTAACTTGCACAGTGTACCTTCAAAACCTCATCCAGTGCTCCAGTGATGACCCACCACCAATTCCTTTTCCTCAGAGCTATCATTAGCAATCCCTAACTAAATGCAATCCCTAAAAACCATATTTTTCGCTCCATAGGACGCACCTCATTTTTAGAGGAAACAAGAAAAAAAATAATTTTCTGGTTTTCCTCCTCTAAAAGCCCTGTTGTTTTTTTTTTGAGGATCAGCTAAAAGTTTTGCAGCTTTTTTGCAAAGGGAAAAGCCCCTGCCTTTTTTGAGGATCAGCTAAAAGTTTTGCAGCTGTTTTTGCAAAGGCAAAAGGCCTTTTTTTTGAGGATCAGCTAAAAGTTTTGCAGCTTTTTTGCAAAGGGGGAAAAGCAAAGCTCCTTTTGCAAAGGGGGAAAAGCAAAGAGGAAAAGCCCCATTTTTATGGGGTTCAACTCACATTTCTGAAAAATCTTAAGGAAAGGGAGCAGTTTCTACTGTTTCCAGACAGATAATCTAATCAGCCAGTCACATGTCCTGGGGAAACAAACAACCTCCCTCTGCAGCACATTCAACAAAGGAGGGCGGGGCTGAAAGGGAGCCGGGACTCTTATCTCTCTCCCGATCTCTTGCTGATCAGCTGCTGAGCGGGGTCCTTTCAACACCCCCTTTTCTCTTTGTAAAATAAAAAGCACGATCCTCTTTTGGCCCCTGGGCAATTCAGCTCCAGGGACCACCATTCGCTCCATAAGACGCACAGATATTTCCCCTTACTTTTCAGGAGGAAAAAAGTGCGTCTTATGGAGCGTAAAATACGGTAATTGCAGAACATGAACAATGTGCAAAAGCACAGAAATTAAACCTCACAGAATTCGGGTCAAAACCAGACACATGTTTGGGCTGTAGAGTGATTTTTTTTTTACCATCAAGAGGCATATGAGTGAGAATTCTAGACTTGCAAGCTTGCATGGGACTCCCTGCATCGCAGAATCTCAACCAAAGCATCCACGACAGAGAAAAGCACCTTTCTCTCCCACACCACAATACCTTCATGCTCAACAGCAGGCTTCTTCAAACTCGGCCCTCCAGATGTTTTGAGACTACAATTCCCATCATCCCTGACCACTGGTCCTGCTAGCTAGGGGTCATGAGAGCCGTGGGCCAAAAACATCTGGAGGGCCGAGGTTGAGGAAGCCTGCTCAACAGGTTGCAGTATTTCTCTCCCAGCTCATCTTGCTTCCAAACTGGGCTGCGCAAAGGCGCCTGATTCTACAAACTGTAGATTGAGGCTATTCTGTTTCTTGCTGGTTGAGCTCCACATAGAAACGGGAAGATTTCTGAAATTTCTTAGGGCGTTCGAAAACGAGAGGTTTCTACAGCATTTGGAATATCTACAGCTTTTCTATCATCTCTCTGTTCCATTATCGCTTCTGGAGAGCCAGTGTGGTGTAGTGGTTAAGAGTGGTAGACTCGTAATCTGGGGAACCGGGTTCGTGTCTCCGCTCCTCCACATGCAGCTGCTGGGTGACCTTGGGCTAGTCACACTTCTTTGAAGTCTCTCAGCCCCACTCACCTCACAGAGTGTTTGTTGTGGGGGAGGAAGGGAAAGGAGAATGTTAGCCGCTTTGAGACTCCTTCGGGTAGTGATAAAGCGGGATATCAAATCCAAACTCTTCTTTTAAAGGCCCGGTTGTCTCTTACAACACCTTATTTCTAACACTAAGTGGAACTGGCCTGTTTGTAGCTAATGGGCAGCCACAGGGCATGTGCAAAAGGCATTTAGAGTGGTCACAACTTGCCAGCAACGGTGCTCAAAATCCAACACATTCCATGGAACAGATCCTTCCTGCTTGTGTGAATAAAGCCGTGTTTGACCAACCTGAACCATGCACGACAGGAGAAGAAAAACGAGCAATTGGGAAAGGCTACTGAGACAGGCTTCATGCATCAAGGGCCAATTCCAAGGTAACGTCGTCATCCTCCCCAAAGCATTTCCCCCGGTCCCATACACAGGTAATTTGCATGCTCAAATTTCTCCCCGACCCAGGCCTTGCTCTCTCCTTTTCTTATCCTGCTATGCTTTAGGTTCAAGCACAAGAAACCACATTTGTATGTTGAAAGGCTCCCCATATACTGAGGGTGGTGGTGGTTTTTGCTTGCTACCACGTTACGTATTTTTGTGGTTTTCTATTGTACGCCACCCTGTGTTCCTCGGGTGAAGGGCCATATAGGAATTTAATAAATACCATGATCTTGTGATGGAGGGATAAGGTGATCCTCGATGAACAGGTGTGTAAACGATTAACACAACACACACACACACCCCAATAATAGAGGCCTGCCAAAATCCACAGTGAGCACCCTCCACCGACTGGAAGCTCCAAAACGTTACTTCAGAAGCAACCCCGAATCTCAGCTTGAGGAGATGTATCCATCACAAAAATGTAGATTTTTTTTGCAATGGTCGACCGCGTTGAGTGAGCGATGGATGCACACAAAAGGATGAGGAAAGGAAAGTGATTGTGCACAGGGACAGTAATTCAACGGCATGTGAGGCAGGCAAATTTACCTGGGGAAGGCGGGGCTAACGTAAGAGATCTGCCCCTGCAACGAATCCAGGATGTTTCTCTGTGAATAGAGCTGTAAAGGAGAGTTAAACTGTACGTGCCGCACTTTGAGTCCCGGCACGTCCACTTCCACGGGGCTGCTGGGGCAGATCTGAGCAACTTCCTTGAGCTGTTCGGGGCCCACTCGGATTTGGCTGGGGATGGACGAGGTGCTGTGCCTCCTTCGCAAAGGGGAGGAGGAAGAGGCCTGAAGTGGGTTATAGACCGATGCAAAAGGAGCCTTGAACCCGCCAGCAGGTGACAAAGGACTAGTCGCGAAAGGAGGGCGTTAAAAAAGGATGGGGTGCGTTCGGGATGGTAATTTGCCATGGAGGTGGGGGAAGAAAGGACATAAATTAATTACAGCATCAATTGCAACCCTAAACCAGCAGGGTTTCCCAAACTTGGGCCTCCAGCTCTCTTGGGACTACAACTCCCATGATCCCTAGCTAGCAGGACCAAGTGGTCATGGATGATGGGAATTGTAGTCCAAAATCAGCAGGAGACCCAAGTTTGGAAAAGACTGCTTAGGCCAGGCTTCCTCAAACTCGGCCCTCCAGATATTTTTGAGACTACAATTCCCATCATCCCTGACCACTGGTCCTGCTAGCTAGGGATCATGGGAGTTGTAGGCCAAAAACATCTGGAGGGCCGAGTTTGAGGAAGCCTGGCTTAGACAGTTCCGCGCAGCCAAGGAGCCAGCACAATACGCAACACAGAACAACTTGGGGCTCATCGAGACTTCGGTTTGTGCCGCGATTTCCAAGCAAAGGTCCGAGCGTGTGTGTTTTCTGGTCCTGCTGCTTTCCCCAGGGGAAAACTCGATGTTTAGCATTCTGCAGCAAACCTGACTGACATTTGTTCCGATTCCGGGGAAAGTAGCAGAACGAAACAAAAACCCTACTCGGTCCCCGTCTGGAAATCCCGAATCTTTACCGTTGAAAACACAGCACAAATGGAAGTCAGGATGAGCCCTTCATATGAATGACTGTGGGTTGATGCACCAATGTTAAGGCTTACATACAGTTATGCATGCGCTAACAGACAGGGACGGAGCACTCACTTCATCCGTTAGGAATTTGCGAGGCAAAGAGGAGTCAAGATGGGTGGTAAAGCAGAATATGTTGTAATCAAGGGACCAGGGATCTACCTGATTTCAACAGCACCTTGCTCCACAGGGATTCCTTCTCTGAGAACATCTGGATGAGTTACCACAATGATAAGACTTGGGCTATTTGGATCTCATAAAATGCTAGGGGAAAATAATTTCCAGGTCAGGGTATGAGGCCCTTAAGGAATGGTCAGGAACAGACACAACATTCTACTGGTAGATCTTATTACAGTGGTACCTCGGTTTTCAGACATAATTCCGTTCCTGAAGACCATTCGACTTCCGAGACATTCGAAAACCGAAGCATTTACTTCCGGAAACATTTACTTCCGGAAAGCTCAATGCGAAAGCCGCGTGGCATGTCCGACTTCCGAGAAGCGTTCGAAAAACCGAAGCAGTTCCTTCCGGGTATTCGGCGTTCGAAAACCGAAACGTTCCGACTTCCGAGACGTTTGAAAACCGAGGTACCACTGTACTAAAATGTAGGGACCCGCTTCATGAGGAATGAGTAGATGAAGGCAGGAATTGCTGCCAGAATAATGTGTGTGGGGGGGGGGGGAGTCCTAGCCTTAGCCAGGACAGGGGGCATTTTGGTTCCACTTCAGGAAGCAAAGTATCTTGGGCCAGCAATGGTAAAGCGTATGGGAACCACGATGACGTAGAACCTCTCCTGTGGAAGGGTGATTTTTAGCAATTCAAAGCATAAGAAGAGCTTGCTGGATCAGACCAAAGGGCCATCTAGTCCAGGACACACAGTGGCCAACCAGATCGAGCACAAGATCCCTCTCCCCTCCTATGGACCCCAACAACTGGTGCACAGAAGCATTTCTGCCACAAGCAGAAATGTCGCTTCTTACTTGCGGTTTCTCCTACTAAGGTGCACTTCTGTTTGCTTCCTTTTCCACCCCTGAGAGCTTCTCAGCAATCTGCTTGATATGTTTAGGGAACCCTGAAAATTTAAACATCTAAGAAAAGTTTCTCAGCCCTGCAAGCTCCCCCCCCCTCCAAAAAAAAAAAGTTACTTTCAGGACCACAAAACCTTCGGTCGAAAAGAGAGATCTCTACTTGTGCTCCCCTCCGCTAGACCGTCCCATTTCGCTGGGAAGATCAAAAGCCACAATCATTCCCCTAATAGAAGCAACGAGCACCTGAGCGAGTGGGAAGGCAATTTTAAAGGCTCATACGTCATACTGAAAGCGCGCTGAAACGGCACGGGCAGCTGGGGAATCAAAGAACAGAAAGGTCGTTAGTTTTCCTTTGTCGCGTTGGAAAAGGTTGCCGTGTCAGGCACACGCTAGCCGGGTAGCCAACCTGAAAGAAAAGATGTCTTGAGATGAGTTACAGCATAAATACACTCACTCCGTGCATCTACCATAGAGACCGGGGCTCCCCTTGTGTGGTGGAGGTGGTGGTGCCGAGCGCAAAACTGGGGAGCCACTTACTTTTTGCTGGGCTCCTGGTCGCCCTGAGCGGACTTGGACCCCACCGCGTCGTTGAAGGTCTGTATGTTTTCCGAGGAGTACAGACCCGCTGGGCTATTGTACTGGGAAGTGATGACCTTGGGTGAGGTGCTGGAAGCAGCGGTGGCGGCAGTGAAGGGCATAGCGCTTCGGTTATGTGCACTTCCTATGTGCCTTATATCCTGCATGCAAGGGAGCAGAGGGAACAATCAGATGCGCTTGGCGTGCGGGTGATAAGCAGCAGTCCCTGGGCCGTTCAAGTAATCATCAAAAAAGAAGGTCGTTCTGCAAAGGGCGGAAATATATTTGGGGATGGGACGGACATTAGCTGCCTTAAACCAAGGTTGCAGTCGCCAAAACGTAACGTTTAGATTTGGGGGCAAGATGGCTGTAAAATTCTTCTACAAAAAGGAGGGCAACCATATAAGTCTGGAGGGTTTCTCGACCAGAGCTTCCAGGGGCTACATTCAACCAGAGGGTGAGGCCAGTGGGCAGACCCCGTGATGTGATTCTTAACTTTGTAATAGTCTACAGTCACACACTGACCTCTTCATCCTTCATCCAGGGAAGCAAGAGGCATTGTCAAAGACCAAGGACCTGTCTCTGCCCAGCAAAAAACCCTTGAGAAGGCTGCAGAGCAGTGTTGGCAGTGTTAGAAACTCAAGATATGTAAGTTAGGTGCCAAATGGATCTTTAAACCAAGGTTACAGTCACCAAAACAGAATGTCCATCTGCCATTTTGGGGCAAGACAGCTCTAATATCTCATTTTTCAAATGATGGACTGGCTTTGATTCTCAGTTAAACATCTGGCTAGTTCAGAGGACAACCTTGAGCTAGGTTAAGAAATTTGAGAACTTAAAAGAGAAATCACTTTATCCAGGCACAATCCACATATATTCCTATTCCTACCTCTTTTTCTTAATGGTGACACGGACCCTTCATAACGTAAGCATATTCTTCACAACTGAGAGCAGGGCACAGGGCAAGTGAAGACAAGTGATAACAATTAGATATGACCTTGTTCGCTGCTCCGGCTCAGAAAAAGCATTTTGGCTCCTGAAATTCATTCCAATTGTGCAGATAAAATATAACTGGCATAATTCTACAGGATGTGGTATTAGTGTGTGTGGGGAAAAAAGAGTCCAGATGGTGGAGATGTCAGGCATCTTCACTTGGTCACAAAGTGGCCGATATCCTGGTGAAAAACGCGCCTGGCTAATTTCAAACACTGGGCCCTAGGGCCAACAGGAGTTCTCAGTTATCAATCTCAATTCAAAATGAAATTCTTAAACCACTCCCTTGTTCTCCTTCCCCTTGCACATTTATGCAGCTTCTGCGACTGGGCTGCAATGACAGCCCTCCCCTGCTCTACAAAGTAGCATTTTTACAAGCCTGAAAAAGCAGCATGTAGCCAACTCCAGACATGGGTAAATGTGGGCCATGAATGGACAGTGCTGGGTGCCTTTGGCAGGCCCACCTTCAGCATCTAGAAAGCTTCCAAATGAAAGAGCAACCTGTTGGCTTCCTCTAGCTCTAGTGAAATTTATTTCCCAGTTTGGCAGTCAAGTCATTCCTGGGAAGCAGATGCCCGAAGGCCCTGCGTACCTTCACTTGGATGGAAGCTGCAGAGATAAACATCTCAAGGACCTCCTTCCCTGCCAAAGACTGGGTTTCCCAAACTTGGGTCTTCAGCTGTTTTTGGACTACAATTCCCATAATCCCCAGCTAGCAGGAACAGTAGTCGGGGATGATGGGAGTTGTAGTCCAAAAACAGCAGAAGACCCAAGTTTGGGAAACCCTGGGCTAGGTAGTCAAGCAAGAAACGCAAAGGTCTCATGTGGAAACTCCTATTGATGAATCATCTTTAGAAGATGGTAGAGGGGTCCAAGTCCCCTTTGCCCTGGGCTAAGGGGCAGTGGAAAGGAGGCGGGTGGCGCTGTGGTCTAAACCAATGAGCCTAGGGCTTGCCGATCAGAAGCTCAGCGGTTTGAATCCCCGTGACAGAGTGAGTTCCCGTTGCTTGGTCCCAGTTCCTGCCCACCTAGCAGTTCGAAAGCACGTCAAAGTGCAAGTAGATAAATAGGTACCACTCCGGCGGGAAGGTAAACAGTGTTTCCGTGCGCTGCTCTGGTTCGCCAGAAGTGGCTTAGTCATGCTGGCCACATGACTCGGAAGCTGTCTGTGGACAAACGCCGGCTCCCTCGGCCTATAGAGCAAGATGAGCGCCGCAACCCCAGAGTCATCTGCAACTGGACCTAACGGTCAGGGGTAAAGGTAAAGGGACTCCTGACCATTAGGTCCAGTCATGTCCGACTCTGGGGTTGCGGCGCTCATCTCACGTTACTGGCCAAGGGAGCCGGCGTACAGCTTCCGGGTCATGTGGCCAGCGTGACAAAGCCGCTTATGGCGAACCAGAGCAGCGCACGGAAATAGTCAGGGGTACCTTTACCTTTTTAAGGGGCGGTGGAGGGTGGTTTGGATAGGGCAGAGGTGTCGCACACACTCCTGCCAGCCTCTGCTGGTGGGTTTGGTGCAGCTGACAGCCAGCAGAAAACTCTAAGATGGGTCACTCTGGGGGGTGGGGAGAGGCTGAGTCTGCTCAGGGACTGTTGGATCCCCAGCCGGCCCCACCATCGCCCCATGGCAGCTTTGGCCCCGATCACTACACCAGCGCCAACTCATTGTTGGCCTTCCACAAAAAACGCTTGCCTCATACTTGGTTGGGCTTTGCTCAATTATGTTCACGTGCAGAGGAGGACAGAATGCGTGGGCAAAGAGTTCTGTAGAACCGTCCTGTACCAGACCGAATTGTGCAACTTCCCTCACGTTGCTTGAAAACTCTTGCTAATTATCTACCATTTTTTTTAAAAAAAAAAAAAGGTCAAATGCCTCAGTCAAGATCCAGATATGATGCAATTCCGCTGAACAAACTACCTCACACAAATATTGCTTTCGGAATGATTTAATATTATAGTCTCATTCAATATTGCAAAGGCGTGGCCTCGTTTATTTATTTATTTTTAAAAGGCAAATGGAGGTGTGTGTTTTTTTTACAGCACACCTTCCGGCCTTCGTGAGGAGAAACCAAAACCAAAAATACCCGGTAAACAATAAAAAGCCAAGTCGAGCAGCTTAAAAATACCCAGTTTCAAATTCAAAGCCATTAAAGGCAGGCAGAATGACAGTCATGTGGGGGGGAAATCTAACCTCCGTCAGGAAGGCAATTCATAACTGCGGTGGGACTTAGAGCGGGGCTTCAGAAGATGGCCTCAACCCACAGGCCGTTTTACCTGGGATAATATTCATAATCATAGAACTGTAGAAATAGACCCCAACGGTCATCTCATCCAACCCCCTGCAATGCAGGAATCTCAGCTAAGGCATCCATGACAAAATAGCTATCCAGCCTCTGTTTACAAACTTCCAAGAATGGATTTATTAAAGTTTCCACAATGAGATAAACTACAGTTTTCATGTGTGTACCTTGGTGATATCTGGTATTTTAAAAAACACCGTATTTTTCGCTCCATAAGACGCACTGTTTCTCTCCTAAGAAGTAAGGGGAAATATCTGTGCGTCTTATGGAGCAAATGGTGGTCCCTGGAGCTGAATTGCCCAGGGGCCAAAAGAGGATCATGCTTTTTATTTTACAAAGAGAAAAGGGGGTGTTGAAAGGACCCCGCTCAGCAGCTGATCAGCAAGAGATCGGGAGAGAGATAAGAGTCCCTGGCTCCCTTTCAGCCCCGCCCTCTTGCCCAGGCCTCCATTGTTGAATGTGCTGCAGAGGGAGGTTGTTTGTTTCCCCAGCGACATGTGACTGGCTGATTAGATTATCTGTCTGGAAACTGTAGAAAAGGCTCCCTTTCCTTTAGAAGCTGCAGAAATGTGAGTTGAACCCCATAAAAACGGGGCTTTTCCTCTTTGCTTTTCCCCCTTTGCAAAAAAGCTGCAAAACTTTTAGCTGATCCTCAAAAAAACAGGGCTTTTCCCTTTGCAAAAAAAGCTGCAAAACTTTTAGCTGATCCTCAAAAAAACAGGGCTTTTAGAGGAGGAAAACCAGAAAAATATTTTTTCCTTGTTTCCTCCTCTAAAAACGAGGTGCGCCCTATAGTCCGGTGCACCCTATGGAGCGAAAAATACAGCACTTTTATAAGCTGTGTGTCCTTGTTTCTCGATTTGATCCTTTTACATGGCTTTGAATATTTTGTAAATATTTTGTGCATTGTGACTTGCCATTATTTTTTATTTATTACAGTTCAGTTATTCTTTACTGTAATGTATAAGTGTAAACCATTTAGTTATTATGTTCTGATGTTAAATTTTACCGTTTACTATTGTATTCTGACGAACTATTGAATATTGCTTTATTTGATGCAAGTTGTTTATTTTAAAGCTATTGTGACTTTTTTTAAAAAATTGGATTGGATTGTTACTATGTGTGTGATCTTTGCTGTCTATTTTGCTGTTTCTTCAGCCTGTAAATCGCCTTGGGCATAGCAATACAGAAAGACATGTATACAAATGAAAAGTGAAGTGAAAATGAAATTAAATGGTATAGTTAGCAACAGAATGAGGGAGCAAGAAATTGGCAAGGCCCCGATTTGAAATCTTGAAGCTCAATAAAAGGTTTCAGAAAAGCCGCATTTTCTTAACCTTAAACCTCCACTCCCACCTCTGCGATACGGGGCAACCACGTTCTCCAACCTTGCAGGGTTGTTGTAAGGATTTCAACAAAATGGAATGAAATGCTTCGAAAGATTTAGAAGCTGCGCTGAACAAATGCTGAGCACTGAAATGACTTATGAGCAAATCGATACAATCTGCATGAATCGCTTGCTGTACCCAAGCGCAAATCTGGTTTTCCCCAACAGCTATAGCAATTGGTCTGACCTCCTAATAGTCCCAGATATTTGCAGTTCATTTTTTTTAAAGGAGACACAGAGAAAAGAGATTGGGGTGGGGAGGAAAATTAAAGGAGGCCACGGCAGTGTCTTAATTTTGTCTTCCAATCATCATCTGGTTGGGAAGTTTTAAATGCTCTGAAATCTTGAGTGAAAACAGGAAAGGTTAACCCAACTTCTTCTTGGGTGGGTGGGAAAACCTGCCTGATTAGCTTTCCAGCTTCCCTTTCTGTGTTTACCGAGCGTTTACATCGATGCAAAAGACAAAACGATCCAGGAACAATGACGAATATGAAGTCAGGAGAGGCCACCAAGCATTTCAGACAGGAAACTGCTCTGCCGTTTCACCTCTTGACTCAGAGGTCTTGGGAAGAGGTCTGCTGCGGTCTTATCAAATGTCAAAGCACACGCCCAGTTTCTACAGCTTTCCATTCCCCGGTTTCTATGGGAATAGCTAAACAAAACAGCCGCCATGACCTCATCCCCAGAGGATGTGTCAGGAAGCGCTTTAAAGGAAAAAGCCTCAGGACAATCGATGGCCTGTTTTAATGCAGCCATGACATCAGTCTGGCAAAGGAATGTACGGCTCTGGGGCAGAACAGAGGTATGATGCCACGATCAAGAGATGCGGGTGGCGCGGTGGGTTAAACCACAGAGCCTAGGGCTTGCAGATCAGAAGGTCAGTGGTTCGAATCCCCGCGACAGGGTGAGCTCCCGTTGCTCGGTCCCAGCTCCTGCCCACCTAGCAGTTCGAAAGCACGTCAAAGTGCAAGTAGATAAATAGGTACCGCTCTGGCGGGAAGGTAAATGGTGTTTCCGTGCACTGCTCTGGTTCACCAGAAGCGGCTTAGTCATGCTGGCCACATGACCCGGAAGCTGTATGCCCCGGCTCCCTCGGCCAGTAAAGCGAGATGAGTGCCGCAACCCCAGAGTCGTCTGCGACTGGACCTAATGGTCAAGGGTCCCTTTACCTTTACGCAGCTCAATTCTATTTTCTTGATTTCCTTTCATTAACACGCACAAAATGGGGCATGTTCACACGACCCCTTGCTCCACCATCCAGCGCATTGAAGGCGCATTCACACGACGTTAGCGATCTCGCAGTTTCGTTGACAAATTCTGCAGTTCAATGCGTTTCTCCGCCACCCTCGGGCCAGCTTCAACCCGACCGGAAAACTCCAGCAGTCTTCACTTTGCACTTAACTTTGTACTTAAGAATGGCGCAGAACAGAGCTTCGTGCCTTGTATGATTGAGAATTAGATATAATTTGGAAGAAAAGTCAGACTGTGGAAGTAGAGTATGGTTAAGTGTTTAAGATAGATGAAATACCAGTTGAAATAATAGTTAAGATTTATAAACTAAATGTTTAAGCTAGATGAAATAGAAGTTGTAATAATAGTTCAGATTAATAAGTAGGAATTTTATAAGAAACAAGGTTTGGTTAAGATGTTAGGAAATTACTAAAGATGATAGACAAGGAACGCAGGAAGAGGAGATAGGAAGAAGTCAATTTACAATGTGAAGGACAGAAGTTAATGATAATAAGATTTTTTGTTTTTATAGTAGGTGGGGTTTTTTTGTAGTTATGTTTTCATAGTAATTTTGTTTTTTATTGTGTTGTGTTTTTGTTTGAATATGTGGTTGTTGTTGTCTTAAAAAATTAATAAATATAATTTTAAAAAAAGAAAAGAACAGAGCTTCATGCCTACTGGTTCCCGATGGGGTGTTGCAGAGGTGGGGGGGGGAAGGCCACGTGCCCCGGGTAAGGGCATCCCACTCCCCTCTCCGATTGCAGCCCAGGGGGTTGGGCTAGAGAACCTTTCTGAACCCAAGAGCTTCGTTCCTTCCAATTACTGCATGCCAGTAGCGGATGAGACCAAAAGAAAGTGGTTGTGGCTGACACTGAGAGAAGCCCCCCAAACACCCAAATTCACAGGGAATCATGCATTCTCACGTGAATCTAAATTCCACAGTTCTGCACTGCTCAGATGCAGAATCTCACCCTCCCCACAATCTCCTGCTCCCCAATACCGTATATTATGCTACTGGTCATCACTAAAATCTAGTGGAGAGAAACCTCAACTTAATTATGTATTGTGTGAAGGATTACTTCCTAGTGCTGTATGTCCTGCCAACCACTTTTCTAGAGGCTAAATTACGGAGCGTGGCCCCGTCTGGAACGGCCTACTGTTTTGACTAGGCTTTCCATATTTCATAGAGTGAAAACCTGGACAGAAATGTTATTGAGCTTTTTAAGGCAAAGTTGTTGAGCTTTCTTGGGAGGGAAGGGGGCAATGTTGTTGTACAAACTGCAAAAAAATGAGGTTTTATAGATTTTTCAACCCCCTGAAATTGCCAAAAACACCATACATTAAAGGCATTCCCGCCCAAACACAATTCCCGATGGCCGAATCAAAATGCACCTACAGCTGCACCTTGGAAGTCGAACAGAATCCGTTCTGGAAATACACTCAACTTCCAAAACGTTTGGAGACCAAAGCGTGGCTTATGATTGGCTGCAGGAAGCTCCTGCAGCCAATTGGAAGCCGCGGCGGACATTCGGCTTCCGAAAATTGTTCAAAAACTGGAACACTCACTTCCGGGTTCTGGCTGTTCGGGTGCTGATTTTTTCGGGCGTTTGAAATCCAAGGTACGACTGTGTATGGATTCACGATACTCTTTCCTCCACCCTCCACAACTGACTTTTCTCTTAAGCCTATACTGGGCATGCACGTGTTATGCCAAACATGTGACACACAATGCGCCTGTGCCTTTAGAATAAAACACAAGCAGCAGCTACGAGAGTGTCATTTATGCTGCGTCAACACAGTTCAATCCATACCCGCAGCGGGCACAGTGTGGCGGAAAAGAAACAGCCTCGTTCATTTTACTCACTTGTGGCTGGGATGCCAGGTTCATCTTGTACGGATTGGTTTTCCCTTCCTCGGTAACCAGCGGCGACCATATTTTTGATTCAGTTCTGCAAAGTAGAGCATCTGGGGGTTAACGCTAGAATTCTCCACATTTGTTACAGTATTTTGTAGTTTTAAGACTTTTATCAGCCCAGATGGCTCAGTTGGTTAGAGCATGGTGCTGATAAAGCCAAGGTAGCAGGTTTGATGCCCGTATGGGACAGCTGCATATTCCTGCATTGCAGACGGTTGGACTAGATGATCCTCAGGATCCCTTCCAACTCTATGATTCTATTCCAAAAGGTTTGGAATTCCCCTAAATCTAGGGTTTTGGGGGTGTTTTTTTTGCTTACGAACTTTTTTCAGGAGTAGGCACAGCATGCCGTACTTAGGCAAGGTCACAGCAGACATTCCGTGTGTCTGGAAAATGTTGAAGTCTCCAGGAAGAAGCAAGATTCCTATTGAAGGGCTTTAGTCCACTATCTCCAAGGCTCACTTTAAGAGTGGGAAATTTAACTTAGCAAGAATTGCACCAGCAGTTATATGCAATCTATTTATTTACAGTATATGACAGGTTTCCTCAAGGAACTGTGGGCCATGTGCAGTATTTCCTTAATAACAACCTTGCAAGGTAGATTAAGGGAAGAAGAAGAAGAGTTTGGATTTGATATCCCGCTTTATCACTACCCGAAGGAGTCTCAAAGCGGCTAACATTCTCCTTTCCCTTCCTCCCCCACAACAAACACTCTGTGAGGTGAGTGGGGCTGAGAGACTTCAGAGAAGTGTGACTAGCCCAAGGTCACCCAGCAGCTGCATGTGGAGGAGCGGGGACGCAAACCCAGTTCACCAGATTACGAGTCCACCGCTCTTAACCACACCACCACACTGGCTCACACTGGAAGAGGCAGTCACTGGTCCATTTGCAGATCATGGATGTGAATCTTTCCAATACTGCTCATTCCACCGCAGATCCAAGTATGCAAATATGTTTTTGTTTCTCTCCAAATAACTTTGAGGAGGGCCTTTTTTGCTTATTACGTTTCCATCCCACCTTTCCTCCACGGAGCTCCAGGTGGTGTACATCAGTGGTTTTCAAGCAGGTGCGTTGGCACCCTAGGGTGCCTTGAATGATGGTCAGGGGTGCCGTGGGCAACACTGGCCTCTGTCCCTCTTCCCTTCCCTCTCTATTCGGATGCCCTCTCACGTCTCAGCCTCTCAAAGGCTTGCATGGCTGTTTGTTGCAGCAGCCCTGGCTACAAGCTCCCCAGGCGAATGGTGCCTCCGGGACTGCTCAGGGGGTGCTTTCCAGGCCCCTGTGGGGCAGCGTGAGGAGGCACCTCTCTTTGGGGCGGAGGGAGGGGGCAGCTGAGAGACCAGGATTGGCAGCTACAGCTGCCCAGAGGACCCCAGGGAGAGAGAAGAGGCTGAGGGAACCCCCCACAAAGGAGGGCATTCAAAAAGGGGTGGGAGGCTGCCAGTTCTGCAGGCAAGGGGTAGCCCCACAGGGATGCCACAGAAGGAATGTAGTTGGACAAGGGAGCCTTGGACCCAAACAGGTTGAAAACCTCTGGTGTACATAGTTCTCCTCCTCATTTAATCCTCACTACAACCCTATGAGGGACACGGGTGGCGCTGCGGTCTAAACCACAGAGCCTAGGGCTTGCCGATCAGAAGGTTGGCGGCTCGAATCCCTGCGACGGGGTGAGCTCCCGTTGCTCGGTCCCTCCTCCTACCAACCTAGCAGTTCAAAAGAGTGCAAGCAGATAAATAGGTACCGCTCCGGCAGGAAGGTAAACAGCATTTCCATGCGCTGCTCTGGTTCGCCAGAAGCGGCTTAGTCATGCTGGCCACATGACCCGGAAGCTGTGCCCCGGCTCCCTCGGCCAGTAAAGCGAGATGAGCGGCACAACCCCAGAGTTGTTCGCGACTGGACCTAATGGTCAGGGGTCCCTTTACCTTTACAACCCAATGAGATGGGTTTGGCTGAGGGCAGCGACTGCCCCAAGGTCACCCAGTGAGCTTCATGGCTGAGCAGAGATCCAGACCTGGTCTCCAGAGGTCCTAGTGCAACTCTCTAACTCCTACACCACACTGACTAATCTGATCCACTGTTAACAGCAGAATTCCTTCCTGAAGGGACATTATTCCCTCCACTGCGATGTTAAATTCACAGAGGCAGAAACCAAAGAATCATAGGAATTGTGGAGTTGGAAGGGACCCTGTGGGTCATCTATTCCAACCCCCTGCAATGCAGGTATGAACCACTTCAGTTAAGACACTTTGGAGCAGCTTCTGGCAAGAAGGATGCACAAAGTGGCATGCTACGCATTCCCTTATTCGGGAAAACATAAATAGTCCTCGTCTGGACTTGTCAGAAACTTATTTTTAAAAGGGGAACGGCCTGCCGACCACAATGAGCTTTGCAACCCTATTATCAGCAATTAGAAATGTCCTTTTGACCTCCTACGGAATAAGGACGCATGCCACATAAACGCCAATGGGCATAATCTCAACTGCAGAGCTTCCTTTGAGGATGAAATTCATGCAAGTCAGAGATATGGACCCCTTTCTCCATGCTGTGCCCTGGGAAGGAAGGGGAGAAGAGGAAATGATTTAGAGCAGGGGTCAGCAACCTTTTTCAGCCGTGGGCCGGTCCACCATCCCTCAGACCATGTGGTGGGCCGGACTATATTTTTTTGGGGGGGGGGAAAATGAACGAATTCCTATGCCCCACAAATAACCCAGAGATGCATTTTAAATAAAAGCACACATTCTACTCATGTAAAAACACCAGGCAGGCCCCACAAATAACCCAGAGATGCATTTTAAATAAAAGCACACATTCCACTCATGTAAAAACACGCTGATTCCTGGACCGTCCGCAGGCCGGATTGAGAAAGCGATTGGGCTGTATCTGGCCCACGGGCCTCAGGTTGCCTACCCCTGATTTAGAGGCTGAGAAGTTGCATCAGCGCCAGCCCACCACTGTCTTTTCGGGGACCTGGGTCACTTGTCCCAACTCACGGCAAACTATAATATTTTTGGCGTGCGCAAACATTACAAAGCCAGGCATTCCACTGAGCGGGAGATTCCCAGGCTCTCGATCACGGCGGAGGAATGAGCGAGGAATGAAGCGAGCTCTCACCTTCCATTTAAAGACCAGCATTCCAAATTTGCAGGCTAAACTTAGCTCCCTAAAATATAAAACAGCTGCCTTTCCAAAAAAAAAAAAAAGAGAGAGAGCAAAGCAGCTGCATTTTCCAGTGACTTTGCTGGCGTTCGTAAGCACCCAGCGCTTGCGAAAGTCAGGTGGCTGGCATGCGAACGAACTCAAATGCTGGAGGAATGTTTTTAGCAGGAGTCTAGGGCAGTAGCTCTAACCACCCCACATTAAAAATCAGTTTTCTCGGCAGGGTCACCGGTGTCGGACATGTTTCGAGTAAAAAGTAATAATAAATCCCTTGAGAACCTCTACTTTATCTCTTAAAAGTAATTTCCCTACTTCTCACGATGGTTGCACAGATAAATGCTACAGAAGTAAAATGTTTTGGGAGATGCTTTCAGTGGCACTGAAAGTCAAAGTTTGAAGACAGGGAAAGTATTCCAGCTTCAGCCAGTTGCCATAGAAATCTGAACATGGCCAAGAATCCTGCAAGTTTTGCCATCAAAACTATAACCTGCCAAGACAAAATTAATGCGACCTTTTCGCCCACCTGAGAAGACCAAGTTTGCTGTTCTTTATCTCTTCCTGGTGACGGTTCCAAAAATAATAATAATTGGCTCTTGAAAATTAGACGAGGAGGCTTGGAGTCTCAGCAATTTCTTAATCCAGCCTTCTGAAGAACTAAGAGGCTCACCAATTCTGAGAGCCAGGTGTGGTGCAATGGTCGGAATATCAGATAAAGTAAGGAACAACAGGTGTGTCCTATTTCTAATTCACTACGAGAAGAGGGAATTTCAGCTGATGCAGCTCTCACCAGCCAAAATTCCCTCTTCCAACACAGTTGCTTAAGTTCACCGTCATCCTTTGCATTTGGTCAACCTAATAAAGAGACGCATCCGGCTTCCTTGGTGGTTACAAAGCTATTTTTCTCTGAATGAGAAAGCCTGTGGCATTCAAATCGAGTCAGCCTTTATATTTAAGGAACACAATAACAGATGCCGAGTTTTTGGGTTGTTGGGTTTTTTTTTTTTTTTTTTACAGAGGCTGGCATCCATGCAGACTTGTTCAGGGGATAAAAATGGAAAGGACAAAGTCGCTCTTGGCTCCGCTTTCCATCTGTACAAGAAGTTATCCAAACAAGGAAGCAAAATGTCTGATGTTTGCACTCTTACGGCTTGCAAGGATAAGCTCCCTTTGTCCCCTGCGAGCAGCTGGGGCAAAATCTTCGCTTGCTCAAAACAAAAAAGTCCTCTATGGCAAGAGAGTGGGCTGCCCTCTTTTAATACAGTTACTACGGAAGGAGTTTTGGGGGGGAGGGGAACCAAGATTTGGGGGGTTCCTAGTTAAAGCAGTGTAGATAAGACGTCAGGCAGGCAGGGAAGGATGGGCGCTGGAGAGGGAAACCACCAGGGTGGCGCTGTGGTCTGAACCCCTGAGCCTCTTGGGCTTGCCGATCAGAAGGTTGGCGGTTCGAATCCCCGCGACGGGGTGAGTCCCCGTTGCTCTGTCCCAGCTCCTGCCAACCTCGCAGTTCGAAAGCACACCAGTGCAGGTAGATAAATAGGTACCACTGTGGCGGGAAGGCAAACGATGTTTCCATGCGCTCTGGCTTCCATTGTGCCAGAAGCGGTTTAGTCATGCTGGCCACATGACCCGGAAAGCTGTCTGTGGACAAACACCGGCTCCCTCGGCCTGAAAGCGAGATGAGAGCCACAACTCCATAGTCACCTTTGGCTGGACTTAACCGTCCAGGGGTCCTTTACCTTTTAACCACCAGGGTGGCAGCCCCCCCCCCCAACGGGTCGCTCTGCCACCTTTGGTGAGGCAGGGATCCCCGCAGAAGCTGGCACCTGCATGGGGGTGCATGGTTGCGCCCCCTCAGCATTTTGCGCCCATGCCCATGGCCCCTCTATCCCCACCACCACTGATGCAATACAAGCTTCCAAAGTAACATGTTGGTTTCACCCTGTCAGTGAGCTGGGTGATGCTTTTGGTCCACATTGTGAACGTTCATTTGGGAAAGGTAGGGGCTGCGTTTCAACCGGTTTTTGGACATGCTCCGCGACAGAACGGGGAATGTTGCTCGACTGCCTCAAGGTATTTCTCCTTGCTTTCTCCTGTCAAGTTAGGGCAGGTTTCCTCAATCCAAATCACTTTATTGTACTAGCCATTGGCCATGACAAATCTGAATCAAAAATAGATACACGTAAAGAGATTTTGCCGCGCCACAAATAATATTCTCTAGATCTCTGCGTCTCCCAGTTCAATGCTATAATGTCCGGGGACTTCTTTCTCAGCTTTTTGGCCGCCACAGCAAAAAGGGCAACTTTGCGAGTCACTGAAACGCTTACATCGCTAAGAAGCTATAGGAGCTACTCTGCCAGGGAGATACATATTTCCTGCTTGGGCAGTAGGGTGAGAAATCCCCCCCCCCCGGGCCCAATGTATAGTAGGTCTGGGCGATAGATCAATATATTGCCCTGTACCAATATGCAGATGGGAGTTCTGAGAGAAAAGTCTGCTTAACACTGTAATGAGGAAATTGAACAAAATACAATTTTGTATAATTTGAGGAGAAGCAAACAAGAGAGGTTTTGCCTTTTTTAGGGCAGGCCTTGTCTATAGCAAGGAGACATTCAACTATACATACAGAGTAAAACTCCTGACAGCTACATAGCCAATCAAAGCACGTGTCACCTGAGAAGGATCATGCCCCCCCAACTGGTTCCTAGGCAACGCTTCAATCACCACCACACTCTTGGTTGGCTGTCTGACAATAAAATTAGAATCCTAGAATCATAGAGTTGGAAGAGACCACAAGGGCCATCCAGTCCAACCCCCTGCCAAGCAGGAAACACCATCAAAGCATTCCTGACAGATGGCTGTCAAGCCTCCGCTTAAAGACCTCCAAAGAAGGAGACTCCACCACACTCCTTGGCAGCAAATTCCACTGTCCAACAGCTCTTACTGTCAGGAAGTTCTTCCTAATGTTTAGGTGGAATCTTCTTTCTTGTAGTTTGAATCCATTGCCCCGTGTCCGCTTCTCTGGAGCAGCAGAAAACAACCTTTCACCCTCCTCTATATGACATCCTTTTATATATTTGAACATGGCTATCATATCACCCCTTAACCTTCTCTTCTCCAGGCTAAACATACCCAGCTCCCTAAGCCGTTCCTCATAAGGCATCGTTTCCAGGCCTTTGACCATTTTGGTTGCCCTCCTCTGGACACGTTCCAGCTTGTCAGTATCCTTCTTGAACTGTGGTGCCCAGAACTGGACACAGTATTCCAGGTGAGGTCTGACCAGAGCGGAATACAGTGGTACTATTACTTCCCTTGATCTAGATGCTATACTCCTATTGATGCAGCCCAGAATTAACCTTTAAGTTACTAAGTAAATGACCTTTGCTGCTTTACTTCCATATTATGATTTTTAATTTGTTGGAAGCCACACAGAGTGGCTGGGGCAACCCAGTCAGGTGGGCGGGGTACAAATAATAATAATTATTATTAGGAGCAGACCATGATGTCGGCTTCACACAGTGGTATATCGCTGGTGAAACCTCCACCGCTCCTGAGTCCCTCTGCTAGTGGTGTCCACTAGATTTCCTTACCTCAGCCGAGCAGTTAAGGAAGTCCAAATATACAGAGTCTGCCTTTATACGGCACCCTGTTGTCCAGTCCGTCCAGGACGGCGGAGGGCATAGCTTGAAAACACAGCTTGGTAAAAGCAAATCTCAGTGAGGCTGGATGGAGACTCAACAGGTAACTGGCTCTAAAATGGACCGTTTTTAGAAGGGGAGCGCATGTCAAGGCTTCGATCGCTGGGCAAGCTTTCTCAGCCTTGGGCCCCTAGGTGTTGCTGCACTACAAACTCCCATCGTCCCTAGTGAGAAGGGCCAGCAGTCAGGGATGATGGGAGTTGTAGTCTAGCAACACCGGGAGACCCAAGGTTGAGAAAGGCTGGATTTTGCGGCAAAGGCACTCTCTAAAGTTTAGCATCCGTTCTTCTGAAGAAGCCAGCTCTCTGAAATATCCCATACACAACATTCCAGTTTAAATGCACTTTGCCAATAGCCATCAATAATAATCAAACCTTCGAGAAGCAGCCTGTCCGTTTTAATGTCCATATATAGACAGACAGACATGCATACGCAGCGTGCCAGACTAGGTTGAACGACACAGACGTTTCTCAGGGTCGAGGGAATTCTCTGGAAAATGACAGGGCTGGAATGAGTCGAGAGAATTTGTGGCATTCCTGGAGTACATCCACTTCCCTCTATTTTTTTTTTTAGTCGAGTTCCTTGTTTTGCTCTCCCTCTTTGAGCTAATTCAATAGACCCTTAGCCACAGGGCTTTTGTTAATGTAACACATTTTAGTCCCTAATTAAAATACTTCTCTCTCAAGGGCTGTCTGGGTGGTTGCTTCACTTCTTGGACAAGTTTTGTCACTTAAATTCGGATTTTCTGTGCCGCCGGCGATTGAATGAAAGAGATACGCTGCCAGCTTCACTTCTTGGAAGTGATTCTGCAACAATAAAACTAACTTTGACACAGAAATTCATGGTGTTTCTTTCCAAAGCTTCGGGAGGGAAGACAGGAACAACAGATGCATTATGCAACTATTTACAAAGACATTAAAAGAGTTCACACAAAAAAGTATCTGCAGTTCCTCCCATCCCACAATAGTTTTTTCTGATTACTCGTGGTTATATATTAGCCCAAGAGTTGCATAATCTTGCACAATAATTGCTCGTCTCCATTACAAAACAAAAAGGAGAGGAGAGGGGAGGGAGAAAGACGTTCTTGGACCATGAACCCAACTCTTATGAGCTGATCTGGCAGAATATGAAACCTTCACATAAATCTCCTACCAGGAAAGGAATGCCAAACAGCAGGCAGGAGTTGGTACAGAAGCCGGAGAAGAGGGGGGGGGGCTTTTGAAGGAAGGAAGAGGAGAGTCCATGATGAACCAACAGGAAGTGCTCTCCCCCCATGGAACTGCTGAGAAACTCCTAGCCCTGACATGAGAAGATACAGCACACACTTGCTACTTCTGCTGCAACCACAAAAGTCAATTACCGTTGAAAGGGCGTAGCGTGGGGAGAGCTGGGTGGCCGGATGATTTTGGATCCCTGCCCCCTCTGTCGCTGGGTGCCTCCAAGCCCCAGGGCCTGGCCTTGCCGCTGAATGGCCGCCAAGACTCGTGTCAGCTGGCTGGACCCTGTGAACCCTCTGTGCTGCACACCTGCCCGTTCGCAGCGGCAGCAAGGGTTCGGAGGCACGGCGGGTTTTATCCGCCCTCTGCGCCCAGCCAGGCACTAAGTGTGTAGCGCATGCAGTGCATGGCATGAGTGGCGCTTAGATAGATGTTTATTCGGCATTTGCGCCCATCATACAGTACAATCATACAATACAAAACAAGCAGTCAATCAAAAATCAGATAAAATCAAATAAAACGACGACCCAATACAGGCCGCGGATATAATAACACAACTCACAGGGACCAATATTATCACTTTGATAAAACATATCTAAAAAGAATTAAGGTTAAAATTTAGGCACCCAAAACTAAAACCAATGTCTAATTCTATTTTTGAAAAACATATCTAATTATCAGTAATCGGCTGACATCCCATTTTGTCTCTTGTGCGAGATGACGGCTGTTAGGAATCTAGCAACCTGTAGAGTTATATAAGGGTCCACATCTTGGAGAACCCAAGCAAGACGTAGGTCAACTGGCTTATCAGCAATGGACTGAATTATCGGATTTAATATACTGGCACGTATCGATCTGTACATAGGGCAATTGAACATTACATGAGTGGCGCTGTGGTCTAAACCACTGAGCCTCTTGGGCTTGCCTATTGGAAGGTTGGCAATTTGAATCTCCGCAGCGGAGTGAGCTCCCGTTGCTCTGTCCCAGCTCCTGCCAACCTAGCAGTTCGAAAGCACACCAGTGCAAGTAGATAAATAGGTACCACTGCAGCGGGAAGGTAAACAGCGTTTCCATGCGCTCTGGCTAACGTCACGGTGTTCTGTTGTGCCAGAAGCAGTTTAGTCCTGCTGGCCACATGACCCGGAAAGCTGTCTGTGGACAAACGCCGGCTCCCTCGGCCTGAAAGCGAGATGAGCGCCGCAACCCCATAGTCGCCTTTGACTGGACTTAACCGTCCAGGGGTCATTCATCTTTACCTTTAAGGGTGTGAGGAAACGAACTCTCTCCCTCCCCAACCCCAGCCTTCTTGCATTGAGCAAGAAATTCCAAAAGAGTTCTATAAGCACATTCAGCCAAACACGATTACAGGCCCCTTTGAGACCTTCCTATGTTGTGCAGGAAGCAGGAGCAGAGCAGGAAAAATGTACACCTTCCCATGTAGTTTATTTGTTCAAAGCGTTCTACCTCACCCTCTATGCAATGAATCCATGGCAGGGAATAGTGAAACCTCTATTAGAATATGATGCATAGCAATAAAACAGGCAGGTAGATGGAACGCCTCCTATCAGCACATCCTGAAACCATAATAAAACATCCCATTCCAACAGGAGACCAGAGTAGGCGTCAGCCAAATTTCGGAGGGTTTCAAATTTCGTAGCCAGCGTGCCACCACTGAAAAGGCCTTCTCACATGTCACAGCATTGTGTAGCAGGTAGTGGGAAGCTCAAAAGGGTTTCCTTAGCAGATTGGGAGGCCTATGCAGGGGAAAGTATTTAGGTATTTAAGTCTTCCAGGGCTTTGTACGTCATTAGCAAAACCTTGCATTCAGACCAGAAATGTACTGGCAGCCAGTAAAATTATTTAAGAACCAGTAAAATGTGGCTGCAACTGGCTGTCCAGCCAAACAGCTTCATTCCACATGCACTGCAATGTTGCGTCATCCTCAAAAGCAGCCCTACATAGAACACATCACAGTAATCCAACAGGAGATAATCGCAGCATGAATTATTGTGTCCAGGCTATCACTGTCAGGAAATAGTTGACGCCTGTAAATGCGCGATTGCTAGTTAGCGCATGAAAGGGTTAAAACAAAAGAGCTAGTTTCCTAGACTCAGCTAGGAAATGCTCCCTCTTGTTTGATGAGAGATGAAGTGAAGTCTTCTCTTCCTGTTCTCACTCTCTCTGCGCCATGTAACTGACCAAGGAAGATATGCCTAAGCAAACTCCAAGCTTAGAGCATGTGTTTGAAGCTATCTTGCTGTATTTTCTACCTGTGCTCTCCTTGCTGCTGGCTTGGATAAATGCATGAATCTGACCTTTGGAATGTTTTGTAAGTAAAGCATTTTAAACTTACTTAACAGTGTGCACTTTGTTCATTGCAAGAGAGGCAGAAAGAGAGGAGTGCTGTATGCAACTAAATGGGATAAAAGTGTCCAACAACATACATTCCTAACACTTTCGTGAGTTTAAACTCTGCTACTGGCAGCTCTTTCCTGCTGGGGAGTGAGTTTAGCCCTGGGTCACAGGGGTTCATATATTTCCTCCTACAGTAAAGCAATCATATCTAGCATATGTGCTCATTGAATACTTGAACCAGGGAGATTTCATCCCTCCAATCCAAATGCTACTTTACCTGCCCACGGTCAGAATTATTTCATCTATGCAGCCCTTGATTTTGTTCTGTGCTTCTAGGTGAGTCATGCTTTCTGTATCTTCCCCATCAATGGACATGATAACATCTCCAATGCATAAATTGGCAGCTGCAGCTTTGCTGCCAGGGGTTACCTGCAAGAAGAAGAAAAAAAGATAAACAGAAATTGTCACCAAAGCAAAACTCAAGGCTCCAGGCTGTTCTTTGTATACTGGTCCTGGCTTGTTTCAAAAGAGTAACTGGGAGTTGGCTACAAAGAAACTAGCAGACTGCCTTTGAACATTTAATAGAAAGGCACAAACATTAAAACTGTAAGTGAATCACTCTTAGACAGTGCTAATTTTACCGGTCTACCTTATAGGGTTATTGTAAAGGATCGATGAGATACTGCCTTGTTTCACACACCACTCTACAAAAACGGTGACTTTGTGCATATTAACAAGCACTGAATGTTTGGACTCCTAATTCTGCTGCTGCACTGCACCAAGATTTGGGCTTAAATGCTTGGCTTAGCGTGTCCTCCTAACCCGGGGCTCTCCCAGGCAAACCACGGTCCATAAACCATAGGACAAGTACTAGTGACAGCTCGTTGGGCTTGCTGATCAGAAGGTCGGCGGTTCGGATCCCCGCAACAGGGTGAGCTCCCGTTGCTCTGACCCAGCTCCTGCCAACCTAGCAGGAGTTTGAAAGCACACCAGTGCAAGTAGATAAATAGGTACCGCCGCTGCGGGAAGGTAAACGGCCATTTCCGTGCACTCTGGTTTCCGTCACGGTGTCCCGTTGCGCCAGAAGCGGTTTAGTCTTGCTGGCCACATGACCCGGAAAGCTGTCTGTGGACAAACGCCGGCTCCCTCGGCCTGAAAGCGAGATGAGCGCCGCAACCCCATCGTCGCCTTTGACTGGACTTAACCGTCCAGGATTCCTTTACTTTTTCCGTAAGCTGCAGAGAATTAACCACGAACCCAAGTTCAGGCAGCACACTAAACTAAGTCAGGGTTTAGCTCAACTGGTGGAGGAGCAAAATGGCCACAATCTCCTCTTGCAGAGTTTATGCACTCACACTAAAACTGTGGTTCGGGTTACATCTACTCTACAAAATGAACTGGAAGATCCATGAGTACAGAGTATCGAGACTATTACATAGTGGACTTGCAAACTCTAACAACAACAACTTTAATACTTCAGAAGGGAACCAGGTGATAGCAAAGAGGAATGAATTAAGCTGAATGCAAAGAAGATTTTTGTAAGCTTTTTATAAAATAATAAATAAATAATAATAATAATAATAATAAAATAATAATAATATACTTTATTATTTATACCCTGCCCACTCTGGGCGGCTCCCAACAGAACATCAATAGCAATAATTAAAAAGCAACAAACATTAAAAACTTCCCTAAACAGGGCTGCCTTCAGATGTCTTCTAAAAGTCAGATAGTTGTTTATTTCCTTGACATCTGATGGGAGGGCGTTCCACAGGGTGGGCACCACCACCGAGAAGGCCCTCTGCCTGGTTCCCTGTAACCTCACTTCTCGCAGTGAGGGAACCGCCAGAAGGCCCTCGGCACTAGACCTCAGTATCCGGGCTGCACGATGAGGGTGGAGACGCTCCTTCAGGTGTTCAGGACTTTAAAGGTCAGCACCAACACTTTGAATTGTGCTCAGAAACGTCCCGGGAGCCAATGTAGGTCTTTCAGGACCGGTGCTATATGGTCTTGGCAGCCACTCCCAGTCACCAGTCTAGCTCAGCATACAAGAGAGTTTGAAAATCCTACTTAACCCTCACACCACCCCTTTAGCCAGATACTTATTCCTTGACAAATTCCATTTCACAAAGCATACTTTCATTAGAGCATGGGTGGGCAAACTAAGGCCCAGGGGCCAGATCCAGCCCAATCGCCTTCTCAATCCGGCCTGCGGACGGTCCGGGAATCAGTGTGTCGTTACAGGAGTAGAATGTGTCCTTTTATTTAAAATGCATCTCTGGGTTATTTGTGGGGCATAGGAATTCGTTCATTTCCCCCCCCCCAAAAAAAATATAGTCCGGCCCCCCACAAGGTCTGAGGGAGAGTGGACCGGCCCCCTGCTGAAAAGGTTTGCTGACCCCTGCATTAGAGCAACCTTACTCTAAGGTAGATTTTCACTCTGTTGCTTGAATGAGGACTTGCACTGAAATCTACTTTCACTGGCTTTGAAGGGAACAGGACAGGATTCCTGCATTGCAGGTGGTTGGACTAGATGACTCTAGGGGGCCCCTTCCAACTCTACAATTCAATGATTCTATCATCTCTGCCTTCATCAAGGATACTTTCTAAAGGAATTTCTTTGCAAACAACAAACCAGTAACAGGAAGACCTAGCAGCGCAAACGCAACCATCATCTACTCTCCAGTGGGGAAAAACAACAACATACAACTGGACTAAAGGGGAAAAGAAAAATCCATCAATCACTGGTGTGTGGTTTTTTTTAGTTTCCCCTAGCTTTGGCTTTCACAATGGAATGAGAGAATGAGTGGGAGACCACAGTTAAGAAAAGCACATTCATTCGCAATGAGCCACCTCTGAACTATGCATACCAGTTTGCCATTCCCACTGAACGAGATCCAAACATTTAGGACACAAAACATGGCACAGAAATGTTGTGTGTTTCTGGCTCCTGTGAATTCAGGCAATCTTGGCCTTCATTACTTTTCACAAGAGTAGAAACTTAAGAAGTAGCACAGTGGTACCACGGGTTACATACGCTTCAGGTTACAGACTCCGCTAACCCAGAAATAACGCTTCAGGTTAAGAACTTTGCTTCAGGATAAGAACAGAAATTGTGCTCTGGCGGCGCAGCGGCAGCGGGAGGCCCCATTAGCTAAAGTGGTGCTTCAGGTTAAGAACAGTTTCAGGTTAAGAACGGACCTCCAGAACAAATTAAGTACGTAACCAGAGGCACCACTGTACCTCAGGTTAAGAACTTTACCTCAGGATGAGAACAGAAATCGCATGCTGGCAGCGTGAGGCCCCATTAGCTAAAGTGGTGCTTCAGGTTAAGAACAGTTTCAGGTTAAGAACGGACCCCAGAACAAATTAAGTACGTAACCAGAGGCACCACTGTACCTCAGGTTAAGAACTTTACCTCAGGATGAGAACAGAAATCGCATGCTGGCAGCGTGAGGCCCCATTAGCTAAAGTGGTGCTTCAGGTTAAGAACAGTTTCAGGTTAAGAACGGACCCCAGAACAAATTAAGTACGTAACCAGAGGCACCACTGTACCTCAGGTTAAGAACTTTACCTCAGGATGAGAACAGAAATCGCATGCTGGCAGCGTGAGGCCCCATTAGCTAAAGTGGTGCTTCAGGTTAAGAACAGTTTCAGGTTAAGAACGGACCTCCGGAACGAATTAAGGACTTAACCAGAGGTACCAATGTATAGAAAGGGGGCTCACATTTCTGAGCTGTGTCTGCTGAAACCAGAGGGGTTCTAGCAGCCGCAAAACTTTGCCACATTCCAGTTTCCAACATGAGATGCAGATTTATTGTTATCACTGACAAGATGCCCATTAATTCATTCAAAGCAATGTTATTGGGTGGCATAGACCGCGTTATCCTCATATGCTGACTTCAAATGATTCTTTGCAGATCTATTGCTACCCCAAACAGTGCTCCACGGAGATGACCCACTACACCTCCTTCCAGGGCCGTCTCATCCATAGGGGCTGGTGGCGCGGCGCACCAGGGCGCCGGGCCCCCCAGGGGCGCCCCCGCGAGCCCACCGGCATACCGGGCTCCCCCTCCCCAACCCGCCCCGCCCCCACGGGCGGGCGGGCTGCAAGCCGGCCGCCCTCGCCTCCCGGAGCCCCAGCTGGAGCGCTGGAGCGGCGCGGGGCTTTAGCACGCCCTTTCAGCACTCCAGCTGGGGCTCCGGGAGGCGAGGGCGGCCGGCTTGCAGCCCACCCCTCATCCCTCACCCGCCGGTGCGCGAGCGCCCGCTCCAACGCCACGCCCCTCATCCCCCGCTCACCCCCCCTCCCAAGGGGCAGCCAGCGCGGGAGGGAGGCGGGCGGAGAGGCGGCAGGCCGGGGGCGCCGAGGGATCGCCGCGCCACAGCGGCCGATCCCTCTAAGACGGCCCTGCCTCCTTCTTTTACTGAAATAACACCTGATCACTTCTTTAATTGTCGGGCCAACATTTTCTCTAGTTGTCTCCATGTGCAATTGAAAAGTTTCTGAACTGGTGAAGATGAGATGTGCTTTATGGGGAGCAGGGTGGATTTGATTTAAATCACTAGTCAGTAAGATTTGATAAATCACTAGTCAACAAGACTTGATTTAAATCTGTTTTTTTACAGAAAGACTCATTCTTGCTGGTATAATCTTAATATTTACAACCAGAGGAAGGTTTCATTTTTGGAATAATAAATTTTCAGAGTAGTTTTTACAGTTATATCAAAAATTACTGATTTGGTTATACTATTAGAAATACATAGACAGATAATTATGAAATTATTGTGAGCTTTAGTAAGTTAACTGTTTATATTTGGATAACTTTTCGGCTGTACATTATTGGAAGGAGGAAAATAATCGTTTCCTTAATAACAATTTGAACAATTTATTTAACTAAAGCAATAACATTATAGTAGATGTATCCATGTTTGTTAACTGGTGTGGTTAAATGTTTTTTTTTTATAAAAAAAACCTTAGACTGAGTTTTAGCACACATGAAAAACTTAAAACAAATCCTTATTTCCTGATGAATAGCCTTTGGACTATAATGTAACTTAAATAGAAAACTATCTTTAGAAAGATTTTTCCTCCAAAAGCGTTTTATTTTAAAAATAAAAAAAATCCTTCAAGTAGCACCTTAGAGACCAACTAAGTTTGTTATTGGTATGAGCTTTCGTGTGCATGCACACTTCTTCAGATACAGATTTTTTATTTTAAAAATCTGATTTAAATAAAAAAAATCCAATCTAAATTTTAAAAATCCAATTTATTTTATTTAAAAAAAAAATCATTGATTTTTATCCACGCAGCAAAGCACCATCATTGGCTGGCATAGACTGTTATCTTCAGGTGCTGACTTCAAATGATTCTTTGCAGATCCATTATTACCCCAAAGCAATTTTCCATAGAGATGACCCACTACAAGTAGAATTAATTTACCTCCTTCTTTTACCGAAATAACTTCCGAACACTTTTTAAATTGTCTGGCCAACATTTTCTCTAGTTGACTCCGTGGTGAAGATGAGATGTGCTTGATGGGGAGACCAACTCTGTGTTACAAAGATGTCTGCAAACGTGACATGCAGGCCGGCAACATTAACCCTGCATGTGGGAATCCCTTGCAGACGACCACAGTGCCTGCAGACATTCAGGTTGTGCATCCACAGCAGTGACCAGAGGAGGAATGGCCCCTGGAAGGAGCACAGAGAGAAGAAACGCCTTGGTGCATTTGCAAAAGCAGACGCCTTCATCTGCCCCAGCTGCAACAAAACATGTCTCTCCCATATTGGTCTCTACAACTATAGCAGGTGCTGTAACTCTCCAGTGGTTTGCCTTCAACCCCAAAGGTTGAATTCTCTCCACTTTCTCCCAAGATAAACAGATGCTAATAGTAAACTGTTTAACTTGGCTGACTAAAATCATACTTCTAATTCAGTTTCGTTGGCACTGATTTCCCCAAAAAAACAAGCATAATATATGTTTTAACCATAATAAATACAGTCGTACCTTAGATCTCAAACACCTTGGCTCCCGAACAAATCGGCTCCCGAACGATCGAAACCCGGAAGTGAGTGTTCCAGTTTTGAATGATTTTCGGAAGCCGAATGTCCGGCGTGGCTTCCGATTGGCTGCAGGACACTCCTGCAACCAATCGGAAGCCACACCTTTGTTTTTCGAACGGTTCCAGGAGTCGAATGGACTCCCGGAACACATTCTGTTCGAGAACCAAGGTACGAGTGTAGTTTAAAATTCAGATGAACGATACCTTCAAAAATCCCTTATGATGTTTTTATTCCATGAGGTCACAAGGACTGTTACCACCAGCATACCGAATAATGAGAGTGAAAACTGGTCTTATCCCCCAAGTGTTGTATACTGGACTATAACAAGCACAAGATAAGGTCATATATATATATATATATATATATATATATATATATATACACACACACACACACACACATCTAAATTAAACAATAATGGCAGTCTGTGCCAGAAGCTGGAATAGTATTTGACTCAATCATCTCCCCATTATTTCATAAGCCGCACCCACTGTTTCCTTTGGCAGGCTGGAAACCATTCCAGTAACTCTCCATGTGAAAATAGCTTTCCTGTTTCTAACCTCCAGCTCTTTTAAAAGGCTGTAGTAGAGCTGTCTGCAAGCATGGCTTTTTTCTGCTGAACAACAAATAAATGAAATAAAAGTGTCCTGCCATCCCAACAATCAGGAGAACACCCTGGGCACAGAACTATTTGGTTGTTTGCTATAGCAGCAGCTGCCCACTTACTCTATAGAGGCAGTTACCATCTGCAGGGTTTACAGAACAAAAATAGCCATTATTGGTTTGCATACTGTATCCATTTAAATCAGGCACACACCCACACACCCACACCTCGGCCCTCCAGACGTTTTGGGACTACAACTCCCATCATCCCAACTAACAGGGCTGGTGGTCAGGGATGATAGGAATTGTAGTCTCAAAACACCCAGAGGGCCGAGTTTGCCTACGCCTGATTTAAATGCATGGAAATAAACAATTCCTTTCGCTTGCGGGAACAACTCAGAGGCTGTGAAAGAATGAAGGATAACAACAGACAGAACTGGAGAACATCGGAAAGAATACGACACGCGGCGGAACTGAGATGATGGTGAGCCTTTCAAAACTTGGAAGCGTGGGGAGTCCCATAAAAATAAATAAATTATAATTTGGCAGAATATTTGGATTATATGATTTGCGTGTGTATAATTTGGCATATTTGATATGATTTGATTGAATTGTTAATTTGGAAATTTTAATAAAAATGATTTATCTAAAAAGAAAGGAAATAAACAGTTCCCTATGATCTGGCATGAGCTGGGCTGAAACAATAACGATTACACATTCAAGTGATAACAAAATCAGGGTGGCTCAAAAACCCATCCATGAGTGGGGCAGGCCTTCTGAGGAAGGTGGGGGCAGGCAGTGGCAGAGCATATGCCTGCACTGCCCAGGGCGGGGGTGCTCCCGAGGGGGGAGGGCGTAGCACAGAGGGTGCCCTCCCAGGCACGGGATAGGCGCTCGGGTGTCTGGAGCAGCGCACGTGCCCTGCAACCGGGGGCGGAGTGAGCCGCCCATGGAGGACATTCAACGCGCCGCCGGCCTGCAACTCCCAAGCCTCCCCCCAGCTGTCAAAACAAAGGGAGGAGGGGGAATGCCTCTGGCAATGCGGTGCAGCTCCCCCCTTACCCCGACGGCTGGAGATAGGCTTGGGAGTCACAGGCGGGTGGTGAGCCGAATGTCACCCAATCAGTGAGGGCACCTGGGGAGGTCCACCCTCACCGCCCCCCCCTTCCTATGCCCCTGGGGGCAGGGGGGTTGAACCAGATGGGCTTTTGGGTCCCTTCCAAACCTACAGTTCTAGGATTCCATGAGTTTCACCAATTGTGCCTCTTCCTACACAGCTGCTTGCAATGCTTCTTCAACATCAACTTCCTTGGACTGGTCATGTCGTTCGGATGCCTGATGATCGTCTCCCAAAGCAACTACTCTATTCCGAACTTAAAAATGGAAAGCGTGATGCTGGTGGTCAACAAAAGAGGTTTAAAGACTCTCTCGAGGCAAGTCTTTAAAAAATGTAGTATAAACACCGACAACTGGGAAACAATGGCCTGCGAGCGCTCCAGTTGGAGAACAGCCTTGACCAAAGGTGTCACGGGTTTTGAAGATTCTCAAACTCAGGATGATAAGAGAGAAAGGTGCTAAGAGGAAGGTACACTTGGCAAACCCTGAACGTGATCCACTCCCGCCCGGAAACCTATGTCCCCACTGCGGAAGGATGCGTGGATCCAGAATTGGCCTCCACAATCGCTTATGGACTCACTGTTAAGACTGTGTTTATGGAAGACAATTTTACTCGGCTACGATTGATCGCCAAAGAAGACGACTGAAGAAGCGTTGGGCAGTGTTAATTTTAAGGGAAGTAGCTCAGCATCTCTGTCGCTCTTCCGTCTCTTACTTTTGTTCGGTCTGCATTCGTATTTATTCTTGGACAAAACGGATATTCTTTTAAATAAATATTCCTTGCTGTTCCATTAACCCAATTCAGAGACATGAGTCAGAGGAAGAGAGAGGAAGGGTCCCACTCCTAATTCCCTGCCAGGTTCACAGGGCTTTAAGATATGATCAAGAAGTTATACTCCGTGCATCACTTGAGACTAAGCTACAGAACCTCTTCTGTGTCCACTGGAATTCTGAACCACCTGCGACTCCTTTCCCTTTCTTCCATATAAGGGTTTTATTATGTTTTTGAGTTGGGAAAAGGAAGGGGGAACGGAAAGCAATGGAGGAAGGCAGTGAAGGAGCGTCTTCCCCCCCATTGTTCAGCCCGAACACCGAGGTCCAGCTCCGAGGGCCTTCTGGTGGTTCCCTCCCCTACAGGGAAGTGGGCAGAGGGCCTTCTCAGTGGTGGCGCCCGCCCTGTGGAACTCCCTCCCATTAGACAGATGTCAAGGAAATAAACAACTATCTGACTTTGAGAAACAAAATAGAAAATTCTTTCCAGTAGCACCTTAGAGACCAACTGAGTTTGTTCTTGGTATGAGCTTTCGTGTGCATGCACACTTCTTCAGATACGTATCTGAAGAAGTGTGCATGCACACGAAAGCTCATACCAAGAACAAACTCAGTTGGTCTCTAAGGTGCTACTGGAAAGAATTTTCTATTTTGTTTCGACTATGGCAGACCAACACGGCTACCCACCTGTAACTGACTTTGAGAAGACATCTGAAGGCAGCCCTGTTTAGGGAAGTTTTTTACTGTTTGATGTTTTATCGTGTTTTTAATATTCTGTTGGGAGCTGCCCAGAGTGGCTGGGGAAACCCAGCCAGATGGGTGGTGTATTACTAAATAATAATAATAATAATAATAATTATTATTATTATTATTATTATTAGAGCTTCAACTGATGTAGCAAGGGGGCTGCCCTATATGAGCAGGGGAGAGATGTGCATTTTGAGCCCAGCAAAGAACTGTCAGCTCACTTTAAGCTCCTGATCACTCCTTTGAAGCCCTGCCCTTACCTGCCCACACCTGATGTCAGGTATGATGTCATTTTATTCTTTTTTTCACCTAGGAAGAATAGCAGTTCCCTATTCCCATTCTTCGGACAGGGAATGGAGCCCAAGGTACAACTGAATTGGGCTATGCACCAAGATTTACCAGGCGAAAACTGTGTACTCATTCAGCTACCCATTTGGAAGGTTTTGTGTGGTGACCCACCAAAATAGTCCACCTATTTTATGAAAACATACGCAGAACACAATAAGCCTTGTTTGTGCAGGTTCTCAAATATTTTTTTTTTTAAACCTGTAGATTTCTGGGGAGCAGACACAAAAACAGCATAAGGGTTCTTAGCAGAGAAATTGGTAGACACACACACAAAAAAAACTCCCTAAGCAAATGTTCACCCTTTTTTCATTGTTCCCTCTGCTAAGAAAAATGGTTTCGAAACCAAACTGCTAGAAGGAGCCGGCAAATTACTCCACGGCAGATCCCATTTTGGAAAGTATGTTGTTAGGTGCTTAACAAAAAAAATATGGATTTGTTTTCCGTAATCAAAACCCCCGTTTTGCTGAAAGGACTTTGATAGAGAGCTGGTCTGCTCCTGAGCATTAGCTCTGAATCAGGAGCCCATTGCCTTGTTTGAGCATCTTACCCAGAGCTCCATAATCTACCAGCAGCCTGGAATTTCAGCAGCAGAAACTAACCTTTTCGCCTCTGGCTATTTGAGGCTGGGAAAGAGAAAGAAGAGAAAGGTAAGCTCCTATTCACCCTTCCTGAGTCTTAAATAATCCTGCTTTTAAACTGGTGGAAGATCTCACAGCACTGTTGCTCACTCGGAATCATGGTGATATATTCCTAAAAGCATGCATTGTTTTCTGAGAATAAGTTTCCCAATGTCTGATGTATCTCCTTGGGTTATACAGTAGCAAAAGCATTGCTCAGTTGAAGGCATTATGAGACAAATACATTCAATGTGGGCTGGGGAGAAACCAGAGAAAATCAGAAGATTCACTGCAGCATAAGCTTTTGCAAATCACTCCATGGACACTTCTGGCACAAGACATCATTGTAAGTTTCTTTAAGGCGCCACAAGAAGTGTCATTTAATTGTCATTCCCCCCCCAAAAAAAAATCATTTTCAGATGGTGATATCCAGTGTTAAATCAGACACAGAGCAGAATAATGAAATCAATGGAATTAAGTAACTTAAATCCACCAATTCCAGTGGGTCTTCCTTGAGTATGACTGTCTTGCAAAGCATTAAATGCTAGAATGGATTAGTTTAGGCCACCCTAAATCTGTGAGTACCAAGGGATTGGAGTTTTTGAAAAAGCAAATTACTTTTATTATCAGTCAATAAAGGTGGCAGAGGGGATGCTAAGAACAGTCAGAAATATATGTTTTTTCCTACCAGAAGAATGGGACAAGTACCTGTATTTACAGCGAGTGCATTTGGTACAATTCCTGGCCATTACCCTAATGAAAATGTGCAGTAATAAAGTTTATTAAAAAAAAATGTGCAGGCAGGAATATTCAGACAATGACGAATACTTTTGTCAACAGTGCTTGCTGATAACTTGTGTAAGGGGGGGGTGTTTCAACCCTAGGGACAGAGATTAGCCCCCACCTGGGCACAGCCAAGCAGCTGTTACTGCAGCACCAGCCACTCCCCAGGTCTCAAGGAGGTGCGGCACCTCCCAGAGCTTTCCTCCTTCCCCCAACTTTGGCAATGTATCAGGCAAGTACAGACAGCACTCCGGGGAAGCTGAAGGAAGCAGCCACCGAAAAAAAGTTCAGTCCCCATTATTTAAGGGCAGAAAACTGTCAGTTTATTTCAAATACCATTGTGATCTGCAAAATGTAGGCTGCAAAAATTTGGGAAAATACAGGATGTTGGGTTTGTTTGTTTGTTTTTTTTAAACTACCCATGTGGACGCAAAGCCCACTACCTCCGGGCATTTGCTTTCGGCATTTGCTTTCACCCTTCCAAGTGCTAACACGCCTCGGATCACCAGCCCAATATCTGCAATGGATTTGAAAGGGGATTAGACAAAATCCCAGGAAATTCCAAGGAGCTGGGAGCATTCCTCGCGATTTTATCAACGGATAGAGCTAATCGACACCTCCAGACTCACGGGCACCACCGTGCGCCTCTGAGCACCGGCTGCCAAGGAGCAAAGGCCGGGGGAGGGCTGGCTGCTGCCGGCCGGCTTCCCAGCGCCCCTTGGCCGGCGGATCCCGGCCCCGATCCCGGATTTCTCTCCTTGGGTTCCCCAGCCCGAGAGACCCCTGCTGAAGACTCAGAAGAGCTAACATTCAAGCCCGTCTGAGAATTAGAGCGTCCTTCCCTAAAAAGCGGGGGGGGGGACCCAAAGGATCCGGCTCGGGGCGCGAGAGTTGCAGTTGGCGACGCAGGGCGTTCTGCACATGTTCAGAGGCGCTCTCTTCCTCCCCCTTCTGTCTCCCCTCCAATCCGGCAATCCCAATCCAGGTTTCTCTCGTAAGTTTCGGGGCTCCCTGCTTACCCTGGATATGGTGAGCGGCTGTTCGAAGTCTTTGCCCCCCACCAGGCGGAAACCCCAGGGCGCCGGCCCTTGGAGGACGATACGGTGGGTCTTGCTCATGGTGCTTTGCCGCAGGCTGCGAGATCCGGCCGGCACGGCGGGGCTAGGCTGCTCCGCCCCACCCCGGGGCGGGGACTCGGGCGGGCCTGGAGCAGGCGCCGAGCGGGGAAGGAGCCGTTCCCTGCCTTAGCCGGACTGACTCCGCCCCGGGACACGCCTTGGGAGGGCTCTTTTTTGCGCGTGCCCGGCGTCACCTTACCTGATGCCACCTCGCCAAAAGAACAAAGGAGTCCGATCCGAAAGCCGCGCCCTTTCCAGCCGGCAAGCAACTTTTCCCCCGCACCCGGATCGTTTGGATGCCCGAGGTTGGTTCCAGGAACGCACGCGGAAGCAGCTGCGCGCAATTACGCACAAGCAATGTTGGAGACAACCTATGGCCACGCAGCCAAGAGGGGTGCTGCCTGGGAGCTGGGAATTTTGGCACCAGCAGTCGCGGGATCGCGGCACAAGGGTGCTTCTGAGCATGTTCATCAGCTCATGAGGGGCACGTGCAGCAGAGGGAAGTGAGGCGCAGGTGGAGATCGTCAACGCGGGAAGCAAGGTAACCCATCTAGGAGAAGGAAAATTCTAATCCTAAACCGGCTTTGCCTTGCGGGATATCTTCTGGAGAAGAAAAGGTTAAGGAGGAAACCCTACACAAATCCAGAGTGGAGTCCCAAATGGTTGGATGGCATCTTGACTTGTACACCTTCTGGCAACTCCTGCAGCCCAACTGGTGCCAAACGGTATTGCTCTGCTGCTTTCGTGGGTGTAGCCAGCGGGACAGCTGCCCCCCCCTCAAAATAAATAAGTAGAAATTCTTAACTAACTGACCAACTGCATCACAGATAACTCAGTTGTGCCTTCCCCCCCAAGCCTGCCCTTCTAAAATAAATCCTGGCTACATCTATGTCTGCTTTCCTTTGGACCACCTCAGGCCAAGAGGGGAGACTTGTCGTCTGAGCAGTCCAAACCTCCATACACACTGCCCTGGAGAAGTCACTTCCGTGCTGCTAATGAAGCAAAAACAACACAGGAGGCAGTAGTTCTCTGCAGCCACAGTCGGCGCTGTGAATCTGCAGTGCTTTGGCTTCACCCCGGGAGTCACACTCCATTGTCCCAGAGCTCATTCAATTGGACCCGCTACTGTGGAGTAAACCTAAGTTGTACATATTTAAAAATTCTTTCCAGTAGCACCTTAGAGACCAACTGAGTTTGTTCTTGGTATGAGCTTTCGTGTGCATGCACACTTCTTCAGATACACTGAAACAGAAGTCACCAGATCCTTAAATATAGTGAGGGAGTGGGGAGGGGTATTGCTCAGAAGGGTGGTGGGAATGGGTGATCAGCTGATAGGTATGGAAAACCTGTTGACGACTCTTAACGGCTGTAATTAGTCTTGCAGGGAAAGGCAAGGGGTGAGATGGCTAAAGATAGCTTTGTTATGTATAATGAGATAAGAATCATTATACATAACAAAGCTATCTTTAGCCATCTCACCCCTTGCCTTTCCCTGCAAGACTAATTACAGCCGTTAAGAGTCGTCAACAGGTTTTCCATACCTATCAGCTGATCACCCATTCCCACCACCCTTCTGAGCAATACCCCTCCCCACTCCCTCACTATATTTAAGGATCTGGTGACTTCTGTTTCAGTGTATCTGAAGAAGTGTGCATGCACACGAAAGCTCATACCAAGAACAAACTCAGTTGGTCTCTAAGGTGCTACTGGAAAGAATTTTTGATTTTGTTTTGACTATGGCAGACCAACACGGCTACCCACCTGTAACTTGTACATATTTGTGAGAGGTTTGTTCTGCAGACAAACCAAGTGCCTCCTTGGCATGCACGTAAATGGAACACACCCTCGATACAGATTCCTGACAGATTCCCACCTCAATTTCTGCAAGCCATTATCTTATTTTGACTGTTGTAATTGCCACACAGAGAGATCCGTGGCCTACAGAGGTTTCAGGCAAAGCAGGCTAGGTGGACCCTTTCAGCAAGTAGTACTGGTATTTTGGCAGCTTATCTACTCTGGTGATTGCAGAGTACAAGTTATGGCGAGGCATTCAAACAACCCTGCTCCGTAGAGGTCCTGCTATAAAAACCAAACGGTGCAAAAAAAACAACAACAGTACAGTGGTACCCTGGTTGTCAAACAAATCATCTCCCAAACGCCGCAAACCCAGAAGTGAGTGTTCTGGTTTGTGAATGTTTTTCAGAAGTCGAATGTCCAACACGGCTTCCGAATGAGTGCAGGAATGTTCTGGGCACCACAGTTCAAGAAGGATACTGAGAAGCTGGAACGTGTCCAGAAGAGGGCAACCAAAATGGTCAAAGGCCTGGAAACAATGCCTTATGAGGAACGGCTTAGGGAGCTGGGTATGTTTAGCCTGGAGAAGAGAAGGTTAAGGGGTGATATGATAGCCATGTTCAAATATATAAAAGGATGTCATATAGAGGAGGGTGAAAGGTTGTTTTCTGCTGCTCCAGAGAAGCGGACACGGGGCAATGGATTCAAACTACAAGAAAGAAGATTCCACCTAAACATTAGGAAGAACTTCCTGACAGTGAGAGCTGTTCGGCAGTGGAATTTGCTACCAAGGAGTGTGGTGGAGTCTCCTTCTTTGGAGGTCTTTAAGCAGAGGCTTGACAGCCATCTGTCAGGAATGCTTTGATGGTGTTTCCTGCTTGGCAGGGGGGTTGGACTGGATGGCCCTTGTGGTCTCTTCCAACTCTATGATTCTATGATTCCGTGACCAATTGGAAACCACACCTTGGTTTTCGAACCATTTTGGGAGTTGAACGGTCTCCCGGAATGGATTAAATTCGAGAACCAAGGTACCACTGTAATCCAAACCTGTCCCTTTCTTTTTCAGATCTTGCCAACTCAATCTCCAGGCTGTCCTGCTTAAATTTAAAACACGTTCACAAGTAAAACCAAATGCAACTGCGTGTGGAAGGAGGTGCGCTATTTAAGGAGCGCCCTCTCCTAGGCTCTCTCTCCAAACTTCTGAGTGCAGCAGAACTATCGAGGTTTCCCTCTGCCAATCTTAACACCCAAAATGGTCTGTTGGGAAGGAGGCGGTCTTTCAGACGTTTGGGACCTCCGTTGTTATAGAGAGCATTTGGAACAATTCAAGGTGCTAGTTATGACCTATAAGTCCCTAAAAAGGTCTGGGGCCAGGCCACCTCCTCCCAGAAACACACTTCCTCAGGACTCTCAACTTAACACCGGAGTGAGACATAAACACCATACCACTCTTTCAGCTGGAGACATAAGGACAAAGGGCCTCACTGCAGTTGAGACCAACATACAGTACTGTGCTAACAAGCTGTCTACGCCTCAGTTTTCTTGGGCAAAGAAGAAGAATCACCAGTAGGTGGCAGGCAGTCACCGGAAATCAAAAAGGCATTGGACTCTAGGTTAATACTGGTTGCAGGGAAAGCTCTTTTGACGGGCAATAGGATGGGGTGGGGCCTGGCAATCTCAGGGCATGACTGGAAGGGAAGTCTGACAGGGATCCATTTCAAAGTCTTGTAGAAAGTGTCAGGGTGGTGTCGTGGTTAGGGTGTCGGACTAAGACCTGGGAGACCAGGGTTCAAATCCTCATTTGGGTGACCTTGTCTGCCTACCCTGCCTCACAGGGTTGTGAGGATTAAATGAGGAGGAAGGGAACAATGAGCTCTTAGGGGGAAATGGTGGGCTGTAAATATGAGGGAGGGGGGAAAGGGATGGTGCCATCCACAGAAGTGGTGGTACTTGCTGTGCCTCCCATCCTGAATCATGCATGTAAAATAACGGGAAAGACTCGGAAAATGGAAATTAGTTGAGATTGCAGGGGTCAGGCTAGATGACCCTTGGGGTCCCTTTCAACTCTACAATTCCAGGTCAGAAAGCCTTCAGCAGCATTCATATTCAAGGGAAGGGCAAATAATCCAGGAGCATTTTATACATTGTTACACACAGGGGAATTGAAGCCTACACACGAATAGCAGTCTTTGGGAAGTGGAGGAAATCTGTGGATGAGGCCGTAAAACTGATACATAAATGGTGTTTCACCAACGCATGTCTAGAGCGCAAAGCAATATGAAGCTCATCAGTATGGCTGAGGGAGTGCAGGCGATGCAGAATGTTTACGCACATGTGGCGGAATTGTACAAAAATAATGGATTTCTGAAAATTGGTATTTAACGAGATGGATGCAACGACTAAAATATGGAGTAAAGTTGCAGGGGGCCCCACCCCCTTAGCTTTGCTTAACTAATGGGAAAAGAAGGTACAGTCTAAAACTCTTAATATCTTTATACAATAGGCTGCTGTGAGATGATCTGTCGCTCCGTGCTCAAAATATGTGGGTGGTTTGACGAGAGATAAGTGGTAGGAAATATTACATCAGGTGGCCTTGGTGGAAAAACCGACACATCAAATGAAAGTAATTAAGTGGATAGACAAAAGACTTGGACTTCCTTGCTGCATGGAAAGGTTTAATTTTCTCTAACATTATGGAAAAGAGACTAAACCGGGAGAAAAAGCACACTAAGAGGGCATATCTTAAAGCTTTTTCGGCCTATATTTTCCCTGCTGCATGCCCTGTGATTTTAAATCTCTGCTGGCGTTCTCTCACCAAAGAGCACTGGCCCCAAGCTTGGACCTTGGCATCCAGGAATCCTTCCTTTCATTTATTTTTTTATTGAACCAACAATGCTTGCCTTCCTTACTCAAGAGGATCCCTGCTCAGAAGTCCTGGTGCAGTCTCCCTTGCTGTGTCAGGTTCAACACCTGCTCAGGTAAGCTGGGCTCCTTTTAATGGACAGGTACTTCTCGTCAAAGACAGAATTAGCTGCAGCACCTGTCTTGAGGTTCAGTCCAGGGATGATTGCAGCAGAGGCAAATTCCGAGTCCCGCGCGGAGCTGTCCAGGCTCGCCTCGCCTCTGCCGAGTTCGGTGCTCAAAAACAGAACTCTGTGTATACATATATATATATTCAGAGTGAAAAGCAACCAAGAGTCTTGCGGCACCTTTAAGAATATATTTTAAAAAGTGTGTGTGGCTGGAGGGTTTGTGTTGTGCACAGTGAGGTCAGAGGGGAATGGAATGCAGAAAGTACAGAGAGTGATAATGAAAGCAGCTGTTGGCGATACAACACAGGCATGCTGGCATTGCTTGGCTAATGAACGTGTTGTGTTGCAGAAACAATAATAAAAGCAAGCTATGGGATAGCATTTAACCTCTCTATGCACTTCCACATGGAAGCCACTGGGAACTCGGTGTGACTTGGAGGATGTTCACAGCATCGACATGAAGTCGTCCTCCAGAATGCCAGTCCCACATTCCCTCTTTTAATCTAGATTTACCATATCATCCTACAGAAGAGTTTATTTATAGCTATAAATGGAGTGCAGGTGTTGATTTTCCCCATCCCCATAATTACTTTATATATAAGGGACGCGGGTGGCGCTGTGGGTTAAACCACAGAGCCTAGGGCTTGCCAATCAGAAGGTCGGCGTTCGAATCCCCGCGACGGGGTGAGCTCCCGTTGCTCAGTCCCAGCTCCTGCCAACCTAGCAGTTCGAAAGCACGTCAAAGTGCAAGTAGATAAATAGGTACCGCTCCGGCAGGAAGGTAAACAGCGCTTCCGTGCGCTGCTCTGGTTCGCCAGAAGCTGCTTAGTCATGCTGGCCACATGACCCGGAAGCTGTACGCCAGCTCCCTCGGCCAGTAAAGCGAGATGAGCGTCGCAACCCCAGAGTCGGACACGACTAGACCTAATGATCAGGGGTCCCTTTACCTTTACTTTATATATAATTGTCAGATAGAGAAGCAGAAGTGCCTTTTTCTTTTTTGACAAAGTAATAATCATAAATATATAAGAATAAAAATGTGCACCCGGCCCCCGAGACCATTCCATTGCAACTCTCCAACCTCCCAAAATTCCAACACCTCTTGCGATGGTTTGACCCCTTTCCGCTTTAACAGTACAAATTCTACAAACACCTTCCATATCTCCTCAAAATCATTTCTCCGGCATGTTCCTTGTCTTACCTTAATGGCACATGTTAATTCATCATTAATCGCTACATCCCACTTCTTTTGCTTTTTCTATTTATTTTTCTTTTCTTTTCTCTCTAGCCTATTCCTTCTTTCCTTTACTGTATTACTCTTCGTCTTCTCTCTTTTTCCTTTGATAAGATATTTAGATTACCAGTAATGTTTTAGTTTCTTTGGTGGCGGGGAGAGATATTTGATAATAAGATCTGTATTCTTCTTTACACTCTAATAAAATTTATTCGTTTTTTGTTTGTTTGTTTTTTTACTAATAATCTAGATTTATTCAGAGTGAAGATCCAGCATTGATGAAGCACCCGTGAGACAGCCCTCCAGAAAAATATATATGGTAAAACAAAGAGTGGCTGGTAAGTAAAAGGCTTATTTGGAAATGTGGGTTGTTAGAAAACAATTTGGACAGGAAGAGCTTTGAGGCAGTGACCCTTCATTCTTCAGCTAGGAGCCTGGTGCCCTGAGAGGATCACAATGAAGATAAAAGATTAAAAGCTGAGAAAACAGTTACTCTACTATGCTGTAAACGCGAGACTGTCTATATAGGAATGCAGCTAATAAACTTCATTCACTGTCTCCAAACATGACCTTTTCGGGAGAACTTGTTGTTTTGCACCCTGGTGGCTTCAGACTGGGATATTTTGTTTTCTCTTCTTTTTCTCCTGCCAAACAAGGACAAAGCCTAATTTTTGAAAACATTCTATAAAAGAAGAAGTCGGCAAAGGATTGTCTGGGGTGTTAGAAAAGGGGAAAGTTCCATTTTGTATGTGACGTTTGTGGCAATATAACCTTTCGGCGAATTACTCTTCTCTGCTTAGTAAATTTGGATGCAAAACTCTCCCTGGCTTATTGACACGCCGACTTGTTGAGCAGTAGCAGGCACACTACTGGACCATCTGCACTCACCATCCTCAATGCCTTTAAAGGAAAAGTATCGCTCCTATAACCTTTAATGGTGCTCCCATCCTCATCATGTTCAAGCACTACTCTGGATGTCTGCACAAAGCATGTTTCTCCTCACGGTACTCTCAGCAGCACTTCCAAGTTTCTGCAGCGGCAGAAACTGCCGGGAATGTTTTCGGCTTTGCACGATGCGTAGGTTTGGCATAATAACTGATAAGGTGACAAAGGCCTCCGTTTGGCAATTTGGAAACCTGCAAACTAAAAACAGGAGCATTGTATGAAGATGAAAGACTTTGTGGAACTTGCCGGGCTGACAGCAAGACTGCGCGAACAAGGAGAGGAAACAGTGCAGGAAGATTGGAAGAAATTTAAAACTTATATGAAAAAATATTGTAATGTTTAAATCTTAGAGGCCCTAGGGAAGTAGTTATAGGTTTTTGGTAGCAAGTAGGGTGTAAGTGATATATAATATAAAATGTATTGTTGTTGTTGTTCAGTCGTGTCCGACTCTTCGTGACCCCATGGACCAGAGCACGCCAGGCACTCCTGTCTTCCGCTGCCTCCCGCAGTTTGGTCAAACTCATGTTAGTAGCCTGTCCAACCATCTCGTCCTCTGTTGTCCCTTTCTCCTTGTGCCCTCCATCAGGGTCTTTTCCAGGGAGTCTTCTCTTCTCATGAGGTGGCCAAAGTATTGGAGCCTCAGCTTCAGGATCTGTCCTTCCAGTGAGCACTCAGGGCTGATTTCCTTCAGAATGGATATGTTTGATCTTCTTGCAGTCCATGGGGTTCTCAAGAGTTGCTTCCAGCACCATAATTCAAAAGCATCAACTCTTTGGCGATCAGCCTTCTTCTGCTTCTGTATACTCAAATGTAAATTCTACTGTTTTAAATCGTACTCGTGCTCTGGTGAATTTTAACTGGATTGCAACCTCGCTCAATCTTAAGGAAAGATTTGTTTTGGAGTCCATTAGTGTGCAGAAAAACCTTTTCCGCAGAGAAGAAATAGAAAGTTTGCTTTTGTTTGTGTTGTTCCGACAGGGGAGGGAAAAGGGATTCCTCACCTTGTTCAGTTGACAAAGGATTTTCTTTTTCTGTTGTGTGCAATAAACACAAACCCTTTTCATGCCCTCTCTCCGGTAGAGGAAAAAAGCCTTAATTTCTCACTCAAAGCACACACCCTAGGGTTGCCTAGGGCGATGGAGAGCAACGTGTCATTTCATTTATACCAGGGGGGATTGGCAAGAAGGCAAGAAACCGAGGCTTAGAAGAAAAGAACAAAATAAAAACTGAATAATATGTAAGTGGTGAAAAAGGAAAATATTGGCTATACTTGAAAAAGGACCAGAAATTCTAGGATTAACTTGAGGAAGTGGGCAAGAAGGGGGGATGCATAACAGAAACCAGGTGAACATGCGTAAGGCACTCAAATGTGGTAAGAAGAAGAGTTTGGATTTGATGTCCCGCTTTATCACTACCCGAAGGAGTCTCAAAGCGGCTAACATTCTCCTTTCCCTTCCTCCCCCACAACAAACACTCTGTGAGGTGAGTGGGGCTGAGAGACTTCAGAGAAGTGTGACTAGCCCAAGGTCACCCAGCAGCTGCATGTGGAGGAGCAGGGAAGCGAACCCGGTTCACCAGATTACAAGACCACCGCTCTTAACCACTACACCACACTGGCATGGCTGCAAGCTCCACCCCCAGTGTCCTCAAATATATTGTGTCCCCCATCCCCTGTCCCCAGCTTCAAAATTTTCGGAAATTTTACATCTCTACCCAAGGCTAATTATAATGATATGTCTGTTAACAGACAGGATTGAAATCCACTCTGGGTGCATTTTTAATTGCAAAATGTAAATGGAAGTAGACCTACAATGTAGTCTTTCTAGGTTAGTGTAACAATGTCCTCAAATATTAGCTGCTTCACATTTGCAGTTTCCTATCTGCAAACAAACAGTACCTGGGTAAACAATATCCTGCATAATCTATAGATCGGTTTGTTTGTTTGCTATTGCATGTTTTGTCACAGGCACTGTTAACAAGTGTCCCCTCCAGACTGGTGTTTTAGTGTGGCTGTCCTTGGCAACATGTTATTAACACTATAGTCTTGGGTTTATTCAGCTTTAGTCTGTTCTGCAATGCTTCCCCAATGCTAGCGCATTATTGCTGTCTCGAGGGGCTGTACCAAAACAAAAAGCAGCAGAAAAATAAACTAAAATATTTGTGGGACAACAAGTCACAGGATTTCAGCAGGAAGTTATGAGGTAGACACTGACGGGAAGTGAAGCAGGGTGACCGCCCCAAAACTTTTACAGCTGCAAACCTTATTGAAATGGAATTATTATAGCACCATGTGCACAAATCAATAAAAAGACCATATAGTGAGTCTCTATAGTAGGATAAGATAAGTTCAAAAACCAGTCCAGGGGGTTGGATAAGTGCATGGGTAGGCAAACTAAGGTCTGGGGGCCGGATCCGGTCCAATAACCTAAATCCGGCCCGCGGACAGTCCGGGAATCTGCGTGTTTTCACATGAGCAGAATGTGTCCTTTTATTTAAATTGCACCACTGGGTTATTTGTGGGGCATAGGAATTCGTTCATTTTTTATTTTTATTTTCAAAATATAGTCCGACACCCCCCCAAGGTCTGAGGGACAGTGGACCAACCCCCTGCTGAAAAAGTTTGCTGACTCCTGAATAAGTGTCCATCTTCTGAAAAAACATGGTTGGTTTTTTTTGGGGGGGGGAAATTCTACCCCAACATAACTTGGAATTTGCCTTGGGGTAGCAAAATAAGGTAACGGTAAAGGGACCCCTGACCATTAGGTCCAGTCGCGGACACTCTGGGGTTGCGGCTCATCTCACTTTATTGGCCGAGGGAGCCAGCGTACAGCTTCCGGGTCATGTGGCCAGCATGACTAAGCTTCTGGCAAACCAGAGCAGTGCACAGAAACACCATTTACCTTCCCGCCGGAGCGGTACCTATTTATCTACTTGCACTTCGTGCTTTCAACTGCTAGGTTGGCAGGAGCAGGGACCGAGCAACAGGAGCTCACCTGTTGTGGGGATTTGAACCGCCGACCTTCTGATCGGCAAGCCCTAGGCTCTGTGGTTTAACCCAAAGTGCCACTATTAAATAATGCCCATTAAATTTTCCTAGGAAGGTGAATCACAGATTTTATTGTTGGCCCAGGCTTGCGGGCAGGAGAGGAGAATAAGTCTTGAAGAACAGGTGAAAAGTACATTGTAGAGGTGAAAAGTACAGTGTGTTTTTCCCCCCTCATAAGATCATAGATGATTGTTGTTGTTCAGGGTGGGTGCATTTTCAAAGTGGGAGGTATTTTCCTTCTTCCTTAGTGTGCATGAACAATAGACTGGCCTCCAAGGATTTTTGCTTTTAACCATTGTTGCTCTTGGCCAGCCCATTTCTCACAACCTCCCCAACCTTCACTCAGGACAACGTTCAAACAAATGGTTTTAGCATCCGAGCCACTTGGAATTTGTTCTGCTGGGTGCAAAGGTTTGGCGTCGGAATTAAATTGGAATAAAAGCACAGTTGCAAAATTTCTTGGCCTATTCATCCTATATTCTATTCCCCACCCTTGTTTTGAACTGCCTTCTCGAGATGCATTTATTATTTTTGCCAGAATTTAGTTGTTTGATGTGATGTGGCATTGCATAAGTCTCTAAATGTCTGAAGAAGTGTCCATGCACATGACAGCTCATACCAAGAACAAACTTAGTTGGTCTCTAAGGTGCTACTGGAAGGATTTTTTTCCTAATTTTATTTTGTTTTGACTATCGCAGACCAACACGGCTACCTAACTGTCTCTCAATGTCTATCAGCTTTCCATGCTAAAGAGGGGGAGCAGGTAAAGATACTGAGAGTGAATTTTGGCTAAGGTGAACCAGGAGCACAAGATGCAATTGAACTGAGGACAACTGTGATTGTCTGTTTGCAAACAGCAATTTACTGCAGCTTTTCCAAACACAATAACTACTACAGGTTGCACAGCTAATGCAGAACTCTTATTGCATCCCACTGGTACTTCTGTGTAGAAGTCATTGAATACTAGGTGAGAAATTGCTGATGTGAATTTTTCTTGGGCAGAGAGCTGCTATATATTTGCAAACACATTTTTTAAAATTCATATTTGTTGTTGTTCAGTCGTTCAGTCGTGTCCGACTCTTCGTGACCCCATGGACCAGAGCACGCCAGGCACGCCTATCCTTCACTGCCTCTCGCAGTTTGGCCAAACTCATGTTAGTAGCTTCGAGAACACTGTCCAACCATCTCATCCTCTGTCGTCCCCTTCTCCTTGTGCCCTCCATCTTTCCCAACATCAGGGTCTTTTCCAGGGAGTCTTCTCTTCTCATGAGGTGGCCAAAGTACTGGAGCCTCAACTTCAGGATCTGTCCTTCCAGTGAGCACTCAGGGCTGATTTCTTTAAGGATGGATAAGTTTGATCTTTTTGCAGTCCATGGGACTCTCAAGAGTCTCCTCCAGCACCATAATTCAAAAGCATCAATTCTTTGGCGATCAGCCTTCTTTATGGTCCAGCTCTCACTTGAATTCATATACTCACTTTAATCCATATACTCCCTTGATAAAATGAAAGTGACACGAGATTGGCAGGACCCATTTTGTGGAGCCAACTATCCACGTGGCTGATTTGGTGCAGCAAAATCATTTTTAATTATATGTTTTCCACCACAAGGGACATCATTTAGATTTTCTGCCTCAGGCGCCAAAATGTCATGGGACTATCTCTGAATATTATTTAGTATAACAGCTACATTTTCTGTATCCACAACTGATGCACCAGACTTTTATTTTCAGTCCACAAACTACTGATGTGCATACGCATGGTTCATTTTGAGTGAAAAAGGAAGAGAGAAGAGTAACAGTAGGTTTTGCTATATTGGTGCAAACTGCTAGTTGAGTGCAACAATGGGAAACTTCATAAACATGCTGCCCATGTCTTTGTAAAGGTAAAGGTAAAGGGACCCCTGACCATTAGGTCCAGTCGTGTCCGACTCTGGGGTTGCGCGCTCATCTCGCTTTACTGGCCGAGGGAGCTGGCGTACAGCTTCCGGGTCATGTGGCCAGCATGACTAAGCCGCTTCTGGCGAACCAGAGCAGCGCACGGAAACGCCGTTTACCTTCCCGCCGGAGCGGTACCTATTTATCTACTTGCACTTTGACGTGCTTTCGAACTGCTAGGTGGGCAGGAGCTGGGACTGAGCAACGGGAGCTCACCCCATCACAGGGATTTGAACCGCCGACCTTCTGATCAGCAAGCCCCTAGGCTCTGTGGTTTAACCCACAGCGCCACCTGGGACTTTGTACTCAGAAGCAAGTCTTCCTATATTCAGTGGCCCTTACCCACAAGTAGCATGCATCAGACCACAACAGAAAAGGAGCTGGTCAAGAGTGAAATGGACTCCCTTGAAACTGGTGTACTCTTATTCCTTGGAGGTTTTTAAGCAGAGATTGGATAGCTATCTGTCATAGATGATTTAGATTTATGCGTTGCAGGAGGTTGGACTAGATCAGGCTTCCTCAAACTTGGCCCTCCAGATGTTTTGAGACTACAATTCCCATCATCCCTGACCACTGGTCCTGCTAGCTAGGGATCATGGGAGTTGTAGGCCAAAAACATCTGGAGGGCCAAGTTTGAGGAAGCCTGGACTAGATGACCCTCGGGGTCATCCAACTCTCCAATTCTTTGATTCCAATGGCTGGTTTTTATAATAATAATAATAATAATAATAATAATAATAATAATAATAATAATATACCCGCCCATCTGGCTGGGTTCCCCAGCCACTCTGGGTGGCTCCCAACAGAATATTAAAAACACGATAAAACATCAAACATTAAAAACTTCCCTAAACAGGGCTGCCTTCAGATGTCTTCTAAAAGTCAGATAGTTGTTTATTTCCTTGACATCTGATTCGCCCTCCCATCAGGAAGGCCCTCTGCCTGGTTACCTGTAACCTCACATCTCGCAGTGAGGGAACCGCCAGAAGGCCTTCGGAGCTGGAGCTCGTTGGGGATGGAGACGCTCCTTCAGGTGTACTGGGCTGAGGCCATTTAGGGCTTTAAAGGTCAGCACCAACACTTTGAATTGTGCTCAGAAACGTACTGGGAGCCAATGTAGGTCTTTCAAGACTGGTGTTATATGGTCTCGGTGGCCGCTCCCAGTCACCAGTCTAGCTGCCGCATTCTGGATTAGTTGTAGTTTCCGGGTCACCTTCAAAGGTAGCCCCACGTAGAGCGCATTGCAGTGTAGTCCAAGCGGGAGATAACTAGAGCATGAACCACTCTGGCGAGACAGTCTGCGGGCAGGTAGGGTCTCAGCCAGCGGACCAGATGGAGCTGGTAGACAGCTGCCTTGGACACAGAATTGACCTGCGCCTCTGTGGACAGCTGTGGGTCCCTGGGCACTCTCTTGCTGTGCGCACACTCTCATTTGTTCTGCATCTATTGCGTTCCCACCGCGGGTTTGTAAAGCACACGGCGTTCATCGCAATCCACATCTACCCTGTAGTTTCTTGAGAAATGCTGCATTTCTGTGCTTCCCTTACCCACCCAACCAGCTACAACCCAATCTGAAAATGTCGGTCGTATGAAGACACCCATGCCCCTTTTACACCCACCGACAGCGGGCAGCTTGCAAACACACCCAGCCCTGCTGATGTGTACAGCAATGTACAAATGTGGTTTGAAACACGACAGGGGGAAATGACCTAGATGCATTTTAAGCCAGGAATGTGTGCGCGTCCACCCACACTCTGAATAGCTAGGATATAATAACTGGTGACAAAGGGCACAGCGCCAGGAACGATTATTTTCTCCCAATTGCCTACAATAAGAACCAAACTCAGCAGTTCCATCATGTACCCAGGCATAAAATGGAGATCGTAATTTATTCAAATGAGCCATTGTAGACCGAGTGCGTCATGTCAGAGATCTGGAGGGATTATGGGCCCCCCGGCAACATGCAGAGACACAATAGCTGGGGTTGCATGGTCCCTGCTTTCAATGGCCTGTGGATTAGAGGAGTGTTTGATATGCTTCAGGAGGTTTCAACTTCCACCCTCACAAATTTCAGATCTGCTTAACATTTGTATGCAGTGGAATCCTCGGCTGGGAAGTACAGCAGGCCAATACTTGGGTTTCCATTAAAACTTTATTTTTGTACTGATTTGGGTTTCCCTACCCAAACTGAGGGAAATGGTCTGGGGGGGGGGAGTGTTGTTGTTGGAGAACCCCAGGACTGTTGTGGGTCTAAAGGTAAAGGTAAAGGGACCCCTGACCATTATGTCCAGTCGCGGACAACTCTGGGGTTGCGATGCCCATCTCGCTTTACTGGCCGAGGGAGCCGGCGTTTATCCGCAGACAGCTTCCAGGTCATGTGGCCAGCATGACTAAGCCGCTTCTGGCAAACCAGAGCAGTGCACGGAAATGCCGTTTACCTTCCCGCCGGAGCAGTACCTATTTATCTACTTGCACTGGCATGCTTTCGAACTGCTAGGTTGGCAGGAGCAGGGACCGAGCAATGGGAGCTCACCCCATTGCGGGGATTCGAACCGCCGACCTTCTGATCGGCAAGCCCTAGGCTCTGTGGTTTAACCCACAGCACCACCCCGTGACCTGTTGTGGGTCTAGAGTGTGGTAAATGTATCTTTGTGTGATGGGATGACAGCTACCACCATTACAGAAGCAGTGATGCATCTGTACCTCAAAAACAACAATGGGCCCAGAGCTGCCCAGTTGCAAATGTCCCCTTTTGGGGAAGAGGAAGTTGGCCATTCAGTTCCAAGTGCTCTTGGAGGAAATTGATTGTCTAGATCTGTGAGGGAGGCCTTCCTGGTAGTGCTGCAGCCATCAGAGATATACTATAGAACAACCCAAGCAGGGCCTTCTCAATGGTGGCCCCTCAAGTGATGGAATAAGAGTCCAGATAAGGCCTGCATTGACTCTTGGTGAGTTTAAGGCCCTTCATGAATACCCATTTTTGAATCAGGCATTTGCTGGTCCCTGTTTCTGTTATTGTTATTTAAATTTTCCGGTTGCTGAGAGTGAGAGTATATATTTATGATATTTTAATAGGTATATTATATTTTAAAAATTTATGTTACCGGCTCTGGGATTCCCTTTACAGTAAAGAACAGACAATAAATATATTTTTTAAAATAACTAAATCAATCCATGTTGAACGTAAAAAAAACCTGTGGATATTTACTCGAGGCCTTTGCAGAGTCAGAACAGAACCTGTGTAATACAGTTGCCAGTCCTGCTTGCTAGCGAATGCCTGTCATCAGATTAAGAGTGTTTCGAGCGAGAAGCAAGGCTTGCCATTTCCTACAGCTATGCCTCGGGAGTTCAGCTCATTTGCTCTGTTCCATGGACTGCAGCGGCAGCTGAGATCTGCTTGTGTGATGGAATGTGAGGAACGGGTTCGTACTGAGATACAGATAGACATATATAGCAGCAACAGCATACAGTACATACTTGCACAGCTTGCAAACAAAGCAGAGCGTTTTACTCCCATGTGCTTAAAGCATAGCTAGTGACAATGAGTAAGATAACAGAGAAGGGAGAAATAAAAGAGGGGGGGAAACAGCAGGGGGGTGAGTGTGAGCAGCTCTAGGAAGGCTGCAAGCAACAGAACTCTCCTCACCTGCAATTCTCAGCAATGGGTTCAAGAGTCATACTGCCTGTGACAGTGGAGTAGAACCTAACCATTGTGGCTTAGCAGCCTTATCATCCGTGAACTTGCCTGATCCTCTTGTTAAATCATCCAAGTTGGCGACCATCGCTGCTTCTTGTGGAAGTGAATCCTTGCGGGAAGAATTACTGTATATATTTCTGCTCAGTCCCGAATCTTCCAACATTCGGCTACGCTAGAATGTCCCTGAGTTCTAATATTATAAGAGAGAGACAGAAAGGTTTCCCGATCCAATTTCTCTACATGGCCAAATTTGACCCTCCAGATGTCTTGGGACTACAATTCCCATCATCCCTGACCACTGGCCCTGTTAGCTAGGGATGATGGGAGTTGTAGTCCCAAAACATCTGGAGGGCCAAGTTTGGCCGTGCCTGCTCTACGCCATACATAATTTCGCACACCTCTGTTGTGTCTCCTCTTACTTTTTCTTCCAAGCCCAAAACCTCCAAACGTTGTCACCTTTCTTGGCAGGAAAATTACCCAACCCCCCTTGATAATATTGCTTGCCCTTTTCTGAACCGTTTCCAACTCCACAACATGATGCGGTCACCCGCTGACCCCACTATGTCCACCCGTCGACCTGTTTTTGCCTGTTATTGTGTGTCAGGCCCAGCATACCTGATCTCTTCTCGTCTTCCACCTTTTGGAAAATGAAATGGATAGCAGGGTAAGTCAGCAATTAATCAGTAGAATTTCATTCTTCGCTTCCAATATATATCAGGGTACTTGGTTTCCCACGCTACTATATCTCTCTTATCTGAAAATGTGGAAATACGATCTAGGAAGGCAACATCTATGTCTTTTTCTGGGTTTGGTCCTGTAGCAGTCTCCTACAATGACGTAATTATTAGTTCCTTTTGATATTATCGGTAATCAGCTGCTCTCAACCAAACTTCCATCTTCGGATTTAGGGAGTTCCTTGCATTTCTACATATAATCACCACTCTTCCTGTTTGTTCTTTTGGAATAAATTATCCCCGACATTTCATCAATGAATTTCATCCCACCAGGTTTCAGTAATGCCTGCTAAATCGTATTTGCTTCCCTCAGAGGAAAGATGGGGCATCAGTGCAGTAAATACCGTATTTTTCACTCCATAAGATGCACTTTTTTCCTCCTAAAAAGTAAGGGGAAATATCTGTGCGTCTTATGGAGTGAATGGTGGTCCCTGGAGCTGAATTGCCCAGGGGCCAAAAGAGGATCATGCTTTTTATTTTGAAAGGACCCGCTCAGCAGCTGATCAGCAAGAGATCGGGAGAGAGATAAGAGTCCCGGCTCCCTTTCAGCCCTGCCCTCTTGCCCAGGCCTCCATTGTTGAATGTGCTGCAGAGGGAGGTTGTTTGTTTCCCCAGCGACATGTGACTGGCTGATTAGATTATCTGTCTGGAAACTGTAGAAAAGGCTCCCTTTCCTTTAGAAGCTGCAGAAATGTGAGTTGAACCCCATAAAAATGGGGCTTTTCCTCTTTGCTTTCCCCCTTTGCAAAAGGAGCTTTGCTTTTCCCCCTTTGCAAAAAAAGCTGCAAAACTTTTAGCTGATCCTCAAAAAAACAGGGCTTTTAGAGGAGGAAAACCAGAAAAATATTTTTTTCTTGTTTCCTCCTCTAAAAACGAGGTGCGCCCTATGGTCCGGTGTGCCCTTTGGAGCGAAAAATACTGTAAATGAACAAGGAAGTGTTTGTTGAAGATGAGGCAACAGAGGAGTCAATCTGCTTCACTTTCCATGGAACAGTCCAAAGATGGTTCCATACCTTCATATTCAAAATATGATGGCTCATATATTACCGTCAAACCCAATAGAGGCAAAAAAAAAGAGGTTATTTAATAAGCCATGGAAGAAGATTTGAAAACATTATTGCAGGGGTGTTAACAATAGCTTTTGACGGAAAAATGATAGACCCATCATGTCAATGTCAATTGAGAAGCTGGGATATGGCATATGTGGTTAAATTAACGCAGCAGAACTTTGAGAGGGGGAAGGTGCATAATGTTTATCAGGAAATGGAGTATATACAGGAGCAATAAAATACAGCCTTAAGAATGTTTTAAACTAATTTAGTGTTTGATCGTGTCTAGAACCAAATGGGGCAGACCTTTTGTTGTATATGCAGTGGTACCTTGGTACTCAAATGCCTCAGTTCTCAAACGTTTTTCGGAAGCCAAACATCCAATGCAGCTGTCAGCTATTGTTTCCAGGGCGCCTGCACCAATCAGAAGCTGCGCCTTGGTTTTCGAACATTTCGGAAGTCAAATGGACTTCCAGAACGGATTAAGTTTGGCGCTTTTGTTTTTGCTGTTTATTTTTTCGTTTTTGAGGCTTTTTCAGTTAATTTGTTTTTGTGCCTGTGTGGAACCCAGTTCAGCTATTGATTGATTGATTGATTGTGTGACTGCGGGGAACCCAGTTCAGCTATTTATTGATTGATTGATTGTGTGACTGCGGAAATGTATAAAATGATTATCATCAGTGCAGGTAAGAAATTTGTGTCCGACTCTTCGTGACCCCATGGACCAGAGCACGCCAGGCACGCCTATCCTTCACTGCCTCCCGCAGTTTGGCCAAACTCATGTTAGTAGCTTCGAGAACACTGTCCAACCATCTCATCCTCTGTCGTCCCCTTCTCCTTGTGCCCTCCATCTTTCCCAACATCAGGGTCTTTTCCAGGGAGTCTTCTCTTCTCATGAGGTGGCCAAAGTACTGGAGCCTCAACTTCAGGATCTGTCCTTCCAGTGAGCACTCAGGGCTGATTTCCTTGAAGAATGGATAGGTTTGATCTTCTTGCAGTCCATGGGACTCTCAAGAGTCTCCTCCAGCACCATAATTCAAAAGCATCAATTCTTCGGCGATCAGCCTTCTTTATGGTCCAGCTCTCACTTCCATACATTACTACTGGGAAAACATAGCTTTAACTATACGGACCTTTGTCGGCAAGGTGATGTCTTTGCTTTTTAAGATGCTGTCTAGGTTTGTCATTGCTTTTCTCCCAAGAAGCAGGCGTCTTCTAATTTCGTGACTGCTGTCACCATCTGCAGTGATCATGGAACCCAAGAAAGTGAAATCTCTCACTGCCTCCATTTCTTCCCCTTCTATTTGCCAGGAGGTGATGGGACCAGTGGCCATGATCTTAGTTTTTTTGATGTTGAGCTTCAGACCATATTTTGCGCTCTCCTCTTTCACCCTCATTAAAAGGTTCTTTAATTCCTCCTCACTTTCTGCCATCAAGGTTGTATCATCAGCATATCTGAGGTTGTTGATATTTTTTCCGGCAATCTTAATTCCGGTTTGGGATTCATCCAGTCCAGCCTTTCGCATGATGAATTCTGCATATAAGTTAAATAAGCAGGGAGACAATATACAGCCTTGTCGTACTCCTTTCCCAATTTTGAACCAATCAGTTATTCCATATCCAGTTCTAACTGTAGCTTCTTGTCCCACATAGAGATTTCTCAGGAGACGGATGAGGTGATCAGGCACTCCCATTTCTTTAAGAACTTGCCATAGTTTGCTGTGGTCGACACAGTCAAATGCTTTTGCGTAGTCAATGAAGCAGAAGTAGATGTTTTTCTGGAACTCTCTAGCTTTCTCCATAATCCAGCGCATGTTTGCAATTTGGTCTCTGGTTCCTCTGCCCCTTCGAAATCCAGCTTGCACTTCTGGGAGTTCTCGGTCCACATACTGCTTAAGCCTGCCTTGTAGAATTTTAAGCATAACCTTGCTAGCGTGTGAAATGAGTGCAATTGTGCGGTAGTTGGAGCATTCTTTGGCACTGCCCTTCTTTGGGATTGGGATGTAGACTGATCTTCTCCAATCCTCTGGCCACTGCTGAGTTTTCCAAACTTGCTGGCATATTGAGTGTAGCACCTTAACAGCATCATCTTTTAAAATTTTAAATAGTTCAGCTGGAATATCATCACTTCCACTGGCCTTGTTGTTAGCAAGGCTTTCTAAGGCCCATTTGACTTCACTCTCCAGGATGTCTGGCTCAAGGTCAGCAACCACACTACCTGGGGTGTATGAGACCTCCATATCTTTCTGGTATAATTCCTCTGTGTATTCTTGCCACCTCTTCTTGATGTCTTCTGCTTCTGTTAGGTCCTTTCCACTTTTGTCCTTAATTATGTGGTAATCTTTGTACGAAATGTTCCTTTCATATCTCCAATTTTCTTGAACAGATCTCTGGTTTTTCCCATTCTGTTATTTTCCTCTATTTCTTTGCATTGCTCGTTTAGAAAGGCCCTCTTGTCTCTCCTTGCTATTCTTTGGAAATCTGCATTCAATTTCCTGTATCTTTCACTATCTCCCTTCGCATTTTGCTTGCCTTCTCTCCCCCGCTATTTGTAAGGCCTCATTGGACAGCCACTTTGCTTTCTTGCATTTCTTTTTCATTGGGATGGTTTTCGTTGCTGCCTCCTGTATAATGTTACGAGCCTCCATCCACAGTTCTTCAGGCACTCTATCCACCAAATCTAAATCCTTAAACCTGTTCTTCACTTCAACTGTGTATTCATAAGGAATTTGATTTAGATTGTATCTTACTGGCCCAGTGGTTTTTCCTACTTTCTTCAGTTTAAGCTGGAATTTTGCTATAAGAAGCTGATGATCTGAGCCACAGTCAGCTCCAGGTCTTGTTTTTGCTGAGTGTATAGAGCTTCTCCATCTTTGGCTGCAGAGAATATAATCAATCTGATTTCGATGTTGCCCATCTGGTGATGTCCATGTGTAGAGTCGTCTCTTGTGTTGTTGGAAAAGAGTGTTTGTGATGACCAGCTTGTTCTCTTGACAGAACTCTATTAGCCTTTGCCCTGCTTCATTTTGATCTCCAAGGCCAAACTTGCCAGTTGTTCCTTTTATCTCTTGACTCCCTACTTTAGCATTCCAATCCCCTATAATGAGAAGAACATCCTTCTTTGGTGTCATTTCTATAAGGTGTTGTAAGTCTTCATAGAATTGGTCAATTTCAGTTTCTTCAGCACTGGTAGTTGGTGCATAAACTTGGATTACTGTGATGTTAAAAGGTCTGCCTTGGATTCGTATCGAGATCATTCTATCATTTTTGAAATTGCATCCCAGTACAGCTTTCACCACTCTTTTGTTGACTATGAGGGCCACTCCATTTCTTTTACGGGATTCCTGCCCACAGTAGTAGATATGATAGTCATCCGAACTGAATTCGCCCATTCCCGTCCATTTTAGTTCACTGATGCCTAGGATGTCAATGTTTATTCTTGCCATCTCATTTTTGACCACATCCAGCTTACCAAGGTTCATGGTTCTTACATTCCAGGTTCCTATGCAATACTTTTCTTTACAGCATTGGACTTTCCTTTCGCTTCCAGGCATATCCGCAACTGAGCGTCCTTTCGGCTTTGGCCCAGCCGCTTCATCAGCTCTGAATCTACTTGTACTTGTCCTCCGCTCTTCCCCAGTAGCATGTTGGACGCCTTCCGACCTGAGGGGCTCATCTTCCAGCGTCATAACTTTTATATGCCTGTTGTCTTTGTCCATGGAGTTTTCTTGGCAGGGATACTGGAGTGGGTTGCCAGTTCCTCCTCCAGGTGGATCACGTTTGGTCCAAACTCTCCACTATGACCTGTCCATCTTGGGTGGCCCTGCACGGCATAGCTCATAGCTTCCCTGAGTAATTCAAGCCCCTTCGCCACGACAAGGCAGTGATCCATGAAGGGGACAAGGCAGTGATCCATGAAGGGATCATTTTTAAAAAGTGGCAAATGTTTATTCTGAAAGAAAAAGACGTTTGAGAGCCACTAATCCCTATGCTTAAATTTTTTGCTGCCAAGGGTAGGATTTCAGAACTCTGTTCCACCCCCCACGCGTGGGCGCATGGAGGGAATAAATTGTCATGAATATATCCTCTCCTACTACTCCATCCCCACGCAGCAGACACGTGTAGGCGGGGGAGGTGCAGGGCTGCACGCACGCACGCCTCCTCCAGGTGCGGGGGAGCGCGCTCTCTCGGCCGAGCGCGGGAAGGGAGAAAAGGCGAGGCGAGCTCGGGCCGCCCTGCGCGAGCGGACGCGGCCCCCGCGGGGCATGCTAATGAGGCGGGCGGAGTCGCCTCCCATTGGCCGCCCGGCGCGCGTCTGGCGGTGAAGTCAGGGCTTTTTCTTGTCGCCCGAGGCAAAGCGGCGCGGATTGCTGCGGCGCGCGGCGCTGAAGGAGCTTCTCCTGCGAAAGCGGCGCGGGGAAGGAGCGAGGTAAGACGAGGGGAAAGGGAAGGAACGCGCGCTCCAGCGGGAGTCTTGGGACCTGGGTGTCTGTGTGAACGTGTGAACTGGGCAAGGATGCTGCTGCTGCTGCTGCTGCCGCCTCGGACTCTTCCAAGAGAGAATCCGGCTTATCCCGAGAGAGGTTTTGCGTGGGCGCGCTTTTGCTTGCTTTAAAGGCCCGGCTCTTGGGCAGTTAAGAGAAGGTTGCTTGGAACGCGGAGGAGGGGGGAGACGCCTTTATTAGAACGCCTCCCCCGCATGGATTTAGGGACCTCTTTAGGGAGTTTCAGAACCTAAGCCAAGGTGGTTCTCTCTCTCTCTCTATGTATGCGTTTTGCAAAAGAACAAGTCGAATTGCCCATCCCTCCATTCGCACAGCGCGGACATTCGGGTGTGATGGCAGCCTCACCCGGTTGATCTTCGCCATGGCAAACGGATTTTCTTGATCCTCTCCTCCTCCCCCCCCCCCGCCCTAAGAAGTGGGCTGGTGGTGGTGGGAGTCCATCTTTAAGGTGGTTGCCTTTTATAGATCGCGCGACCTTGACTTTCGGATGCCGGCGGTGCTGGAGGTTAAAGACCGTCGTGCATTGTTTCGCGCCGGGGGGGGGGGAAGAGACAGAGCAACGCGGTTGGCGTGTCCTGTATCTGTTGCTAGGAGCGGTGAAAGTAGCATCTTCTCCGGGAGATCCAGGAAGCGGCCGCTGGTGGCGCGTGGCGGTTCATTCATCGCCCTTTTGCCCGCAGAGAATGGCATTCCTCCTCCTTCTCCTCCTCCTCCTCCGGGCAAAATCCTATGGGGAAGATCACTTGCGCGAGCCCCCATTGGAAGGAACGGGAGGTGCGCAGGAGCTGTACTGCATTGGGTTGCAGATGACCAAGGAAAAGGCTGCGCTTTGGGGGAATCGGAGAGCAAGCCAAACAGAGGATTTTTAATAAAAAAAAAAAATTGGGACCAAATTTCGGGAGAATAGACTAGCCCAGTGGTCAATAAAATACATTTAGAAATACACTCTCCTCCTGGGTGTTGACTAGGAATTGCTGTGGCCGGTTTTTACTGATTTACACGCAGAAATGTAAAATACCTCTGTGGGTTTATTTGGCTGTTTTGTGTTCTTTCTTCTTCTTCTTTTAAAAGCAGTGTACATTAGATATTTATTTACCCCGCAAAGCAAGACAAAGGACTGAACGCTTGCGAATTCGCATTGGAGTAAAGAATGAAACCTGTATCTATAGCCTGCCAGGAACATTTACTGTTAGGCCCTGCAGCCCTCCCAGTTTTGAGAATTGCGCGGGGGGGGGGGGTTTCTTGCTGGCACCCTGCTGTGAACACGAAGGCTTCCACTTACTTATTTATAAGGCTATTAGTATAATGAAGAAAAGCCACCTCAGGCCTGTTGTACGTATCCTGTTTCCATCAAAGAGTGTGGTGCTTGTATTGGCAAACCTTATGCTCCGTTTTAGAAAAGGCATTTGCTGGTACACAGATACACAAACAATACGTTTTCAGGCATGGGAAATGTGTGTGGGGCTATTTAGTTGCATTTCTGTTAACTGGCGAGTTGGATTTCCAGGGGGGATTCTTGCCTTTAATTTGAAACCCCCTGCCCTTTCTCCCCGTCAGGATGCTGCGACAGACACTTGTATGTTTTAAAAGCTGCAATCCTATACGTACAAACAGCTGGGGAGTAAGCCCAGTTTAATGTAATGGGACTTCCTTTTCAGTAGATATGTATAGGATTGGGCTGTAAGCGACCCTCACTGAGGCCTTCTGGATAGACTCTGTGGCATAAGTGGATAATAATAATAATTAATAATAATAATTTATTATTTATACCCTGCCCATCTGGCTGGGTTTCCCCAGCCACTCAGGGCTGCTTCCAGCAAAATATTAAAATACAATAATTCATCAGATATTCATCACACCCTTCTCCCAGGCCTGTGTGATTGTGGAGTTATTTTTGAAGGGCTCTACTGTGGCAATTGTTATAAATTTGTTTGAATGTTGCTGTTTAGTTGTTTTCAGTTGGATCAAAAGGGAAATGTATGACTGAGTACACATTACCAGCGTGCTCCCGCTGCTGGCTTTTGAATTGTCCCGCGCATAACATAATGCACAATGCAACACTGTCCTGTAGGTGTGTGTTTGTTTTTTTAAAAAAATAAATACTGCTGTTTGATGTGTTTTCTCTCAAACCAGCTTCAGTCTGAAAGGAAAACTTGAGCCACGTTTCACTTCACTGTTAAGCTGAGGCGTGTACATTTGAGGCAGCCGTTGCACATGCGCAGATGACGGCACTTGTGACAATGCGCAGATGACGATACAGGTGACAATCTTAATCGGGGTTCAGCAACCTTTTTCAGCCGTGGGCCGGTCCACCATCCCTCAGACCATGTGGTGGGCTGGACTATATTTTTTTTTGGGGGGGGAATGAACAAAATCCTATGCCCCACAAATAACCCAGAGATGCATTTTAAATAAAAGGACACATTCTACTCAAGTAAAAACACGCTGATTCCTGTGGGAATGTTTAGGAGTGTGGATGAGTATATATTATTTATATATCTCAATCCCAGCTTGTGTGAGCAAGCTCCAAACTGGGCTTCCCTAAAACACAGGAAAACGGTTGAGAAGCCTCTATAAGCCTGATTTCCCCTTGTTCCCTCTTAAAAGGACCAATACAGCATGATTATTAGATATAAAAGTTTACTGGCATCCATCACAGGCTCAAAGCAGATAAACTTAGATTATTTACATGTGGTGAAGCGATTCCATAAGGAAAGAAGCTTCACTTGTGCTTCTCTCAGCTGCAGGCTGAGGGCATCCTGCTTGTTCAAAGGAAGGCAAAATGGGCAGCCTTTGGGATCTGGTTCCCAGGTAGACCACACCTACTTCTGTTCCTGTAAGTCCAGGTAAACAGGAGGGGAGGACTGAGTTACATGTCCTCTCTAGGAGTGTTGTGTTTGGCCTCTTGCATCCCACAATTCCCGGACCCCGGGCCGGATTGAGAAGGCGACTGGGCCGCATCTGGCCCATGGGCCTTAGGTTGCCTACCCCTGATCTTAATGGACAGGAGTTGGGGTTTGCAGGGGTCAGGAAACCAAGCAGTAATGTGTGTTGTGTAAAGACATCCCAGCCCCCCTCTGACTGTGTGCAAATGCAACTTGAAACACAGCAGGGGGAAGATGTCCTTGCTGCATTTTAAGCTGCTAATGTGTACATAGCCTAAGTCTTTTCATCGGGTAAGCATCAAATCCAATTAAATGCATTCAGTAAGCATCCAGATCTCGCCCTCCTTTTCCTTAATTGCCAATAAATACATTTTCCATGCCACATTTATAAAAAAAAGGCCATGAGCTGGCAAACTTTGCTGAGCCTCCTAAAATATTAAGAATTACTGGCGAGTCCCTATGTTCAGCAAGCTCTGAAATACGCAGGTTCTTGGATATAACGAACCAGCACGGGTATGAACATAGAGCACTTTCACATCACCTAGAAGCCCGAAATTAAAGACATGTGTACCATAAGGTATCCCGGAACAGACGGACAATTGGACAATGGAAATGAGAAGGAAATGAATTGCCTCCAGATTATTAACACTAAACTAGAAAGTTTGACATTGCTCACATGCTTAAGCCAAAACATCCTATTATTAGAAAGGCAGACCCTTGACAATTAACAGTTAAAGTTGGGGATGTAGTTTGTTTTGTAATGAACCCCATCATAGTATAAGCCGAGCCATACAGAGAATGGAAATTTGGCCGGTGGTGTTTCTTCGAAAGCGAGGCAGTAGCAACCAGGAACATCTTGACTAGTACAATACATACCCATTTCTTTGTGTCCTGGGGACGCATGTACAGAAACCATTTGAAAATCTTGTGTTGAAGGCAAAGCCAGTATATTAGGCCAGATATTTTCATATTTACATTTTTTTAACCTTTTTTTGCAGATAATGTTAATGAAGGGAAAGCGTTGGATCATTTCGTATTATTGCCATACGCCAAGGGCAAAATTTGGGTTGTAGTCTTTTTCGGTTCTGCTTGGCTGAGCTCCTCCAAAGCTTTTTCTTCGTCAGATGGCCTGGTCCAAGCGACCGGGTCATGTAGACTACATCTCCCATCATCCTTGACCGCTGGCTGGAGCTCATGGGAGATGCAGCCCACAGGATCTGACCTACCTTGATAGAGAGAGATATTCCAGGCTGAGTATGAAAAGGGAATCGGCACAAACATTCACGCTACAGTGGTACCTCGGCTTAAGAACTTAATTCGTTCTCGAGGTCCGTTCTTAACCTGAGGTACCACTTTAACTAATGGGGCCTCCAGCTGCCGCCGCCGCCACACAATTTCTGTTCTCATCCTGAAGCAAAGTTCTTAACCCAAGGTACTATTTCTGGGTTAGCAGAGTCTGTAACCTGAAGCGTCTGTAACCTGAGGTACCACTGTATTATATATATGTATATGGGGCCCCATAGTTCTGGTCTCCAATGTGTTACAGATGTTAGACCAGGGGTAGGCAACCTAAGGCCCTTGAGCCAGATGCAGCCCATGGGCCTTCTCAATCTGGCCCACGGACGGTCCGGGAATCAGCATGTTTTTACATGAGTAGAATGTGTCATTTTATTTACCGTAAAATGCATCTCTAGGTTATTTTTGGGGCATAGGAATTCGTTCTTTATTTCCCCTTCAATTATAGTCCGGCCCACCACATGGCCTGAGGGACGGTGGACTGGCCCATGGCTGGAAAAGGTTGCTGACCCCTGTGTTAGACTGTCAGACTGGGGCCTGGGAGGGTTTAAATCCCCACCCAACCATGAAACTCACTAGATTACCCTGCACCCGTCACTCAGCCTCAGCCTAACCTGCCTCACAGGGTTGTTTGCATAACATGGGGAGGAGGGGGGCTCCTTGGAGGAGAGTTGTGAATGAGTAAATAAATTGGTGTCCCAGGCTGTCTTTTCAGATGGGAGGAGGCAAGGAGCTGCTGTGCCCTTAAGAAGCCAAGTGAAACTTCAGGGGGGATTCCTTCCTTTGCAGTTTGCAGCTAGAAGTGCGCATGGGTTGCAATTTTGGTTTTTTTTCCGTTTTTTGTTTTGTTTCCTTTCTCATAAACGTTACAATAACAAAATTTTTACAAAAATACAAAAAGTAGCAAAAATACAAAATACAAAAATACAAAAAGATTCAACACAAAAGACCTATAATTACTAAAATCACTCTATTCCTTAACATTGTTAAAAAAAAATTTTTACATTTTTTTATTAGTTTTCCACATTAAACAACAATCACAATAAATCACACAGACATAATAAAAACACAACAAATACAATAAAGAACTAAAATAAAAATAAACATTTAAAGGAAGAACAAACTTATACATACCTACAAACACGAACACTGGAATACTAAATGCTTAATGTTTAAATCTAATTTCAAATCTTATGTGGGGACTTCCCCCATTCTCTCAACAGCGTCCATTACTAATTTACTTTAGTAACCTCATAACTATTTTCTCATAATTCATCATTATTCATATTACAATTTCAAAAAACCAACTTATCTCATATAACTTATTACTACATTTAATAACATAAACCTTAACATTGTTAATTGACTCCCTCACATCCTCTCCTTCTGCGTTCACTGTATAACATCTTTAGTAAATTCTTAACATTATACAATCATCAATAATATCTAATCTTATTCTGAATCTATTTTACTTATCAAACTTCTAACTTACTTGGTCTTATCTATTTTCCATTATCTGTAGCCTAACAATTCTTCTAGTTCAATTCTTAAATGCTAATCTTAGCATGAATTTTCAAATAATCTTTGAATTTCTCCCAATCTTTCTGTACCGCTTCGTCCCTCTGGTCTCGGAGTTTCCCAGTCAGTTCTGCGAGTTCCATATAGTCAAATCATTTTCATGGGTTGCAATTTTTGACACTGGTCTGCTGAGGCGCTCTGCTGTTTTGGCACAGGTTCCCCTTTGAGCCTGGCGGCATGGGGCAACGTTGAATGCATGGATCGGGAGCGGAGATCTGCCAACAGGAGAGCGAGGAGGACCCTTGTTCCTGATGCGTGGGAAGGAAAAGAAAGGAGTGCTGAGTTGGCAGCTAGCTACAGAGGTGGGTGGGTGGATCAGAAAAGAAGGAAAAACAGCAGTCGCCCCCCCCCTCCTAAGTTTGGAGCTTAGGAGAAAGCTGGGCAGTCATCTGCACGGCATTGCAACACTTCCATGAAGTGCTCAGCACCAGAGGCGCTGCCATTGGTGTCACAATCCCATGCACACAGCTCTGAATAAAAGCACTGTTTTGTACTGAGAACTGTTAGGTAGGGCAGGGGTGGTGGTTGTCCTCTGGTTGTATCACCGGGCAAACTATTTAGGGCTTGAAAGTGGAGAAGGAAGATTGAGTGAAAAGGACAATAGGCAGTGACTTTGAAAAAGAATGGGAACCTTTTACAGTATATTTGCAGAGACAACAAGAAGAAACGGGGCCTCGCCGGGTGGATTTAAACGAACATTTACGACTTCATTTATTGAGAACAAGAAGTGTAACAGTGTGACAACATATTACAGTATGCAAACAGCAGAATGTATCATTTGATGTAACAAAGCAGAAACGGTAGTTTAGGGAAGCCGACAGGGAGGGGGGAAATTGGAAGGTGTATGCTTAGTAATGTTGTTGGCTATTTGTTAAGAGAAAAGAAACTTAATAAAAATTATTATTAAAAAAAAAACAAAGAAAGGGGTAGAAGGAAGAGCATCGCCTATCTGGCTGCAGGGCTTTCCAGAGGCTCTAGGGTTCACTGTGACATCAGTTTAAAGCCCCACCCCCCAAGGCAGGTGCCTGTGGACTGAGAACCCCTGGATTTAGGAAACTCCTGTGTACCACGCAAAATGCTAAGGATATAGACGGGCTCTGACTGGCAGCCTGCCTCTGAAAAGAGGGCAAGTTGGGGAAAGAAGAGGCTGCTTGCTGGAGCCCTCTTCAAGGCTGGTACCTGGGATGAATGCTTCACCTGACCAGTGGATGGACTGGCTGTGCTTGCTGTCAAGTACACTCCCTCCAGGCCACAGACTTATAATATCACTCAGGACACGAGAAAGGCCTTAGCGAGCGCCGGTTAGCTAGACAAGGTCTGTCCATTCCTTACCATATAAGGTTTACTATGGTACATATGCCTCTTTGCAAGAGCTAGCGGCCTTGCAAGTGAAAGGCGCAGGGGTATTATTAATTATTAGGAGAATGATCACAGCTTCCACCCCCCCCTTCTTTCTGGCAACCCTGAGTGCAAACGGAGATTTATTTCCATTGCTGCGGCAGTGCATTCTCAGTGATGTGATCAGCTGAGATAAACAGGAAGCAAAGTAGCAGTAATGAAAGAAATGCGATTTTGTAATTATGAATCGCATTACCACTGGTGCTGCCCCTCTAGGAACACGACGTTTCTAGAACGTTGCCAAAAAATCTCTTGAAAAGACTGCAAAGAGCTAAATGGCCTTGGGTAGCTTTGCCAGCTTCTAGGAACCGAGGACGTTTTTAATTGGGCATAGGATGTGCCAGGCATAATGGTGGTTAATGAGTTGGGGGAAAAGCATCTCTGAGCAGGTTGCTGGTGTTCTTCTCACCTGTCTGGAGTCAGTTGGTTCAGTGAAGGGGGTAGAATAATGGAATGTGTAAGTTGCAGAGCAGGGGACATTATTCGTGCCGTGGGTCCTTTAAGGCAGTGTTCCTCAACCTTGGGTCCCCAGATGCTTTTGGCCTACAACTCCCATCATCCATAGCTAGCAGGACCAGTGGTCATGGATGGTGGGAGTTGTAGGCCAAAAACATCTGGGGACCCAAGGTTGAGGAACACTGCTTTAAGGCATTGCTCTGTTCTTTGTTCCTGTTTCCCAGATGTAGCAAAATCCATCGAATCCTAGAATTGGAAGGGACTCAAGAGTCAATCTCATTCAATGGGTCATTCATGCAATGCAGGAATTCATGTGTGCTGAAGCTCACTGGATGACCCTGGGCCAGTCAAAGCCTCTAAACCTACCTCGCAGGATTGTCGTAGGGATTAGCTGAGGAGGGAGGTGTACCATGTACTCCTTGGAGAAAAAGGTGGGACATAAATTCAGTAAATAAGGTCTTCTGTTGACCTGCTTAAGAAAGCTGGAGGGGCTAGCCAGATGGAGGTGTCAGTCGCCAACCTGGCATCCAGAGATCTCCATGTGGTCACAATTGGACCCGCGCCAGTTGCAAAACATGCCTGGCGCCTGGCTAATTTCAAACACTGCCCTCCGTGAAGCACATTTAGTACCCACCCTTCGCCGGCAGGTCCCAAGGCAGGTGACGACAATTTAAAATCCAGCATTAAAACAAAATAAAAAAATAAAAAATTCCTTCCAGTAGCACCTTAGAGACCAACTAAGTTTGTTCTTGGTATGAGCTTTCGTGTGCATGCACAAACTTACCAAGAACAAACTTAGTTGGTCTCTAAGGTGCTACTGGAAGGATTTTTTTTTTTATTTTGTTTTGACTATGGCAGACCAACATGGCTACCTACCTGTAACTAGCATTAAAACAGTTAAAATAAAATGAACGAAAGGGCTGTAGGTTGCACCCCAAAATGGTACCTCCGAGTAGACTAGTTTTGAACCTGATGAAACCGCAAAATCTTGGGGATGTTTGAATGGTCACACTGATATATTTTGCCACTTGGAAGTTTTTATTTTGCTTCTTCTAAGATCTGCCCGGTGTGATCCACAAGGAGACGGTCTCTGGGGAAATTAATTATTGAAAGGGTCTGTTTAATATTTTACAATTGCTTTTTGATACGGCTTTAAAATGAATTCTCTCCAAACTGGGCGAGTAGGCAATAAAACGGCAAAGCAATTAAATATAAGCAAGTTGAAAGAGATGCACTATTCGTCCCCAACCCCCCCGAATTTCACATATGGGCTCATGGGGTGTGAACTGGCATTGACTTACCAGAAATGAGACCTTAATATCAGAGTGGATAGCTTGGTGAAGTTGTTGACCCCGTTTGCGTGGCAGCTGTGGAAATGGGATTGTTAGGAGAAGGGTTGAAAATAACCCTGTCGATATCATAATGCTTTTATGCAAATCTATGGGGCGATTACACTTCGAACACTATGTGCAGTTCCCCTTGCTTCAACTCAATAAAGGATACCACAGAGCAGGAGAAGTTTCAGAAAAGGGCAAGCAAAATGATTGAGGGTTGGAGCAACTCTCCTATGATGAAACCAGGAGGGTTGGAGCTGCCGCCTCGGGTGGTGGAACCCCAAGAGGCAGTGCCCAGTGTTCGAAATTAGCCAGGAGCCAGGCGCATTTTGCACCTGGCAATTGGCCACTTGCGACCAAGTGAAGATGCCAGGGAGCCACGATGGCGCCTGACGTCTCCACCATCTGAGGATCCTTGGATCTGCTCTGTTTTCACACACTAACACCACATCCTGTAGAATTCTGTCAGTTATCTTTTACCTGCACAATCGGAATGAATTTCAGGAGCCAAAATGCTTTTTCTGTGCAGCCTGAGCAGGAGCAGAGAACAAGGTCGTATCTAATTGTTGTCACTTGCCTTCACTTACCCGACCCGCCTGCCCTTCTCACAGTTGTGAAGAATATTCTTACGTTATGAAGGGTCCGTGTCACCATTAAGAAAAAAGAGGAAGGAATAGGAATATATGTGGACTGTCCCTGGAAAAAGTGATTTTTCTTTTAAATTCTCAGATTTCTTAGCCTAAAGGTTCTCATCCGAACTAGCCAGATGCTTTACTAAGAATCACAGCCGGTCCATCATTTGAAAAATGAGATATTAGAGCTGTCTTGCCCCAAAATGGCAACTGGACATTCTGTTTTGGTGACTGTAACCTTGGTTTAAAGATCCATTTGGCACCTAGCTTATATATCTTGAGTTTCTAACACTGCCAACACTGCTCTGCAGCCTTCTCAAGTGTTTTTTGCTGGGCAGAAACATGTCCTTGGTCTTTGACAATGCCTCTTGCTTCCCTGGATGAAGGATAAAGAGGTCATTGTGTGATTGTAGACTATTACAAAGTTAAGAATTGCATCACGGGATCTGCCCACTGGCCTCACCCTCTGTTTGAATGTAGCCCCTGGAAGCTCTGGTCGAGAAAGATTCTCCACTCCAGACTTATATGGCTGCCCTCCTTTTTGTAGAAGAATATTCAATATGACAGCTAGGGAGGCAACAGATCTTGCATCACTCCTGGAAGGCACCCAAACAAACTTGGACAACGGCCAGACTACATACGACGCTAAATGTGCCACTGAATTATTGTGTTTCTTTACTGTTAACAGCAGGAGTGCCCGATCAGTTTTGGGACTTCAAGGCAGAGGGAGCATTTAAAAACCCTTTCTTCACCCACTGTGGTTCCAATGTGCGATGCCAGGTGTGGATTGTATGCACTATGCAGCTATGCCTGTAGTATGCTGCTACATTCTAGGGACACTGTGGTCTAAACCACTGAGCTTCTTGTGCTTGCCGATCAGAAGGTCAGTGGTTCGAATCCCCGCGACGGGGTGAGCTCCCATTGCTCTGTCCCAGCTCCTGCCAACCTAGCAGTTCGAAAGCATGCCAGTGCAAGTAGATAAATAGGTACCGCTGTAGCAGGGAAGGTAAATAGCATTTCCGTGCACGCTGGTTTCCATCGCGGGGTTCTGTTGCACCAGAAGTGGTTCATTCCTGCTGGCCACATGACCCGGAAAGCTGTCTGTGGACCAACGCCGGCTCCCTCAGGCTGAAAGTGAGGTGAGCGCCACAACCCCATAGTCGCCTTTGGCTGGACTTAACTGTCTAGGGGTCCTTTACCTTTTTGTTTTACAGTTGATTTGGGAATGAAAGGATTGTAGGAACCAGATGTGTGTAAGAACAAAATGCACATGCATACCGGTCATGAACTGGCAGGACAACGGGGAGGAGGAAGAGGATCCCGGCGAGGGGTGTGGCCGGGACTGGGACACACTGGGGCAAGCTGGGGATGAGGAAGAAGAGGTTGGTGTACTAGGGAGTTCTCACGGAGTGACAGAGGTTGGGGGTCAGTGCACAGGAATCAAAGCAACGGGACCCATCAGCAGAACCAGAGGGGCTTTTGTTTCCACGAACCCAACAAGCTCTGAGGTGTAGGGAGCAGTCCTGGAGGCTGAGGCAGGCAAGGGCCCACAGCCCAGCTCCCTAGCCAGCCAGGTGGGGCTCGCTAGCTCTGGGAGGAGGGTTTGTGATTCCTCAGCTGGAGTAGGCTCAGAACAGGTGAGGGTCGCCTGCCTCATCAAGCCCAGATGCTGCAGTCACCAGGCAACGCATAGGAAGGCAGCAGAGCTGGTGTCTGCTCAACTGCCCATGTTGAAGGACCTCAGCATAGATGCTCCAGGATCTCTGTGGCACAGTGCTTCACTTTGGACATGTGGAGTGACCCCCCCAGACTGGGGACTGGATGTACTGACTTGCTACCAGGTAGGCCAGGGGTTCAGGACCTAGACCATGCAATGGTGAGAATGCACTGCACTCAGGGCCGGATTTAGGTTTGATGAGGCCCTAAGCTACTGAAGGTAATGGGGCCCTTTATATGTCCAGCTGTCCTTTGTCAACAACAAATTGTCGCTGTTTTTTTGTGTTGAATATATGCTATATGGTAATTTATGGACCTAATAGGTATCTAAAGCCATTTGCACATAACAAAATATGTATTTTATCAAAGTAATTGTTGAACTGAAATACAATTAAGAAGTATATTAATAGTGAAATACAATTAAGAAAAATATTTTTTGGGGGCCCCCAAGAGAGTGGACTAAGCTATAGCTTATAATCAGTGTTTTTCAACCTTTTTTGGGCAAAGGCACACTTGTTTCATGAAAAAAATCACGAGGCACACCACCATTAGAAAATGTTAAAAAAATTAACTCTGTGCCTATATTGACTATATATAAAGTAATTTTTCAATTTTTCCCACGGCACACCAGGCAACATCTCGCGGCACACTAGTGTGCCACGGAACAGTGGTTGAAAAACACTGGTTTAGCTAATGCGTAAATCCGGCACTGACTGCACTGCAAGTTTAGCATTCTGCCGGGCATCGCTAAACAGGATAGTTGCTTTCTTACGCTTTATTTATGGATCGTAGGAAGGGACAGCTGATTTGGGGGAAGAACATAAATGTGTCATCGTGTTAGATACTGTCAAATAGCAGATGGCTATAGTGATTTTGGCAACCAGCGTGCCCATGACAAGTTTATTTCTTTGAGGGGTGGGCAAACTTCTGCCCACGGAACATCCTCCAGACATGACCAGATCTAGGAACTAGACGAGTTTCATGCCGATTTCTACGTTGCTTGAGAAAGAACTGTGGGAAGGGAGAGGTTCTGTCCAAATTCCCCGCTTGTACTTAACACAGGATTAAAAAGCATAAAAAGGGTTGTTGTTTTTTTGGTGGGCCACTAGGGACTGGTGGCAAGCCTCCAGTAAGTAACCTGCATATTGGGTGCTCAGTAATGGAGTCAGCCTTGCCTGTAACACTTTGTCTCAAAACTGCACCAGGAACATAAACCCTGATGTTTGGGAACACAGCAATTGAGTTGGCTGTGAATAGATCATTCTTTGGCAGATACTTCAGGGAATTGATTGGTTGCAGAAGCTTAATGTGCCGTTCTTTAATACTCAAAGACTCACTTTCAGCTCCTCTTCTTAAAATATTAAGGGAAACATTTTTAGAGTGGCCAAACAGCTAAGAGCCTTGTTTTCAGTAAGAGGTTTTCCGATCCACATTCTGGCTGCCTGTTCCATATGAATCACTTTTGTGCTGCGCGTTACAATCCTAGGTGCTCATGCGATGAGTCACAGTGGCCTACACGGTTCTTGACTAAGGATGGTCATATCCTTGTGCAGCAAGATACGAAGGAAGACACCCCTTCTTGCAGCAGATAATGGGCTTCAATTTGATGAAAGGACGGGCCACCAGGGCTTCCCTTGAACACGCCTCAAGTCATTCCAAGTTGCCATGCCACCTTGGTTGACAACCAGTGGGACAGCAGATGCTCCTGGAAGTGGATGTTACCTGGGGAAGGGGCGTGGCTAATCTGTCCTTAGCCACACCCCTTCCCCAGGTAACAACCACTTCCAGCAACACAGATCTCTGATGTATAGATCTTGCACTCAGATAGGCTGGCCTACAGGACACTGTGTTAATACAGAAAGTACTTTCCAGAAACCCCTGGGAGAAACTGCATTGTTTAAACGAGCTATCACATTTTTAAACATTTGTGGCTACCACCTAAATCAGCAACACATGTAAGTGGTTTTCAGCAGCACCTGCCCAAAATCTGTAACATTAATTCCCACCTAACCTCATATTCTAGAGTACACCGTGCATGTGAAATTTAAAGATGGAAAGTGCGATATGCGTTGAAATCCATAGAGAGCTTTTTAAAAACGACAAGTCCTTGTTTTAATTAAACACCTGCGTGAAATTGAGGGAAAGATGCTGCTTCAATATGCTTCCATTTTAAATGGAACTGCATATGCAGGGTTTAATTTGGAACAGGGTTTTATTTGTTTTCAGTTCCCTAAAACCTGGTTTCAGGCCTTTGGGCCCTGAGCCTCTGGGTTAGAGCAGAATGACTGAAAAACGAAAGACTCATCAAGTTGCACCTGTATTCTGGCTGGAATGGAGAGCATACCTGAAAAGGTGCCACCGAACTCCTTTTAAACAGCTGCAGATTCTCAAACCATAACACTTACACATGGGTATTCAGGGACTCGCATTTTACTGAAGTGGTCAATCCATTGCCTCTGCAGCCTGCAGATGGGGCTAACATGATTGAATGCTCTTCTGTGCAGGGAAAATAACCCCTAGTGCAGGGGTAGGCAACCTAAGGCCCGGGGGCCGAATGCGGCCCAATCGCCTTCTAAATGCGGCCCGCGGACAGTCCGGGAATCAGCATGTTTTTTACATGAGTAGAATGTGTGCTTTTATTTAAAATGCATCTCTGGGTTCTGGGACCAGTCGGACTGCTGCAATCTCAATCCTATTGTTCTAGGACCAATCAGACTGCTGCATTTTGGATCCTATTCAACTCAATACATAACAGTTTGATTATAGAAAATCAAAAGTTTAGCATAAGGTAAAAGCTGAGCAATGCAGATCTATCACTCAACAAACTTTGAGACCATATTACAGTGGTACCTTGGTTTGCGAACTTAATCCGTTCCGGAAGTCCGTTCTTAAACCAAGGCTTGCTTTCCCAAAGCTGCAGGGGACTCAATTTACAAATGGAACACACTCAACAGAAAGTGAAACATGTTCTGCTTCCAAGGCAAAGTTCACAAACCAAAACACCTACTTCCGGGTTTGCAGTGTTCTTAATCCAAGTTGTTCATAAACTAAGCAGTTCTTAAGCCAAGATATCAACCAACCAGCCAACCAACCAGCAGTTGTATTATCTGAGCAAGATGAATTCTTCCTCTCTGCTGGTTTGATGGTCTTCCTGCAGGCAGTCCTCCACTTGAAAGTAGATTTAGTTTAGGAGTTTGTATATATTTTTTTGAAATTACGCAAAAAATATGCTTAAGGGAGTGGTTCTGTTTTCTTTCTCAGCTGGGTAATTGCTTTACCACACTGATAGATAGAGGCATTGTGTGGATCACAAGGTTGAGCTGGAATGGGAAGAAGGAGTGGTAGAGGCTGCTGTTTGCCATTACAGATCAGACTTGTTTTTCCTCGTTTAATCACTCCCTCTGCTTCAAGTCCAGAAAGAAAACAAGCTTCAAGTTCCTGCCTCTCTGGCACACCTCTCGGGCACATACTCAAAGCTGAGGGCCCAAGCTTAAAGAACTCTAATTCAGACAACTCTGTTGCCTGTCGAGGACCCCCCCCCCAGACACCCTCAAATAAAGACACAATTCACACAGAATTTTGTTTTTTAGCATAATTTTGGCCACAACTTTATTGATTATGGGACGCGGGTGGCACTGTGGGTTAAACCACTGTTGTTATGGAATATTAGATATTAAAACCAATATTAGATCACCTCATGATCTCCAGTACTTTTCCACCTATTCCTTTGTTCTCCTGCTCTGCCTAAACATGTGTTTCCCAACTTGGTGCCCACAATGCCCACAGAGCCTAATGGTATGCCAATTGAAGCTCTGTATCTTACCTAATTTAGTGTGGTATGCCAACACTGTATATTAATTATTCTTATCTAAACAGAGAGCATTCTATCTTGAATAAGAGGCGTGGTATGCCAGCGCCTGGCTAAACTATAATTCCCACAAACCACAGAGCCTAGGGCTTGCTGATCGGAAGGTTGGCGGTTCGATTCCCCGCGACGGGGTGAGCTCCCGTTGTTTGGTCCCAGCTCCTGCCCACCTAGCAGTTCGAAAGCACATCAAAGTGCAAGTAGATAAATAGGTACCGCTCCGGCGGGAAGGTAAACGGCGTTTCCGTGCGCTGCTCTGGTTCGCCAGAAGCGGCTTTGTCATGCTGGCCACATGACCCGGAAGCTGTACGCCGGCTCCCTTGGCCAGTAACGCGAGATGAGCCGCAACCCCAGAGTCGGACACGACTGGACCTAATGGTCAGGGGTCCCTTTACCTTTTATTGATTACAGCACGTGAGGCATTGGTTAGTGACTATCTGTTCCAGCGTAGAGGTAGGAACAGAACAGACATCCGCAAACCTGCGAAGGTTAGTAAGGGAAAACATTTTTGGGGATAGCGTAGAGCTGGGCGCCAGGCTCTCACCTCTCTCCAATTGCTCCCAGGTGCTCTTGCGTGGCCCTAGCCCCTAGCCAGGGGTTCGGACAAGAGAATGGCGAGCCCCTGGATTCCTTTAATGGAATACCCTTCCAGCAGCATCATTGGAGGAGCCAGCACAGCCAACCATACCCCCTCCACCAACCAAAATTAACCAATACCTAACCGCAACCTTACAAGTTGTGACAATTTGGTACACAGTAGGCAAAAACCAAATGGCACCAGCCAGTCAACCAAATGGTAAAAATTCCTACCAGGCCCCTGCCCCAAAGCAGACAACCCCATGACAGGCATAGCACGGTCAACACAAACAACCCTAAATATAAAAAAATTAAAAATTAAAAAATTCCTTCCAGTAGCACCTTAGAGATCAACTAAGTTTGTTCTTGGTATGAGCTTTCGTGTGCATGCACACTTCTTCAGATACACACGAAAGCTCATACCAAGAACAAACTTAGTTGGTCTCTAAGGTGCTACTGGAAGGATTTTTTTTTATTTTTTATTTTGTTTTGACTATGGCAGACCAACACGGCTACCTACCTGTAGCCCTAAATATAGGGAGGGTGGGCGGGTGATCCGATGCGCGCAGCGAAAAGAGGAAGCTCAATGCTGTTCTCGGGGAATAAATAGCCCCCTCATTAACTGCTCAAACATTGCTACAAATAAATTCCCCCCAGTAACTAATGAGGTGCCCCATCAGATTTGTGGCCATCCAAACAAACGTGCCCAGCAACAGAGGGATGTCTTGGTTGAAAGCCGGTGCCCAGCATAATGTCTGCTTCACTTGGGTTGGTTACAAACCATCCTTTCCCTGCAGAATTGCCTATACTCTTTCACGGAGCAGAAGTAGACTACAGAGAATGTTTTTTAGTGCCAAGGGTAAGAACAACATAGCTCAAAATGGCCAGACAGTGCCAGCGGCTGGATCCACAGGGGCAGCAGATCCCAGTGTAGGTTTTTATGCCATGCTTGTTCCTGATCTAGATCTTCACGCATTCCTCCTTCTCTGGCGGGGAGTGGGCTCCCATTTTGTGTTTCACCTCAGGTGCCAAAATATCTCGGGCAGGCCCTGTGGTCAGGTAGCAAAAACCACCGGAGCCTCTCATCTGTCTGAGTTGGTTGGCAAACCTCTCTGTTCTTTACCAGCAGAATAAATTTGATATGTGTGTGCCGCTCATAGATTGCTTATCCGTGCTCAAGTAAAACATGCTTTCTGGTAACGTCTCAGCAATTCCATTTTCAGCAAGGAAACAAAGAAGCACATAAAGCTAAAAAGTCAAAGGGTTTTCCCTTCGCATTTCCCTTCTCCCCACTCCTCTACTCAAGTACCGTAGTTTTTGAGGAGGTGGCAAAATGATAGTGATACATTCCCCCTCTTCGCTGGGAGAAAACCTCGGGTCAGATTAACATTGCACGGCTGGTTAACCAGCTCATTTGCTTTTCATTAACCAGCCTGCCAACACGTGACCAGGCTGTGGGATTCGGAGTGGATGTCACCATGATCGTTTGTGGTGTTGCTATGCAGTGTCGACCGCAGCTTCTTGGTCTAAGCTTCTTTTTTGGGGGAAACACTCCATTGTTTGGGAGATGGACCCCCTGTCAGAAATTCAGAAGCACCTTGAGTAAGGAAAAGAGAGTAGATGAACTTTCCCCTTTCTGCCACATACCTTCCACCCCAGCACTTTTTTCATTAGGCATAAAGGTTGTGCAGAGAGAGAGAAAGAGCAGAATGTAAAAGATTTTTGTTAAAGCACCTAGGTACACAAGCCTGCTCGTCTACACAAAATGGTTTATGCTATATGTGGCTTAGGAGCACAACACCTCAAGGACCTTGTGATCATCACCTGAGGCCCTTCTTTGTGTTCCTCCTCCATGAGAGGTCCAGAGGGCGGCAACACAAGAACAGGGCCTTTTCTATGGTAGCTCCCAGGGAGCCTTTGTTACATATCTTTAGGCAATGGACCAAAAACATTCCTCTTCTCCCAGTCCTTTGGCTAATTAAGCAATCTGTGGCCTTTCAAACTTTGTGAGTGGGGTTTTGTTCTGTTTTGTTACTATGTTGTGGATGTTTGTGTTTTTATACTGCAAATTGCCCTGTGATCCTCAGATGAAGGGTGGCATATGAATTCAACAAAAATAATCAAATATACGCTTGGGATATTTATTTATCCATATCCCATTGTGTTCTAAGCTGGTATAGTCGGAGCGCTCAAGCAAAAGTCCATATGGAGAGAGCCAGAAGCTTCACAATTGCAGAATCCACGAGACTTCCATATTCCTGTTTTGGTGGGTTCCAGGGCTTGGATTTAATCTTGAACTGGGTAGTTGTTTTACTGAAATACAATTTATCCTTGACAAACGTCGGTCTTTGGAAGCGAGGAAGTTCCATAGTTCAGTGCCGGAGCAGGTATATTTGCAGCCAAACGTCCTCTTTGAGAGCCAGTGTGGTGTAGTCGTAATCTGGTGAACCGGGTTCGCTTCCCTGCTCCTCCACATGCAGCTGCTGGGTGACCTTGGGCTAGTCACACTTCTTTGAAGTCTCTCAGCCCCACTCACCTCACAGAGTGTTTGTTGTGGGGGAGGAAGGGAAAGGAGAATGTTAGCCGCTTTGAGACTCCTTCGGGTAGTGATAAAGCAGGATATCAAATCCAAACTCTTCTTCCTCTTCTTCTTAATTGCAGGATTGGGCAATGCTTGCATTCGAAACCTTGAAGAACCACTGCTAGTCAGAGACAAGACAGTAAAGAGTGGCCTGGTTTTGTGCAAGGCCAGTTTTGTTTACTATTATTATGTTGAAAATTTGTTTAGCAATGGCCTTTCTCGTGTCTGCTGGGTTAAAATGCAAATACCAACAGCTCACATGCCTCACAGTCTTTTCTTTCTTGTATTACGTTTATATAGTCAGAACCTCACCCTGCCTAGGTGCCTTAATTGTGGATAAAGTAATGGAATGCCTCAGGTTTTTTACTGGATCTAATAGTGGGGTACGTGGGTGGCGCTGTGGTCTAAACCACAGAGCCTAGGGCTTGCCGATCGGAAGGTCGGCAGTTTGAATCCCCGCGACGGGGTGAGCTCCCGTTGCTCGGTCCCTGCTCCTGCCCACCTAGCAGTTCGAAAGCACGTCAAAGTGCAAGTAGATAAATAGGTACTGCTCCGGCGGGAAGGTAAACGGCGTTTCCATGCACTGCTCTGGTTCGCCAGAAGCGGCTTAGTCATGCTGGCCACATGACCCGGAAGCTGTACGCCGGCTCCCTCAGCCAATAAAGCGAGATGAGCGCCGCAACCCCAGAGAAGTCGTCCGCGACTGGACCTAACGGTCAGGGGTCCCTTTACCTTTTAATAGTGCCAGAAAGTACAGAAATGTGCTTTGTTTTGGTCTATGACAGGTAAATCTATTGGAACCGTCATGTTCAGTGAGCCGCGCCTTTAGCATAAAAGAGCAGAGCTTGGCGTGGAATAAAGCTCACTTCTGCCGCACCGACTGTATACAATCTTGTCTGTTCTGTTCTGTGTTTTTCTCCGAATTGTTTATATCACTTCAAATATCATTGCACAACAGAACTTGGCTTGGGGCTGCTGCAAAAGGTATTTCATTCCATGTAGGGGCTTAGTCTCCCAGTGCTATTTTAGTTCGAAGTTCCTCATGAGCTGTGACTTCATTTCATGTTCATGCACAGGGGCCGGTCTGAGCAGCTTCCTTGTTCAGCCGTGGATGCTTTTTTGGCAACCACAGAATCAAATAATTGTAGAGCTGGAAGGGACCACAAGGGTCGTCCAGTTCAACCCTTGCAATGCAGGCATCTTTTGCCCAACGCGGGGCTCGAACCCACGACCCTGACGTTAAAAGAGTCCTGTGCTCAACCGACTAAGCTATCCCCAGGGACCTGCTTTGGTTCTCGCAAGCCCTCCTATCCAGGGCTTTTCAGGCAAATACATTAAAGATTCAACTTCTGTACTGAGGAAAGCTAAATTCTATGCTTAAGGATAAGAAAATGCTGAGCAATCAAATAATGTTCTATTCATAATTCATGCAAGCGTTCAGAGCCAGGCAAATTTGTATTCCAGATCAGATGACTCTGGATTTCAATGACATGAGTGCAATCTACTGTTCCCCCACCTTGTTATATACCGGTAACTTTCCTTCAGTTTTTTCATATCTTCACACCCTTCCCTGTTACATTTTAAGACGAGGGAGCTGAACAGTACATCATAAGTCAATGTGTAATGCATACAGTAAAGAGGGAACGGGTGGCGCTGTGGTGTAAACCACTGAGCCTCTTGGGCTTGCTGATCAGAAGGTCAGCGGTTCGAATCCCCACGATGGAGTGAGCTCCCGCTGCTCTGTCCCAACTCCTGCCAACCTAGCAATTCGAAAGCACGCTAGTGCAAGTAGATAAATAGGCTCTGCTCCGGCGGGAAGGTAAACGTCGTTTCCGTGCGCTGCTCTGGTTTGACAGAAGCAACTTAGTCATGCTGGCCACATGACCTGGAAGCTGTGTGCCGGCTCCCTCGGCCAATAAAGTGAGATGAGCGCCACAACCCCAGAGTCGTCCGCGACTGGACCTAACGTTCAGGGGTCCCTTTACCTTTATGTAGAGGCAAACTTCTAAAGTTTTTTTTTTATTATTCAATTCACTTTGCTGAAGCTGGCTGCCTTGTTTCTGCGGATTGGAAAGTATTATAATGTAGGGAACAGAAATGAAGTGAATGGGCTGCTAATGAGTAGGGTGATTAACAGCACTCCTAGAAACAGTAGTAGGAAATAACCAATTATAAGTTTGGGAACTTTTCTTAGACAAGGTAGTGAATTGCCCAAGGGAACCCAGGGAAGCTGAATCAAGGTAATTTAGGATTGCCATACATTCAGATTTTCCCAGACGTATACAGTCGGCAGCTGCGTTTGTGCAGAAATTGGGAAAATGTCTAGGAAAATGTCTGGATGCTGGTTGTGCCTTTTTTTGCCGTTTCCTCGCAAAATACAGTGGTACCTCGGGTTAAGAACTTAATTTATTCTGGAGGTCCATTCTTAACATGAAACTGCTCTTAACCTGAGGTACCACTTTAGCTAATGGGGGCTGCCGCAATTTCTGTTCTCATCCTGAGGTAAAGTTCTTAACCCGAGGTACTATTTCTGGGTTAGCGGAATCTATAACCTGAAGTGTTTGTAACCTGAAGTGTCTGTAACCCGAGGTACCACTACAGCTCAAAAATGGCATATATTTTTTAGTGATTTTGCCCAAGAAGCTCAAAAACTTTGCCCCCAAAAAACTCAACAACTCTGGATTTTCACGGTTTGAAATATAGCAACCTTGGTAATTTACTCTGGAAAGGTAGAGAAAAGTGTGTTTGGTTGGGAAATGGAACTCGCACGCATGCACAAATCTTTCTTTTAATGGCACAGAATTGCTGGGTGTCCCTGTGGACCGACTAAAACTTGCATATTGTCTCCAGGTTAGGGGTTTAGCCATTACTTTCCTAGGTTCTGAGGTACCTATCGACTGATTCCATTGAAAAGAAAGAGATCACTTCTGTCCCAGACAGCGTCACTGGACCAAACAATATTTCAGCTTTGCAAACACAAAAACCGCAAACCTCATTAGTGGCAGGAATAACGTTTCACCCGGCTTATGCGGTGCGTAACTGAGAAGCCTCGAAACAGTTGGGAGTGAAATATGATGATGATAATATAGGAGTGGAAACGTGTTGTTCTGAGCTCCTTCTCCAAAGTGGTATCTGACAAGAGCTTGAGTTTTCAGTTACAAGGGGAAGAATGAGGGAGGGTGGCAGGAACAGAGATTGATGTGGGTCCAGGGGCGTACCCGGGATCAAAACTAGGGGGTGGGCAAGCCATGGTCGTTTAGGTTCAAAAACAAAAACAGCTTCAAAAAACAGAAAAACTCCCCCCCAAACAGAAAAGCCCCAAATGGCTGAAAAACTCAGTTTCCCAGGATCCTCAGTCCTCGCAAAGGAACTACTCACCATGCAAGGGAACTCAGTTTGCCAAGCTCCCTTGCAACGATGAATCCCGGCAACGATGAATTCGCCCCCTGACACTGCCCAAGTCTCAGCCTGCATCCCCATTTGACCAAGCAGGGTGCAGGCTAGGATCCGGTCTCTGATAGGCACGCCAGCTCTTTGTCGGCATGAGGGAGGGGGAAACAGCCGGCGCAACACACACACACACACACACACACACACACACAGTGGCCAACTGCCTCGGCAAGAGCGGAAGAGCTCAATTGTTATTGAGATTTTGGGAGGGGGAGAAAGACCAGTCTTGAGCTTTTTTCCCTTTTAGGCTGCCGATAACCATTTAATTTTATTATTTTTTTGCTTCGGGGGGGGGGCAGCTGCCCCCCTGGGTACGCCCATGTGTGGGTCTAGAGTAGAAACGGGGAGCAGGATCTATCTGATAGGCCTCCGCACCCTTCAGGAGATTTTGAAAAGGCGGGCAACCATCGCAGGGACATCGGGTGACTCAAGGCATTGCTGGCTTGCATTAGAGCTGAAAATGCAATGTCGGAATGGGAGACAAATGATGTGCAAGCAAATTCTTCAGTGATACACTAGGCAATAGATATTGGTCATAATATAGACAGGGAAGCATGGGAACGATTGTGGAATAGGGATATAAAATCTATAGCATGTTAAGGTCTAAGAGAAAATTATATGAAAATGATATATTGATGGTATCTAAATGCCAAGTAAGCTGTCAAAAATGGATAAAACTGAATCAAATAAGTGTTGGAAATGTAAAGAGGAAGAAGGTCCTTATTATCATATGTAGTAAGGTCTTGTAGTGATGTTAAGGCTTGCTGGGAAATGATATATGTTATGTATTGAAGTTCTCACCCTAGGCCACTAGGGGTGTGTGTATATAGTTCATTCTGCTGCAGTTTTCACTCAGGTCCGCACATGCAAATGAGGGATTGAAAGTGACGTTCAGGGATTGGGTAACTACAGAAAGTTGTTACTGTTGCTTTGTAGCTGAGTTCTATATAAGCAGGCTGCTGAGCCCTTCAGCTCACTTCCTGTTCCAGCCTGAGAATAAACAAGAGCTGCTTGGAAATCACCGTGTCGTCTGCTGTGTCCACCCACTACTTAACAATATACAACAAAATGAAAAAAAGGATGCTTAAAATAACGTTTGTAAAAAACAACAACCAGAAGCCTTTCTCTTGGGAATTATAGGGATAGAAATTTATTCATGTATGTGACTACATGACGAATGGGTACAAAAACTTATGGAATATGCAGAAATGCCGAAACTTACTGGAAGAATAAGAAATCATGATAACAAACTTTTTTATAAACAAAGTTTTTTGTTTTTTTGTTTACTAACGTTATTGCGTGCAGGAGTTTGAATCCCCTTATAAAGCCCGCTGTTCACAAGCTCCCCTTTTGAATGCATGGCACAGAGAGAAGGGCAGAGGGGATTACGGTAGTACCTTGGTTCTCAAATGCCTTGGTACTCAAACAACTTGGAACCCAAACACTGCAAACCCAGAATTAAGTGTTCTGGTTTGCGAACTGTTTTCGGAAGCCGAACGTGCTCCGTTTTGAGTGCCACACTTACGTTTTGAGTGTTACGCTGAGGTCTGTCCGTTTTTGCGTTCTTGTTTTTGCGGCTCTTTGTTTCGTTTTTGCGACTATGTGGAACCCAGTTCAGCTATTGATTGATTGACTGCAGTACATTGTTTATTGCTTTCATTTTATGGATCAGTGGTCTCGTTAGATAGTAAAATTCATGTTAAATTGCTGTTTTAGGGGTTGTTTTTAAAAGTCTGGAACGGATTAATCCATTTTGCATTACTTTCCATGGGAAAGCGCGCCTTGGTTTTAGAACGGACTTCCGGAACGGATTAAGTTATAGAGGCAAGGTATCACGGTACACAGCACCACACCTCGGTAGAATCGTGAAATTGTAGAGTTGGAAGGGACCCTGAGGATCATCTAGGTGGCTCCTTGGATGGAGGAACGCACAGGCTGTCCTGGGACAAGTGTTCCAGACCCACTGAGTGTGAGAAAGAACCTTTTGCCAGTCAACAACTGGGAGGAAGTAAAAGAGTCCAAGTGAGAAGCTGGACACTCTCGGGAGGAATAGATCTTTGCATGGAGCTGGGGGAAAGGGGAAGATTCGAGTTTGTGTTGCCACCATGGGGAATTACAGGAATAAGGCATCGCTCGGCTTTTGCAAATCTCGGCAGCCGCTGTCGGAGGCAGAAGAGAGAGAAGGTTCCAAGTTTTGAAACCACACTGCATGCTCCGTGGAGCAGCTCCCAGCCCACAAAGCCACAGTAGTAGACAGGAGATAGATGCACTCTGAGACTTTTTTAATATTCCTAAGCCAGGGGTGAAACTAGGCTTTATTTTATCTGGGCCAAAAATCCAGTTTGGAACCCCTTGGGCGCATTTGTGTGTGTGTGTGTGCACACACACACACAGGCTGGGAGCCTCAATGGCACCCCTCTGGAGGCTTTACCTGGGGCAAAAAAAACCCCAGTTAGCCCCCCTGTAGCTATTCCACTGCCCAAGCACAAGCCTAAAGACCCTGTCATACATGTCTAACATTTGAAGGTGACCCAGAAACTACAACTAATCCAGAATGCGGCAGCTAGACTGGTGACTGGGAGCGGCCGCCGAGACCACATAACACCGGTCCTGAAAGACCTACATTGGCTCCCAGTACGTTTCCGAGCACAATTCAAAGTGTTGGTGCTGACCTTTAAAGCCCTAAATGGCCTTGGCCCAGTATACCTGAAGGAGCATCTCCACCCCTATCGAGGTCCAGCTCCGAGGCCTTCTGCTGGTTCCCTCACTGCGAGAAGTGAAGTTACAGGGAACCAGGCAGAGGGCCTTCTCGGCGGTGGCCCCGTGGAACACCCTCCCATCAGATGTCAAGGAAATAAACAACTATCTGACTTTTAGAAGACATATGAAGGCAGCCCTGTTTAGGGAAGTTATCATGTTTGATGTTTTATTGTGCTCTTAATATTCTGTTGGGAGCCGCCCAGAGTGGCTGGGGGAAACCCAGCCAGATGGGTGTGGTATAAATAATAAATTATTATTTTTATTATTGCACTGACACCTGAAGCAGATCAGGTTTCTCATATAGCAGGAGAATTCTGGAAGCCAAGACCCAAGTTTGGGGCAAGTACTCTTGGGTGAGAGAACCCCAGCAGAGAGTTGACGTCACGAAACATGCAGCAAAGAAAACCTTGAAATGTGCCCTTCCAGTGAGTCTCAAAAATGTCACTTTTAAAAGATATTTCCAAGCTATCCAACATCCCTAGCCCAGAGATAGACCACAAGTCATCGGAGTATGTTTGTACAAACTTCAGGGCCCCCCAGTTAGCTCAAATAATTTTAGTATCCCCAACAGGGAATTGAGGATGTATGAGGTGTTTTGTTTGTTTTAATGTAGCTTTTGCTCTCACTTGTATTAGGGAATGTTCTCTCTATGATGAAACGTTTTGCTTTGTTCCAGGGGAGAGGTGAATTTGCAAGCTCTGTATTTGTTTCCTCGCATGACTATTTCTAATGGCCGTCATGTGTTTTGGAATCTGATGCTTTTGCAATGGCAAAGCAGAAAATGGAGAGAAAACAGGCTTGGATTCTGCTGAGAGGATGCACTTAGCACACAGTTGAACACAGCCGTTTGTGGCAGCCTTATCATTTGGGCTGCAGCGCAAATTAGTCCTCCGAAGGAACTGGGAGGCCAAGGGCCCAGATAACTTGAAACAGTCCAGACTTTTAGGCGAATGTGTGTGATGGCGTTTCTCCAAGATTGTGTTAGTTCTGTGGTTGTCACACTGTGTTCAGAAGGCCTACGCACCTCTTTGAAAGCTTAGTTGAAACTGGCAAGTTACAGGACTGACTTATTTTTTTATTTCACCTGCTGCTGAATTTTCTTATGTAATTTTAAAGTTGCCGTTTGTTAAACAAGAAGCGACTAGTGTAAAAACATGCAAGGGGTGAGGAAGCTAATGGGAACAAATGAATCCTCAGAGTCCATTTTAAAACCTCCAACTGATCAGTGGATGGTTGGCGCTTGGGAGACACTTCCCAGGGTGCTTTGCAGGCCCAGCCAGCCAGATTATCGTGCCTGCAAAGCCCCTTTGCCAAGCAAGTACTAGGGTGGGGTTCAGTATTTCTAATACGATAATTGCAACCACCAGATGGTAACTTGTTTCTCAAAAATGTATTCTTGTTACAAACGTTCACTGGCACAAAGGTTCGTCCTGTGAACCAGCTGTCTGAAGCCACTGTTGGCATCGGAGGGTTGTACAATTTCAGGATTTATGTACGGTGTTAATGAGAGGCTTCCTCCGCTGAGGATTATCTCATCTATTTAAATAGGCGCTCTTTCAAATCAACCTGCACTTTTAATGATGAGGCAAGCCTTGTTTGTTTTCCCAAATGTTTACTATTGCAACACAGGCCATCACTAGATGTGGTAGAATCCACTCAGGTGCTTCGACCTGTGTATCACTTCAGAAGATGAATTGCTGCGATGCATCCAGTGTCCTTGTTTGCACATAATGCTAAGCCAAAGCATGGTGCGGTACAAATGTGTGGCCTCCTGGAGAGGAGATCGTGACTCCTCCTCGGTCATTTTGCTGCAGTGCTGAGCCATAGTTTTGCATTAGAGTCTTGTATGAACCTGGCTTGTGGTTTAACTCTCCCAGACAAACCACAAGCTGCAAAATTGACTCAGAAAGACCAAAGCAGCCTTAACTCCAAGTGCTTGCAGTTTGCTCATCCGTGTTAAGAATTACCTGTGAACTAGGGCCATTGCCGCTTTCTGACTCCAGCAATGCTTAGCAAGTGCTCTCTTTCCTTAGAGGGAGCGGAGCCTTTTGCTATTTGGCAACACTTGAGTCGCAATTGAAAGGCGTGGGTGGCCTATTGTAGATAAGTTTTCCCGTATGGGTGTGTGGTGTCACTGAAAACTTTTCTGACTTTGCTTGCGTCTCCTGTGAAGCTCAATCCAAACATCCTGTTGTTCCATTCGCCCCCAGAGACACAGCCCAAGCGTAATTTCAGTTTAAGACTGCATGCGGCTCTAAGATCCAGGTTGGCGCACCTTACATATATGTGCTGTTTTCGGTAGGTGTGGCATCTAGGATCCATTGTGCTGAAAAGCCTGCTGGTTGTTGTTTTCTGGTGCTCTGATTTTGTGTGGTCATGTTTGTGCCTGGGAAATATTACCTCTGATGACCAGTAGGGCTGGACGATATATTGTCCGAAACTGGTTTGAAGTTCATATCGTGATAATTGTTTTGTAATTTTTGACCTGGCAATATATTGCAAATCATGATGTGTGAGAGCTATGCAAAAAATCACAATGTGGGGAAAACCGTGAAGCCAACCAATGCCTCTACATAGTTCCATCCTTATTTCAGACATTGTGATGTATCAGTAACATCAGCATATCACAAGGTTTTGCTGATGATATATTGTGATGTTGGAAAATGTCGATCACTTCTCCTACCTGGGCAGTTACCTTAACACAAGGGCCGACATTGATGCTGAAATCCAGCATCGCCTGAGCTCTGTGAGTGCAGCTTTCTCCTGATTGAAGTGCGGAGTGTTTGAGAACCGGGACGTTCGCAGACAAACCAAAATGCTTGTTTACAATGCTCTTGTACTACCAACCTTACAGTATGCATGTGAAACATGGACCACTTATAAACGCCATCTCCAACTCCTTGAAAGAGTCCATCAGTGGTATCTCCAAAAAAAATTACACATCACTTGGGAAGACAGACGAACTAATACCAGTGTACTGGAAGAAGCAAAGATCACCAGTGTCGAAGCAATGATTCTTCAACATCAACTTCGTTGGACTGGTCATGTTGTGTGGATGCCAGATTATCGTCTTCCAAAGCAACTACTCTATTCTGAACTTAAAAATGGAAAGTGTAATGCTGGTGGTCAGCAAAAGAGGTTTAAAGACTCTCTCAAGGCAAATCTAAAAAAAATGTAGTATAAACACCGACAACTGGGAAACACTGGCCTGTGAGCACTCCAATTGGAGAACCGCCTTTACCAAAGGTGTCATGGGCTTTGAAGATGCTCAAACTCAGGATGATAAGAGAGAAATGTGCTAAGAGGAAGACATGCTTGGCAAATCCACACCGTGATCAATTCCCGTCCGGAAACTAATGTCCCCACTGGGTAAACACGTGTGGATCCAGAATTGGCCTCCACAGTCACTTAGGGACTCACTGTTAAGACCATGTTTATGGAAGACAATCTTACTCAGCTACGAGTGATCGCCGAAGAAGAAGAAGAAGATGATATTGCGATGTTGAAAACCAGGTATTGCTCAGCCCTAGTGATCAGGGGACGAGAAGAAAGGGGTTCCTCGAAAGGTGTGGTGGAGACTCAGATGGACCAGCTGAGGAGAAAGGTGGTCAGGCAACGTGTGCCTTTTCACCCCAACCACTATGACCAAGCTTTGCCAGCTTCACCCCAGGCCTCCTCATGCCATTGAGATGGGGGGGGGCAGACAATGGGTGGTGCTGTGCTCTAAACCACAGAGCCTAGGGCTTGCTGATCAGAATGTCGGTGGTTCGAATCCCCACAATGGGGTGAGCTCCCGTTGCTCGGTCCCTGCTCCTGCCCACCTAGCAGGTCGAAAGCACGTCAAAAGTGCAAGTAGATAAATAGGTACTGCTCCAGCAGGAAGGTAAACGGTGTTTCCGTGCGCTGCTCTGGTTTGCCAGAAGCGGCTTAGTCATGCTGGCCACATGACCCGGAAGCTGTCTGCAGACAAACGCCGGCTCCCTCGGCCAGTTAAGCCAGATGAGCACCGCAACCCCAGAGTTGTCCGTGAGTGGACCTAACTGTCAGGGGTACCTTTACCTTTACCTTTTTAGGCAACAGTATGTATTCAGTTGGCTCCAGCTCCCTGCAGATGCAATATATTCCATTGCTGCCTCAGGGGGAGAATGTTTCAGCCAGCCTGGTTGGCCCAACAGAAGAGCAAATCTGGTAACATCACAAAAGAGGTTGATAGGCCATCCGAGAGGAATCCTTTGGCCTGGGCAGACAGATGTTGCCAAGGTGTGTTTTGAGGTGCCAGGAAAAGTTTTTGAGCAAGGTTGTGCCCAGATGAAGGATACCCACCTACCTTGGAGTGTGAGCCCTATTTAACTAAATGTGCAACTCCAGAAGAAGATGAGAATAAGCTTTTTGAAATTGTAATGGTTCTTTGTGTGTGTGTGTGTGTGTGTTTTTAAAAAAAAGTTTGGATGGCCTGTTGCTATGGCAACAGGAAGATTCCAGCACCCGTTTCCAATAGCAGCTTGGTTTTGCAGCACTTGCAGTTTGGCGCCTGTAGTGTGTCCTTTGCACTTTTAGATGAAAAACATTTCATGTGATGCTGGAGGAGAAATGGGACCTCCTAGGAGGGTATTCCATGGCGATGCTTTGGAGTTCGAAGCAAGTGCTTTGCACGAGCCCTGAGATAACATGGCAAATGTTTTTCCACCATCTCTTTGGGGAATCCCAGTGCCGTTCTATACATGTGTCTACTCCATAGTAAGCTTCATTGAGTTCAGGGAGATTTACTTCCAGGGTAACATTATTGGATGGATGCCTCAGATGCACAGGTTCTCATCACATTAACGGCTGCCCCGTGTCGATATGTATTCTGCGCCTTCTGAAACTTTAAAAACCATCTTCTGCAAAGGCTGGTGCAAGATTGGTAAAGTCTGAGCAAGCAAAGGAGTAGCAGAAATGGAACACAACACGGTAGCCGTATCAGATGACATAAGAAAATAGGCTCAAAACAGTTGTGAGATTTAACGCACATATGCTGTTGGCATCTGTCTGTCTCAAGAGACAATGGGTTGTACCTCTGAGGGTGAAGTCAAACCGCAGCACCGAAGTGACTTTCTATGGTGTGCAACCCTAGGCAGTGTGTTTGGGGGTCCTGGGCTGTCCAGATGATACCATCCCGCTCTTGGCCTCACTGATGGGCTCCAAAGGAAAGCAGAGAACTATGTTCGGCACCTGGATCCAAGGAATAGTACATACTGCCATGCCTTTTTGTGCAGGATCCCACCACTATCACTCCTCCTTCGCTGCCTCAAACACGCATGTCCGAACCAAACAGTGTCGGAAAAGCGCAATATGTTAACTACGTTCTTAATGCCGTTTTGGAACGTAAAGTATCAAAGTTGCAGGAGGAAAGAAGCTACAGAAAATATTGTCAGCTTGCTAATTAAAAGTCCACTGTGGTCAGGAGGAGTATTCGGCCTTGATTACCATAATAGGAAGCATTTTCTCTCTGTGTGTCAGCCATAGTGGGGAGATTTATTTTTGGTCCTGAGAAATTTATCTCTTTCACAGCTATTAAAAGCCTTCTCTGGCATCAAAACAATCCTTTGAAATATGTGGCAAAAGTTAAGTGGGGAAACATGTTTTCTCCGTGATGTGGAGCACATCTGGGAAAACTAACTCCAGGAGAAGCAGATGGAGGAGTTTGCCTTGTCCCAAGAAGAAGAAGAAGAAGAAGAAGAAGAAGAAGAAGAAGACCAAGAAAGTGAAATAACATTTGCCTCTAGTGTCCCTATAATAGCAGGTAAACGCGGGTGGCGCTGTGGTCTAAACCACTGAGCCTCTTGGGCTTGCCGATTGGAAGGTTGGCGGTTCGAATCCCCGCAACGGGGTGAGCTCCCGTTGCTCGGTCCCTGCTCCTGCCAACCTAGCAGTTCGAAAGCACAAAAGTGCAAGTAGATAAATAGGTACCACTCCGGCGGGAAGGTAAACGGCGTTTCCGTGCGCTGCTCTGGTTCGCCAGAAGCGGCTTAGTCATGCTGGCCACATGACCCGGAAGCTGTACGCTGGCTCCCTCAGCCAGTAAAGCGAGATGAGCGCCGCAACCCCAGAGAAGTCCGCGACTGGACCTAATGGTCAGGGGTCCCTTTACTTTTACCTTCCCCACATACTGACTACCTAGTTAGAACTGTACAATTCTATACCTGGAATTGTTTTAGTAAAAGCGACTTACCTAGCTGCCTCCTCTTGTTTGGCCGTAACATTTGCATTATTTCAACCCTCCTCGCTCCGTTTGAAACCCATTCCATCATACTTCAACTGCCTTTTCCCATTTACGGCCAGTGTTTCCAAGTCTCCTGCCTCCGTCCTATTTGCGTGTCGTAGCATATGGAACCAGGGAAGAAGACATGAGCTCAGACCTATGTATCAAAAGCAGGTTTTTCCTACTCAACTCCCAGCAAAATGTCAAGCCTACGTATGTCTAGTTAGCTGGTAGTCAGAATCAGTTTTATTTCCCTGCGAGCATCGCTCAGGCCTTAGGAATGCAATGGCCGTGATCTTCTGAGATATCTGTAGGAAGCATATGTTTTTGGCTGAATATAATTAAGTTCTGTAAATAACCATTGTGCCTTGGCAAGGCAGTTGAAACAACATTCTTCTGATAACCTGAATTAACATTAGATAAGAATGTCTCTCTAGAATGTTCCTTGTCTAATGGCGTCACTTCAAAGCCTCCCCAAATGTTGTTGCTGTCTCAAGAGCTGAAAAATTGCTGAAATTCCCTCAATTTAGTTCTTTCTAAGGAACTCGGAGGACAACGAATCCCATGTTTCCCTGCAGTTTCCAATCCAATTTAAAACGAGAACCACTCCAGAGCAAAAAATATTAAAAACATCTGGGTTATAGACAGCTGTGGAAATTGTGTGCAGTGTATTAGGGATCTGTGTTTAATATCAGGCTGTCTTATTGCAATATAAGTTTACCTCCAGTAAATGGTTAATCCACAAAGTATAATATGTCCGGCAGTTGCCTGGCTGGAGTATATGCTCATGGAAATGGGGGGGGGGGGGGTTGAGTGAGTGTTGGAGAAGGAGAGTTCGAAATTCAAACTCCCCCTTCTGAAACAAGGCGGCCTCCTCGATTTCCATCTGCAAATGAAGGGAGCCCTTGTAGTTTGCAGAGCGTTCTGTTGGAACACCCGAATCAGCCAGATTTATCTCTGGGGCAAAGGGGTGTCCTTAATTAAAATAGCTGCTACTTTCAATAATGGAATTTGGGTTCCTCCCAGGAGTTCCTCATGCCCAAATGATCCAAAACTTCTGGTGTTCTGCGCTAAGTGGAAATAGCGACTTCACTGAAATATCTCCGTTGGATGATGAGGGGGGAATTGGTAGTTTGCTGAAGCCCTGCCATAGGTAATGATTACAGACTTTTTCAGCAGGGGGCCGGTCCACTGCCCCTCAGACCTTGTGGGGGGCCGGACTATATTTTGAAGGGAAAAAAATGAACGAATTCCTATGCCCCACAAATAACCCAGAGATGCATTTTAAATAAAAGGGTACATTCTACTCAGGTAACAACACGCTGATTCCCAGACCGTCCGTGGGCTGGATTTAGAAGGCGATTTGGGCCGGATCCGACCCCAGGGCCTTAGTTTGCGTACCCATGACCTATGGTAAAAACAAACAAACACCCACCCACCCTGAAATAAACTAATTATTCTTTTTAATAGTTTTTTTAAAATTAAAAATAAACTTTATTTAAATTCCAGATTTACATTTTCAAATGAATACATAAAAATTACATAAACCAACATAACTTAGATAAACAAAACATAAATCCTGTATCACAATTACATTCCCTGCCCTTACCCCACCCTCCCTGATTTCCCTCCCCCCTCCCCCTGTTACTTCTCAACCTCCCCATTACTGCATTAGTATCAATCTTTCCTCTATCTACATGCTCTTTTGTCCCTTGTATCCATCGTATTCCTTTACGTCAATTATTTGGGTCTTTAACATTCTGCCAAGAGGTCGGCCTTCTCAACATACAATTTCATATACTCTTTAAATGATTTCCAATTCTCCTCTCTCTCTATCTCACTTATCCCTTTTAACTCCTCATATTTAGATGCCAAATTGTAATATGTCAACATTTTTAAATGCCAATCCTCTTTGTCTGGTACCCTTTGCGATTTCCAATTTTTAGCTATTAATAACCTTGCTGAAACGGTCGCGTACATAATTATAAGCCTATCTTTTGCTCTGATATCCCTGTCCATCATACCTAAGAGAAACATCTCCACTTTTTTCTTAAATGAATATTTGATCATTTTCTTGATAGCAACATACTGATATATCACAATTTCTGAAATAAGGATGGAGCTACGTAGAGGCGTTGGCTGGCTTCATGGCCCCCCCCCATTTTTGCATAGCACACACATGTCATGATTCGCAGTGTATTGCCAGATCAAAAAAATATGAAGCCAATATCACGATACGGACTTGAATCCGGTTTTGGACGATCGCCCAGCCCTAACACGCATCATGATTTGCTATATATTGCCAGGTCAAAAACTAAGAAACCGATATCGCTATATGGATTTCAAACCGGTTTTGGGCGATATATTGCTATATTGACCAGCCCTACTCGGGGGGGGGTCCCTTTGCTATTCTCCCCCTTCTGCCTCAGCTTCCTGTTTGTTCAGGAGCAGAGGAGAACAAGGGTGGCCAACAGCAGTTACTGCAGCACAGCTGGGGCCTGATAGGAATTGCAGTCCCAAAACAGCAGCTGGAGGGCACCACGTTGACGACCCCTGGAGTGGAGCATCTCCCCGCCCTTTTGCAACCGCAGGAGTGCCTTCCTTGCCCAGTGTTGTGGTTGTGGCAAACTTCATCAAAAGGCTTCGCTGCTCATCTGCGTTTTTCGAGCGCTGGATTGAGGGGGCACCGATTTAGCCTGAGGGTACTTTATTATTTGGCACCTTAGACTGCTCTTAAAATCCTGTCCAGACGAGCTTGCCTCTGTTATCTTAGAGCTCACATCTTCAGGCACTAGGCAGATGCTACAATCCTGACTTTGATTACCAAAGTGGATGTTGCAGGAAACCCGGCCTTTCTCCTTTCTCTTTGTGGTGCAAACGATGGTTGATTGCCGCTGAAATGCTTTGATGCTGTTGCCCCAAAAGCAAATAGGATCTATCTATCTATATAAAATCGTTCAAGTTGGGTGTTTGTTAATGATCGGCTTTCTCCGTAACCGCTTGACCGTTTCCGTTCAAATTTGGACACAACATTCCATGGCCATATGGGAGTGATCATATGTAATTAGATTGTACAAATACCACACCTTTGACAGGTAAAAATGTGATTTTGTGCAAAAAAATATAGCGTCCTCCAGTGGACGTTAAACACCACACCCGTCTCTGCCCCCTCCTCCTCCTCTTCCTGCGTCGCCACGACCCCCCCCCTACTCCTACTCCTCGCACCTCGAGAGCCACGAGGATGGGAAAAGCCGTCTCTACTTCCCACTCCCCTGCCTGAAGACCCGCAGGAGAGCCTAGGCCACAAGGCATCCAGTGGCCTGGAGCCAAATGCATCCCCTTGGCCAAGCGAGCACTCGGTTCACCCATTCCCGGCGAGGAGAGGCGACTAGGCCTCGGAAGAAGGAGCGGGGTTTGCGGGGCCAAGGTGGAGCCGGCGAGGGGAGCCAGCCGAGGCCCTTGAGGGGAGAGCGAGTGTGTGCCTGCGAGAGAGAGAGAGAAAGCACGCAGACAGGCGGCCAGGCAGAGGGGTTACCGGCTCGGCCCGCGAGGCGGCGACAACCAGGTTTTTCCTTGGGCCCGAGGGGAGCCTCCCTCCCTACTGCCTCTCCCGCCTGAAGATGCCGGGCAGCGGTGCCGACAGGCGGGTGTGCGCTGCGTGCGGCAGCTCAGAGATTGAGATGGACTCAGCCCACGGAGACGCAGTTTGCACGGCCTTTGGCTCCATCCTCGAGGACAACGTCGTTGTCGCCGAGGTGCAGTTTGTGGAGAACAGCGGTGGAGAGTCGTCGGCCGTCGGGCAGTTCGTCTCCCTCGACGGTGGGTGACGGGGAAATGAAAGGAAAGGATAGAAAAGGGGAGACAAGAAGGGAGGGCCGGCAGGGGACAAGGAGGGCTGGCAGGGCTTGTGGGGCAGGGGTGTCTGTGAACAGATCCTTCTGTGAAAATATGGACATCCTATCTATATATACCGTACTTTTTGCTCCATAGGGCGCACCGGACCATAGGGCGCACCTCGTTTTTAGAGGAGGAAACAAGAAAAAAAATATTTTTTCTGGTTTTCCTCCTCTAAAAGCCCTGTTTTTTGAGGATCAGCTAAAAGTTTTGCAGCTTTTTTTGCAAAGGGAAAAGCCCTGTTTTTTTGAGGATCAGCTAAAAGTTTTGTAGCTTTTTTTGCAAAGGGAAAAGCCCTGTTTTTTGTTTTTTTTTGAGGATCAGCTAAAAGTTTTGCAGCTTTTTTGCAAAGGGAGAAAAGCAAAGCTCCTTTTGCAAAGGGGGAAAAGCAAAGAGGAAAAGCCCCATTTTTATGGGGTTCAACTCACATTTCTGCAGCTTCTGAAGGAAAGGGAGCCATTTCTACAGTTTCCAGACAGATAATCTAATCAGCCAGTCACATGTCGCTGGGGAAACAAACAACCTCCCTCTGCAGCACATTCAACAATGGAGGGCGGGGCTGAAAGGGAGCCGGGACTCTTATCTCTCTCCCGATCTCTTGCTGATCAGCTGCTGAGCGGGGTCCTTTCAACACCCCTTTTTCTCTTTGTAAAATAAAAAGCACTATCTGCTTTTGGCCCCTGGGCAATTCGGCTCCAGGGACCACCATTCGCTCCATAAGACGCACAGATATTTCCCCTTAATTTTTAGGAGGAAAAAAGTGTGTCTTATGGAGCGAAAAATACGGTATATAAAATCATAAAATTTGGATGTTTGTGACCGATCGCGTACTGGTTGAGATCGGGAAGAGTCACGAGACTGTTGAGATGTGGCATACAGACAGCCTGGGGAAATGAGCTCAGAAACTACAATACTAGAGAAACATGAAAAGCTGTGCAGAACCATGTGCTTTCTCTTTTATATTCTCCTTTCCCATTTCACCAAATAAGCCACAGCAACGCGTGGCCGGGTCAGCTAGTTAGCTATATGGACTGACTGAGTAGAGAGGACTTTACCTGAGTCCTAGGGTAGCAGGTTTTTATACTTGGACTCCCAGCTTTCTGCTTGGGATGTGATCCAGCCCACACCTGCCTTGACCACCTCCCAGGCTCTGACGAATGCAGCAAGGATCAGTTTAAATGTGCAGATCTGTGAAACATGGGATCTCCTCCTCACTGCCTTGTGTGCCTCCTTGCTGGTAAGTTCCATTTAGTTCGGTGGCACTTACTCCCCTGAAAAGAATTAATAGGTCTACGCCTTAGATCCTGCTGAAAAGAGGGAGAGCATGTAAAATCCAGCTAATTGGTGTGCTTTCTTCACATTAGGAGCAGAGGAGATGCCCAGCCAGACCTCCCACGGTGGATAATGCTCACAGATGCAGTTGACACTCTTCCTCTCTGGGTTAGCCAGAGGTCAACTCAGATACTTGCCTTCTTAATGACCAGGGAGTGACCTTGCTCCCTCTCATACCATTATCCTGAAGAGGCCTAAACTGTGTGGGAGGTCTTGCTGGGAATTAGCGGGGGCAGTAGACTGGGTTTCCTTAGCTTGGGCTGCACCTATGGGTGTGAAATTGGTCTTGGACCTAGCGCTCAGTCTGTATGGTTTGCTGCCTTTGGGACCCCAAGCAACTTCGCACCCAGTTCCTTCTTGGTTTCCCGATCATACATGCAACGGGCTTCCAAGTTACAAGAAAGGAGATTGCAACTAAACACCAGGAACAACTTTCTGACAGTATAGAGGCGTTGGGCAGTGGAATTGCTTCCCCTGGGAGATTGTGGGCTCCTCGTTCCTTGGAGGTTTTTAAGCAGAGGTTGGATGGCCATCTGTCATGGATGCTGTGGCTGAGATTCCTGCACTGCTGGGGGGTTGGACAAAATGACCCTTGAGGTCCCTTTCCAACTCTTAGGATTCTGTGAAACATGGCTGGCCTATTGTTGAAAGGCAGGGTTGTCTGTCCCGGCTGTGGTTTTGGGAGTCTGTCATCTTTTACACAGGACAATCCAGCTCAAATGTTACTGAGGGATGCCCCAAAAGGCCCCGAGAGCCGGCATTCGACCACCCTATATACAACGTCTAATTATTTCTCTAAAACTGAATGGTTGTGTCTAAACGTTTTGTACGTTATTTCCCCTTTAGCAGACTCCTGTGGCTGAATGTATGCAATTCCACAAAATCAGTTCAAGGTGGGGTTGGGAAAGGAGTAGGGATAGTATGGTTTAATGGTTAGAGCATGGGAGTATGATCTGGGAGGCCAGGGTTCAAAGACTCAGCTGTGCAGCTCACTACCTTCGGCCAGTCACTGCCTCTCAGTCTAACCTACTTCACAGGGTTGTTGTGATTATAAAATGGGGAGGAGAAACCACCGTGAGCTGCTGGGGAGAAAAGGTGGGATAGAAATGTAATAAATAAATTCAACAAACATCACGTTTAGAGATGGGTCGGGGGATGTGCCTTTTGTAGTGGCAGTGTGTTGAAAAAGAAAAGTTGCTGAAACAAACTTTACTTGGGTAACGGCATGCCAGGCAGTGTTTATTCAGATTCCAGTGTCAGCAGAGCTGAGACAATAGAGCTGCAATTTGCAGAAGCCCCGAATTGTCCTGGACGCGCGGTCAACTACAGCAGCATAGCAATAACCTGCAAATTTCCTTGTTAATAACGAGAATGGACAGAGCACAACTCAACTGACTTTGCAGAACAAGTGTCTTCTTACTGGTAGAACTGATGCCATGTAAAAACACAGAATCTCGGATTATGCCGTGCAGGCAACATGTACTAAAGCCTGCTGTTAGGATTAGGCACTTACCTTTGCTGTGAAAAATATTGATACTGTTTTGCGCTTGAAACACCACTGTTTTATTTATGAAATGTTGCAGGGCATCGCAAACAAATTTCCCGGCTCCTGTTGGACAGCATGAAATACGATGCCAATAGACTTGTGAGCAAGCGCATTAATTTCCTGCTTTTGCATTCCTGGGATTGCAGATCCTGAGCACGTCTCTAGAACACTTTATGAGTCATGTCCAACTGCAGCTTGTGCCAAATGTGAGTGCTAAGGACTATGGAATCTTAGTCGTCATCTCATGGGAAACCGATGCTGCTTTTTGAATAGCGTGGCCCTAGGCAAAGCCTGTTGCACAGGGGAAACCCCATCTGTCCTGCACGCATCAGGATAATCTCTGCAAGACATCCTACCGATCTGTATTATTAGCAAAGATCTTGCCACCCTTCAAAGTGCAGCAGGACCCATATCTATGTGATCATGCTGGGGTCCGGCAATTGCAGGAAATCTCCTTAGTATCATGGTAACTGCATGTCTCAGACAGAAGAAGAGGAAGAGTTTGGATTTGATATCCCGCTTTATCACTACCCGAAGGAGTCTCAAAGCGGCTAACATTCTCCTTTCCCTTCCTCCCCCACAACAAACACTCTGTGAGGTGAGTGGGGCTGAGAGACTTCAAAGAAGTGTGACTAGCCCAAGGTCACCCAGCATGTGGAGGAGCGGAGACGTGAACCCGGTTCACCAGATTACGAGTCTACCACTCTTAGCCACTACACCAAACTGGCTCTCTGGTATGTTAGGCAGAGATTTTGACTGCATGCTACTATCACAGGGGTGGACCACAGGACCGAGTGATATGTGCACATCCCTTCTCTGAGTAAGTGAGAAATTCCAAGGGGGCAGCGCTTGACCAGGTTTCCTTCTTTTTGGGTGGTCACTTGGAGCCTGCCTCCAGAACCCAAAACTCACTGCTCAGTGATGTGGTCACTGTTAGAGACTCAGATCTATAAGGTAAGCACCATATGGCTCCTTAAACCAAGGTTACAATTGGCAAAATAGAATGTCTAGTTGCCATTTTGGGGTCTTCTTCTTTGACGATCGCTCGTATGGAAGATCACTTATGGAAGGTCACTTGTCTTCCATAAACACAGTCTTAACAGTGAGTCTGTAAGTGACTGTGGAGGCCAATTCTGGATCCACACGTCCTTCCACAGTGGGGACATTGGTTTCCGGGCGGGAGTTGATCACGGTGTGGATTTGCCAAGCGTGCCTTCCTCTTAGCACGTTTCTCCCTTGTGTCCTGAGTTCGAGTGTCTTCAAAGCCCATGACACCTTTGGTAAAGGCTGTTTTCCAATTCCCAATTTATACTACATTTTTTAAAGATTTGCCTTGAGAGAGTCTTTAAACCTCTTTTGTTGACCACCAGCATTACGCTTTCCATTTTTAAGTTCGGAATAGAGTAGTTGCTTTGGAAGACGATAATCAGGCATCCGCACAACATGACCAGTCCAACGAAGTTGATGTTGAAGAATCATTGCTTCGACACTGGTGATCTTTGCTTCTTCCAGTACACTGGCATTAGTTTGCCTGTCTTCCCAAGTGATGTGTAAGATTTTTCGGAGACACCGCTGATGGAATCTTTCAAGGAGCTGGAGATGGTGTTTATAAGTGGTCCATGTTTCACAAGCATACAGTAAGGTTGGTAGTACAATAGCTTTGTAAACAAGCATTTTGGTTTCCCTGCGAATGTCCCGGTCCTCAAACACTCTGCACTTCAATCGGGAGAAAGCCACACTCGCAGAGCTCAGGCGATGCTGGATTTCTCCAATGTCTAGTTGTGTAGACATGTCTAGTTGCCATTTTGGGGTAAGACAACTCTAAAGTCTTATTATTCAATTGATGGGCTGACTGTGATTATCAGTTAAACATCCGATAAGCTCAGATGACAACCCTGAGCAAGCTTTGAGAACTTGAAGAACAAATGTCCCTTGATGCAGGGGACAATCCATATATATATATCCATATATATATAGGATGCAGGGGACAATCCATATATATATATATATATATATATATATATATATATGCCTATTCTGACCTCTTTTTCTTAATGGGGACTGCTCCTGCTGAGGTTGCACAGAAAAAGCAATTTGCTTCCTGAAATTCATTCCGATGGTACAGATAAAATGTACCTGATAGAATTAGTGTGCGAAGACACTCCTGATTCAGTGATCCACAGGCATGCACTTCCAGGTGGTGGAGATGTCAGGTCCCATCTTGGCGCCCAGCCATCTTCAAGTGGTCGAATGCGCCCGGCACCCAGCTAATTTCAAACACTGGATGGGGGTATGCAGCAACTCGGGCGCCAGAGAGGCATGAATACAGCCCAGTCCCATGGAAAACCTAGGTGGCTCATGAGAGGCCAGCTTCCTTGGGAGTCTGAAGAAGATGCAGCTTTCCCCTCCATTCTGGAGCCGTGATACTGAGCAGAAGGAAAACTCGGATATGCCTTTAACCCCCTCTCTGCTGCACAGGAGCCCACATTGGAAAGGAGGAATAACAGTGCAGGTTTCAGAGCTGGACTTGAGCCCTTTAGACCAGGGGTGGCCAACTCCCAAGAGACTGTGATCTACTCACAGAGTTAAAAACTGGCAGTGATCTACCCCCTTTTTTGGGGTTCAGGTCAAAGTTGTTGAGGGTTTTTTTTAGGAAGGAGGTAGGCCCATTTTGGGAGGGTTTTGGGTCAAAGTTGTTGAGTTTTTTTCAGGGAGGAGGTTAAATGTTGTTTGTCTCTGAGTAAAAAGGTTAGTAGACTTTCTGGCTCTGTGTTAAAGAGAATTTTCAGCCAGTATTTGAAGGTAATAATAATCCAACCCCTAGTTTCTAGGAGGTGTTGACCCAACTCTGCGCACATAGCCAGGTATGAGACACATTTTGGGACTCCTAAGATTTGCCTAAGGAAGGATGCCTGGACACTCTCGACTTTGTTGTTATAGTTGGTTATCCATAAAGGGATCCCATAAATGTTGAGCTTTTTTTTAGGGGAGCCACAGTTGTTCAGCTTCTTTGGGGGGAGCCAGTGATCTACCACAGATGTCCCATGATCTACCGGTAGATCACGATCTACCTGTTGGACATGCCTGCTTTAGACCTTCTCCAATTGAAGATGCTGCGCTGTTGTTACACAGGCCGGTTTTGCTCTCTTTAAAAGCGCTTTGCAATACTGATCGTCGGCCTTCGCAGAGCAGCCGATAAGAAGTACGAAGAGGACTGGATTTGCCGGTTTCCCGTTCCGCGCGCCCATGTGCCACCTGACCTGCCTTTCATGTTTGCCCTATGCAATTCTGACAGCAGCCACTGCGCGCCCGGGCCAGCGTCAGGAACACCCACCCACACGCCATAAGTGTGTGTGCCTGCAAGCGTTTACCCGTATCGCAAGCTGAGCTGAATGACGTTGCATGCGGAAACGCTCCCTCTGCTGTGCAGCATACCGGTAATTTCCGAGCTGTGTTAAAATCATGACTTCTAAATAACACGGTGTCTTGTGTGTGTGTGTGTGTGTGTGTGTGCCTCTGAAACAGCCACTCGAGTAAATTCATAGCCATGTTGAGGCCTGGATGCTTCTCGCACGTAGGCATTTCCAAGGGTACAAATATAAATAGAATAACTTTGATTTCGTTCACAAAGGATTTCCTCCCAGCTAATACAATCTCAGCTTCACAATTGATCAGTGTGCAGCGACTACATGGGTGGGGAACCTCGGGTCTGGGGGGGGCACATGTGGCCCCCAGACCTCGCTGTTTGGCCCTTGGGATTCTCTGCAGGCCACCCCCATTCGCTGGCCCTGTTCTGCACCCCCTGTGGGTGTTTATGCCTGCCTGCGCTGTTTCCTTGAACCCTGATAATGCCTCTTGGCTGCCTGGATGCAGGATGATGATGATGATGATGATAATAATAATAATAATAATAATAATTTTTTTATTTATACCCCGCCCATCTGGCTGGGTTTCCGCAGCCACACTGGATGGCTCTCAACAGAATAATAATAATAATAATAATAATAATAGTAAAGGCAATAAAACATCAAACATTAATATCTTCCCTAAGATTGGTGTGCTGAAAATAGCTTGCTGTACAAAGGTAAGCTTTAGACTTGTTGCCCCGCCCACTTTTGATATTGGCCCCGCCCATTCCTGGCATGTGGCCCTTGGAAGCTTGCCTGGAACGGACGGTGGCCCCTGAGCTGGAAAAGTTTCCCACTTTCTGCTCTGCATCCTGAATTAGCTTCCCTGCCCGTCCTGATTCTTTTAACGCAGAACTTGGACTCGGCACGTGGTAGGCGCCCCTGCCCCCCCCCCCACTTAACAGAGAATGGGTTGTTTGTTTCTTAACAGTGACAACCTTATCAGTTTTGTCATTTCGTAACAGAAAGAATGTTTTGTTTTGTTTTAAATAAAAAAAGCAGGTGCTCCATTCTCTGTGTATGTTCCCAGCAAGGTAGCCACAGCTGTGATCAGAGAGCTCCCCACCCCCCTCCAAAAAACACACACCACCAATCTCTGCAAAGCCTTTTCGATTGTGCGGACAGGAAGGAAGAGTGCTGTATGGCTCTCATCCTGTCTTTGAAGGCATAACTCTCCCTCCCAGCTGGAAGAGCAGGCTTAGTTATTTGTGTGTCTCCCGCCCTCCACAATAATATAGTTTTATAAAGTCTCCAGGCATGAAATGCGGGTCGGGGTGCATAGTTGCCGGACTCGGATCCTAAATAAAAGCCACGCCTGCAATGAGGAAGCAGGACTTTTTAAAGCCCAGGGTACTTTCTGACTACTGGGAAACTGGCCTGTGTGCCAAGATTTTCAGAAGAAGCTGCTTGGACTATTCCCTTCCTTTTCGCAGCAGCTGTTTCCACTCTGTATTTTAATGAGGAGGCTGAACTTCAGCCATGGGGGAAGGATTTCCCCCTAATGGCACCCCCCTCCTGCGGCTAGTAGAGGGCTTTGCTTGCATTTCATGTTCTTTGCTTGCATTATGCAAATGCCTTTGACTGCGCACTTCCAAAAAAAGGGAAAACACAGCGCTCTCCGTCAGTTGCATTCCGGATTACAAGCAATGTTGGGGGTTTCCCCTCCAACTTTCTGTGGATTTTTAATTTCGATGTGCCGTTGATCCTGCCAAGTGAGTATTTAAAACTTCCCAAGGTTTGAATTAGTCTTTTTTTTTTTAAAGAGTTCTTGTGAAAATGGGATTTCCTCGGCATTTGAAGGCAGATTCAGTTGGAACTGTTGCATACAATCTTTCCGGCAAAGTTAACTCTTAAATCCCTACTACCTTCTGTTGGAGTCTTTTCTGGTGCATTTAACAAGTTTTACTGGCAGAAGATAAACAGGGCTAAAGGGGAGATCCTCAGCAGTTTTGTTTCTTTGTGTGGCAATAATGAAATGTGGATGCAAATCTGTTAAAGCCCGCAGAGTAGCCAAGATTGCAGATGTTAATCTGTGGCTCAAGTTTCTTTGTGCAGTTAACGGTTTTATGTGCATAATTTGCTCAGTGCCAAATCAGGTTTGGTTGCTTGCAGAGAAAGCTACTGGTGATGCAACCCTAAGTATACTTTCCCATGAGTAAGAACAGCTGAACATATGGGATACTTCTTGAGGGAGCATGCATAGATCAGGCTGCACATTCCTCCTGTAATTTCGTCAATCTTCATAGCCAGTTAGTAGATATTTTATTCCTTTGTGTGTTTACCGTGTCAGAGCAAAACAGAGAAAAGTTTTGCTCCGACAAGCAGCGATTCTCTTTCATGATAGTTCTAGAGTGCATTAGCTAAATTCTGCAAATATCAATACTCCCTAGAGAATATTGGGAAGCAGCTCAGTTATTCTCCTTTTGTTGTTGTCGTCTTGCGTTTTGTGTGTATATTGATGAAAGAGGGATTTTGAAAAGGGACAACTTTGGTATTCTGCTTTTTAATAATTTGGAAAACATTCCTGATTGATAACTTTTCTCAAAAAGTCCCGTTTTGTCCTAAACCCTTCTGTAGGATTATGTACCACTCTTTCAACCAAACTGCAGTGTGCGTCATTTGCAGCAGAGAAAATTGTGTAGGCGTCTGGTTTTGAAACCCTTCTGATTCCCCCCCACCAAAAAAAAAACAAACCCAACAAACCATCGCTTTACATAAAAGCCATTGCATATGAAGAATTATGAAGCAATGCAGGGAAGTGCCATATGTTCAGTTTAGTTTTACAGCTATTTTAAAATTATCACCCTTCCCACACACAAATCCATTGCTTGAAGTGTTATGTGTCGGTCCCCAACCCTGCAAAATGTCCAGACTGGTGGTGATGCCTGAATGTGGCAGAAAACATGTTGATGTGGTTGTTTGAAGAGCTGGAGGAAAGGGGTATCAGAGGGATGGCCTTGATACTGGAAGCAGGAAGCTAGTGGTGCTCCTTTGTGGTCCCCTGTGGCCACCATTACATTTTAATTCAGACCCACTATTCAGAACAAGATTATAATGTGAAGAGTGCCAAGCACACTTCTGTTCTTTTCAGCACTGATCTAAATTAAGGGCCAAACCGGACATAATGTTAAACATGGCTTCGCATTTACAGTGGAACCTCAGTTTACGAGCTTAATCTGTTCTGGAAGTCCATTCTTAAACCGAAGCCGTTCTTAAACCGAGGCGCGCTTTCCCTAATGAGGCCTCCCGCCGCCGGTGCCCTTCCACCGTTCGGATTCCGTTCTTAGACCGAGGTAAAGTTCTCAAACCAGGACACTATTTCCGGTTTTGCGGAGTTCGTAAACCGAATCGATCTTAAGCAGGACTGTTCTTAAGCCGAGGTACCACTGTAATGTGGATATTCCTCTTAAAATGTAAACAGCAACCAGTGGCGGGCGAATGGTACATTTCCGAAGTTGGTGCCAAAGGGAGATTTCTTCTTGCTGCGAAAAGCGGCTTTCAAGGAGCAATCTTCTACAGTAGGTAAGGGCAGGGTTTACACCAGGGGTCAGCAAACTTTTTCAGCAGGGAGTTGGTCCACTGTCCCTCAGACCTTATGTGGGGCGCTGGACTATATTTTGAAAAAATAAAATAAAAAAAGAACGAATTCCTGTGCCCCACAAATAACCCAGAGATGCATTTTAAATAAAAGCACACATTCTACTCATGTAAAAACACGCTGATTCCCGGACCGTCCGCGGGCCAGATTTAGAAGGCGATTGGGCCGGATCCGGCCCCCGGGCCTTAGGTTGCCTACCCATGGTTTACACCCTTCCCACTTGCTGTGACCCCAGTAGTGCTCAGCCTTTCCAGCAGCTGTTATTTGCATTTAATGCGTGCGCATTTGAAACCGTATCTGCTTTAGCCTTGAGGGTAAGTTGGTTGAAAGGGATTTTAGTTTGAGGGTTCCAAATGTCTTGTTGCATCTGCTTCGACGGAGTCCTGAAAATATGTTCCTATTCCATCCGGAAAAAAACACTGCTAACTAGCAAGTAAATGTAGGCAGGCATATTTGAGTGAGTCATGTCCTATTCTTGCAGCAAGTAAGGCAATGTGCTACTGCATCTGGGGGGGTGGAATTATGGGTATTTCTGCACTGCATCACTGACTCTCGCACGAGTTGTCCTTGGAGCATACAAAGTTTCTTTCTCCTAACGTCTAGCCCAGAATTGCCTGATCTGACTGGCAGCAAGTTCTTCAAGTTCTCAGGTAGCAAGCAAAACTTCCAGTATCGAAGCACCATTGTACAAATAAACGGCACAACCACACCTACTGTTTAACAGGACTGGTTGCATCACCTCAAAAAGGATATCTTTGGGGGAAGGTTCGGGGGGGGGGAGGGGGATGGAACTGCTTCCCTCTGAGGAAAAGTTAGAAATTTGGTTCTTTTTAGTTTAAGAGAAAAGGCAAGAAAGAGGTGAAGTGATGGAAGTTCATAAAATTTTCTCCTCAGTGCTAGAAGTCAAGGACATGTAATGAAACGGAATATTGGAAGTCTGAGCGAAGACCAAAACAAAGTACTTACTGTATATTCTGGCGTATAAGACTACTTTTTAATCCAGGAAAATCTTCTCAAAAGTCGGGGGTCGTCTTATACGCCGGGTGGAGAATCTGTGGTCGAGTATATCTCAAACTCTATATTTTAACTGGAAAAGTTATACGCCCAGCCGTCTTATATGCTGGAAAATACGGTATTCCTGCAGCGCATGGTTAAAACTATGGAATTGACTTCCATAAGATGACCACCAATTTGAGCAGGGTTTAAAAGAGGGCAGTGCTGTTGCTCCCAAGTTCTGCTTTCAGGCTTCTCCTGGGCATCTAGATGCCAGGGACTGACTGGGCAGAGAAGGAAATGGTGGAGACCGCCTCCTCATCCTGACCCTTCCAGGGAGGAGGAAGAGGAAGACGGTATAGATTTACAACAGCAGTTTGAGGGAGGTCGCAGCTCAGAGGCTACGCTGTACATGCGCGCTGCCACCAGGCCCCCGGGTTTGCCGCCCCGGGTGACCAAGCGGCTTCCTCCGCCACTGACGAGCATCAGAACAACTTGGCTACAATAAGGAAATTTTGCCCATGGTTTGACTGTTTTCCACCTTCCCCATTTCGACTCCCTGGCACCCTATCTGCATAACCTAGCAATTCTAAAATATAGACACGCTTTTACTCTCGCAAGATTGAATGTATTGCCCTCGGCTGTACTCGAGGGACGGTTCCAACAGATTCTAGACGCAAATAAAGGTTCATTCGTTCACACAGTGTATTGCCAAAATGTGGCGATGGCTTATAAGACTTTTTTTACATTGAAAAAAACACCAAATGATGAGGCTACTTCAAGGAGGATAAGCCTAGTTTAAAATGGGAGCTCAAACTCTCATATACATTTGTTCTCTCCTTTCCGCACTGAAATCTGGCTCGGCTTCCTGCTGTCCTTTGTATACAGTTAAACAGTTCGTAAGTTTATTATTGTAGCCAAAGGCCACGACAAACTTTGTAGCAATAGTATTAATAAAATGATGCAGAACATTCACCCATAATATGCGTCAACATCCATTATGTTAGAGAGGTTACCAGAAGCACAACAAACTCAAATCCTTTATGATTTCAAAGTAAACCTTCAAATCTCAACAACAACTTACAGGAATTTTATCTAACACCTTTTCCCTTCTCTCCCACCCCCCCAGCCAGTGCTTAGAGGGCCACTTTGTATGCTACTGTCACTCAAAAGAAACTATACCATTTCTGCTGGGGTGTGCCTGCTTCCTTATGTGAACAAAAGTTTCAGATCTCTTGGGTCTCCACATAAGGGGCAGGCTAACAAATAATGATTGATGTCTTCCACCTGAAGTTGACCACAAATACAAAGTTTGCCCTGCTGTTCGGGACCTAGTTGTGGTGACCATCCAAGACTTCAGTGGGCATCGCTTAGAACAGGGCTGTCTTAAGCCTATCTGGCACTGTGGTGCAAGGATCCCTCCGGCGCCCCCCATGCCCACCTTTCCCTCCGGGCGGGCAGCAGCTGGAGGGCGGCTCCTCCGGCAGTGAAGTCTCCACCCCCCCCTCCACACAGGATCCCGTTCCAGGTGTAAGACTGGGCGCGCGCCAGGCATGGAGAATAGGTGCCGGGAGTGACCTCGGCTCGCATTCCGCGTGGATCCCTTCCACGGGGACCCCTCGGGTTCCTTCCCGGCCGCCCCGCATCCTCCTCCAGTCCTGCGCAGTGGCAGGCTGGAGAAGCGCTCCGGCAACCAATTGCTGCGCCGAGAGGAGGGGCGGCCACCGGGGATCGCGCCCGCTCCCGGGCAGGGTGTGCACAGCAGCCAGGGAGGGAGGGAGGGCTGATCGCTGCGTGCCCTGCTCGCCGCCGCCGATCACCTCCTCCTGCCTTCCCCCTGGTGGCGGGCAGGCTACCGCCCCTACTGAGCCGCCGATGTGGCCCCCAGACCTCTTCCCTGGCGCCCTCCAGAATGTGGTGCTATGGTTTCCTGCACCACTAGCCTCTATGGCTAAGGCGCCTCTAGCTTGGAAACACAGCTCAATAAAGGCATTTCTTCAGGACACTAGCAAGAGTTTGGTGAGATAACTATAGCTCTAAAATGCTCTGTTTGCAAGAGTGGATACCAAGGGGAAAATTTGGTGTTCTTTGTAAATTCTACTTCGGATTGGGGGTCAGGACTGGGAGTGGAACGGGATCTGAGATTAGAAGTAAGGGAGAAAATCTCGAGACAGGAGGTCACGAGGAAAAATTAGGATCCAGGAGTTAGGAAAGAGGGAGAAAATTGGATTGGTTGGTATCAGATGCCTAAGGCGTCTGAACGACTGGACTAACTTGAAATCGCGCAAGAGGGCATAACGTATCTGTCCTCAACCTATTTTTAGAAGTCAGTTAAAGTTTAGGAAGCAGAAAATCTAGGCAGGCCGAGTTAGCACAAACTGTCCTATTGCTCCTTTTGCTTGGCTATGGTTCTTAGCAGATATACAGTGAGATGAGATCTGAAATGATTTTCCCCGCTTCTTCTTGGTCATCGTCTGTCTGGAATCGTAACTTGGACTTATTTGACTTCTCTTGCTTCAATTTCTGGAACCCCTCCTATCCGGCTGGCACTACTGCCTTGAGCTGAATACTCAGGCTGTAACGAAGTCCTCCTATTGCTAGATCTTCATTACTTTTGGCGCAACAGTTTGCCAAAGAGCATGGTCATGACTAGGGAAATCATAGAATTGCAGAATTGGAAGGGAACACAAGGGTCATCTAGGCCAAACCCCCAGAAATGCAGGAATCTGTTGCCCAGCGTGGAACTTGAACCCACGACCCAGAGATTAAGAGCCTTGCACACTACTGACTGACCTATCCTAGGAACGTGCATGAAGTTTCTGTTTTTCTAAATTGCTTTTGAAGTATCATGTACCGTATTTTTCCGTGTATAAGTCTAGGTTTTTTCCCTTAAAAGTAATGTCAAAAATTGGGGGGGGGGCGTCTTATACACGGATAGTAAAATACACGATTTTTTCTTAAATTGGAGTCCCCCAAAATAGGGGGCATCTAATACATGGGGGCGTCTTATAGACAGAAAAATACGGCAATTCACTATTTCATGCCCTCGCTGAAATGAGTGTACACTGAGTGAGATTCTGCAAGGATTATGATGCCCAGACAGTGTTACTTTCAAAATATATTTTTCCCTGATTTTTTTTGGGGGGGGGTAATCAATCCTGCTATGGAATCTCCTTTCCACATACACATATATTGCATGTCTGCAAAATGATGTAAAATCTGTAACCTGAAACGCGTTCCTGGTTACGTGGCTGGAAGTCAAGTTACAAAACATGCATCAGGTTTTTTTTTTTTAAAGCAGTTACGAGATCTTACAAAGGAGCAAGGGAATTATGAAAGCAAAAGAGCTGCGAAGGAGGACCAGCTCAATAACTGGTGCAAAATGAACGAAGCGGGCCGACATCGCAAATGATTATATCCCCAGCCATGACCTCTTGCTATATTGACGGCCGTTAAGTACCTGAGCCATTATATATGGTGTGTCGTGTTGCAACTAGCTCATAGGAAAGCTGCGCAAGATTATGTCAATTGGCTGCCAGCCTCGATTTGACCATGCTGTATATCACAAGGCCAGTGGCGAATGACAGGTGCACACATTGCAGCGCAGCCGTCTTCCAGCGTCCCAGGGCATTCCATTGCAGATCCTGCCAAAGTTCAGGAGGATATGCAGATCTCTCTCTAAATGCCACGCGCATTCTGGAGGATAATTAAGCAGGACTTCCCTACCTAAACGAACCACTTTCAGCCCTCTTCCTGCTGACAGCCAGAAGCTTCTATTAATGCGCCACAATGTTGCTTGGGGAGATGTCTCTATGCAGCTCAGGGCATCGGGACGCGGGCAGAAGCATACCCAGGGATACAGAAGTCCTCTCGCCATCCTTTCTGGTCAAGAGATTGCTTACCAAGCAACAAAGCTGCTGCTATATTAGGAATCAAAGAATGTGGCCAAAGGGCTTTCCACAAAACAGCCTACTAAAGAGCTAACCCTGCAACTATTCATTCCCAAATAAAAGTTGTTGTTGAATGGAATCGCAGTAGTTGCCAAAGAGCTTCTTATAGGAAGACCAGTTTGCAAACTTCTCTCTCTTTTTTTTTTTTAAAGAGATTTTATTATTTTCCAATAAAACAGAACAAAAACAATAAACATTATAACAACATAACAACATCAACAACATAATACATAAAAATAAAACATAATACAAACTTAATAAAACATAACATAAAAAATACAAACCTTTAAAACCTTTATCTGTTATTTCTTGTTTTATAACTTCCTCGGGGACTTCCCCCATTCCCTCCACTGCCTTTCGAGTTATATATATTGTTTAAGTAGCTATATTTCTTTTCCCTTTATCTTTTAGCAAAAAAACCCAAAAAAGACTTAATATTTCTTACTTCATACATCATATCTTAAATATCATATCTTAAACTTATTTATCATGAGATAAAACACATTTAAAAATTCCTTCTATTCAATATTTCAAACTTAAATCTGCTAAAGCCATTACTTCTGCGTTACTCTGCACAAATAATTCATACATTCAATTTAACACATTTCACTAAATAGTCCTTAAATTTCTTCCAATCCTGCGTCACCTTCTCCTCCCTCTGGTCTCGGATTCTCGCGGTCAGTTCTGCGAGTTCCATGTATTCCATTAACTTCATTTGCCATTCTTCCACTGTTGGTAGCTCTTCACCTTTCCAGTTCCTTGCCAATAAAATTCTCGCTGCTGTAGTGGCATACATAAAAAATACTCTATCCTGACTGGGTAATTTCTTCATTGGTCATGCTCAGGAGAAATGCCTCTGGTTTCTTACCAAAGGTAACTTTCATTACCTTCTTAAGTTCATTATAAATCTTATCCCAGAAGGCACTTACCCCTGGGCACAACCACCACATATGATAAAAGGTACCTTGTGCAGCTTTACATTTCCAACACACATCTGACATTTTAGAATTCATCTTTGCTAACTTAACTGGTGTCAGATACCATCTATATATCATTTTCATTATGTTTTCTCTTAAACTATTACAAGCAGTAAAATTGATACCTTTCTGCCACAATCTCTCCCAGTCATTCATCATAATATTATGTCCAACATCTTTCGCCCAGTCAATCATTGCCGATTTAACCAGTTCGTCTTTCGTATGCCACTCTAGCAACAAATTATACATCTTGGAAAGGTTTTTAGAGTTTGAGAGTTTGCAAACTTCTCAATGCCTGCTGAAAACTTTTTTTGTTCAGGCGTGTCCCTTTATTATGCACATTTGTTCTTTAAACAGCTGATTTTTATCTATATTTTGATAACTCTATTGTGTTTACTCTTTCCGTGTCTGTTTTCGACGATAATTTAAAATGGATATTTGATGCCATTTTATGTAAACTGCCTAATGGTTTTTTAGTTTTAGTTTTATTAAGCATTGTATAAATCTTGTTAAACGAACAACTAAATAAAATTTCTGCTTCAGGCCTCCAGGGAATGGCAGGGATGGGATTAGCAATCGTGCTAAGTAAAGCCCAAGCATAGAACCCAAGCCAAATTTGCACCTTGGACCTGCAGGCAGTTGGTTGCTTTCCATTGTAGTTCCACCTAGGTTGACACCCATAATCCAGAAGACCCTTTTCAGGAAGATCTGCTGAATAGTTGAGTTAAAGCAGTTCAAAAATGTTGTGTTGAGGCATGATAGCCTTGTATACACAAACTCCCCTCCTCCGTTCCTCACTCAGAACATATCATAAATATAAGGTGGATAATGGGGCTTGGGCTCCATGATCGCTGCAGATGGTGACAGCAGCCACGAAATTAGAAGACGCCTGCTTCTTGGGAGGAAAGCAATGACAAACCTAGACAGCATCTTAAAAAGCAGAGACATCACCTTGCCGACAAAGGTCCGTATAGTTAAAGCTATGGTTTTCCCAGTAGTAATGTACGGAAGTGAGAGCTGGACCATAAAGAAGACTGATTGCCGAAGAATTGATGCTTTTGAATTATGGTGCTGGAGGAGAGTCCCATGGACTGCAAAAAGATCAAACTTATCCATCCTTAAAGAAATCAGCCCTGAGTGCTCACTGGAAGGGCAGATCCTGAAGTTGAGGCTCCAGTACTTTGGCCACCTCATGAGAAGAGAAGACTCCCTGGAAAAGACCCTGATGTTGGGAAAGATGGAGGGCACAAGGAGAAGGGGACGACAGAGGATGAGATGGTTGGACAGTGTTCTCGAAGCTACTAGCATGAGTTTGGCCAAACTGCGGGAGGCAGTGAAAGATAGGCGTGCCTGGCGTGCTCTGGTCCCATGGGGTCACGAAGAGTCGGACACGACTGAACGACTGAACAACAACAACAACAATGGGGCTTGTTATGCAGCCCAGGAAAAAGGAGACAAATCTCAAGATGCATATATATATATATATATATATATATATATATATATATATGGCTTCATTTGTGGAAACCGCCGCAAAGAATGTTGATTTTGACATACTCATTTAAAACTACAATGCTGTTCCTTAGAGATAACTGGGAGGTGAAAACATTGCAAAGCCAAGTGTTGTTTCCCCCCATCTTGGAGTTGCTTCTGAGGAAGCGCAACTTAGCTTCAAGTTGAAGAAGAACTGAGGAGGAACATCTCACCTCTGTTCATCCATTAGGTGCTATCTAGAAACAGAACATCAAGAATCCTTTAACAGCTTTGCCACTCATCATGAAAGAAAGAGATAACCAGGTTCTTGCGACATGAACTTCAGATAAACATCCATGTTTCAATATTCAGATGGCAAGGCACATAGTTATCTTACTGCACATCTATCCACAATAATAGCATCATGGAATTGTAGAGTTGGAAGGGACCCCAGGGGTCATCTAGTCCAACCTCCTGCAATGCAGGAATCTCGGCTAAAGCATCCATGACAGATTGCCATCCAACCTCTCCTTCAAAACCTCCAAGGAAGGAGAGAGTCCTCTACCTTCTGAGGGACTTATTTCCACTGCTCTTAAACTGTCAGAAAGTTATTCCTGGTGTTTTGTCAGAATCTCCTCTCTTGTAACTTTCAGGTCCTACTCTCCGGAGCAGGAGAAAACAAGCTTGTTCCCTCTTCCGTGTGACAGCCCTTGAGATATTTGAAGATGGAAACACTTTATTTTTCCGAATGAGCAGCCTATCTTTAGTGGCAGTCAGAGACTGATCTTTTCATTCATGGTGCCCCAGTTATGGAATCATCTTCCTCATTTGTTGCCACTTTGGTTTCTGGTTAACACATTTCTTAGGCATTCAAATATACGGGTATGTTTCATCTCTGATACTGGTTTATGCTGTTCTGCCAGTGCCATTTCAGTTCTCCTACTTCTGCTGCATCCAAATTCTGCTGCATCCTGCCTCATAAACCTCTAAACGTACGCTAAAGGGCATTACTTACTCTGCTGAGTGGCCAAAATTGTGGAAACCTTTAGGAAAAAGTGTGTTTCTGAGGTTTGATGGCTCATAACACCATTTTGTTTGGGGGGGGGTAATACCATAAAATTATATATCAACGGAAAGATAATTTAATGAAGAATGTAATGCAACAAAGTTTGTTCAATTATCTGTATTCTATCAAACGTTATAGCCAAATAACCAGAAAAAAGGAAGCACAACTTGCTTAGGTTGATATGCAGTAGTAGCATACCTTCATTTGAATGTAGCCAATGAGCATGAGCCAATCAGGTGTTATGAACCATCAAACCTCGGAAATACACTTTTCCCAAAAGGTCTTCACAATTTTGGCTGTGTGTGTGTGGAAAACCACATATACAAAAATGGTCCTGAAATATTCAGGAAAGAACCTTTGCTTCTGCTAACAACTGTTTGCATCTTATTCTCTGAGAGCGGGCGTGGGAATAGAAGGGAACCAGCCATTGCTGACCTGCTTGGCATGCAACTGTGAGAAATTTGAAGGATTGCTGCAGGGGAGCAAATGGTGCCTTGCAATAAATGTTAGAGCTTGACAGGAACCCGTTAGTCAAAGTTACTGTACTGCTCTAGACCTTGATGCTTCACGTTGCTTTATTACCACTCTCTGCACTGTAGCTTCATTTTTATTGATCACAGACCCTCAGCACCAAGTTAGGAAAGCACAATGCTTTTTGCTTTTATTTTTCTTGATTTTCCTTCTTCAGCTGTGAATGTTCAAACAGGAAATATAGCCGGAAGAAGGGAGCTTGTGCACTGCTGTTTCTTTGCCAAGCACGCCTTGTGCTTTTAAGAATTGTGTGGCAGATAATGAGAGGTGAAACTAGAAGTTGTTGTTGTTCAGTTGTTCAGTCGTGTCTGACTCTTCATGACCCCATGGACCAGAGCACGCCAGGCACGCCTATCCTTCACTGCCTCCCGCAGTTTGGCCAAACTCATGTTAGTAGCTTCGAGAACACTGTCCAACCATCTCATCCTCTGTCGTCCCCTTCTCCTTGTGCCCTCCATCTTTCCCAACATCAGGGTCTTTTCCAGGGAGTCTTCTCTTCTCATGAGGTGGCCAAAGTACTGGAGCCTCAACTTCAGGATCTGTCCTTCTAGTGAGCACTCAGGGCCGATTTCCTTGAGAATGGATAGGTTTGATCTTCTTGCAGTCCATGGGACTCTCAAGAGTCTCCTCCAGCACCATAATTCAAAAGCATCAATTCTTCGGCGATCAGCCTTCTTGATGGTCCAGCTATCAAACTAGAAGTAGCCCTGGACTTTTTTGAATTGATTCTGTGCCAGTTTCTGAGTCCGTCTCTCTGACCGAAGTATAGTTTAGTCTGTTGGCATTAGGCGCTTAACACGTGAGTCCTCTGTGTGCAACATAGGAGGAAAGTGCGGTTGTGCTCACCTCCTGCTTGTGGCCTCCCCAGGTGCATTGCAGAGGCCACCGAGACTAGAAGATGCTGGACTTCTTTAATCTCTGGTGGAAACTTTGGAAGAGCAATCTGAAAGTTTACAGCATGTTAGTTTTCAAAGGAGAACTACTTGAAAATGATTTATAGATGGTATTTAACTCCGAGCACACTTGCTAAGATGTATAAGACTGAATCAGATAAGCGCTGGAGATGCAATGATGTTGAGGGTACGTCCTTTCATATGTGGTGGACCTGTAAAATGGTAAAAGAGTATTGGGAAATAATCTATAATGAATTGAAAAAAATGTTTAAAAGTACTTCCCCCCCCCCAAAAAAAAAAGAGTCCTTTTTTGTTGGGGATAATTCAGACGGAAATTCCCAGGTGTCAAAAAAGATCGATGTAATGCCACTACTGCGGCCTGTGTTTTGTTAGCCCAAAAATGGAAAACTAGCAAAGTCCCAACTAAAGAAGAATGGCAACTTAAACTGATGGAATATGCACCGCTTGCGGACCTAACCTATAGAATAAGAGAACATACATTTAAAGAAGATTGGAAAATGTTTATTGAATATATGGGGGGAATTGTGTACACTTGAAAACATTGGCAGCATTAAGATAAATTCAACAGTGCAAACAAGTTTTGATGGCTGTATTAATGGAATACTGAATGGTTTAGTTTATGTAAAATCTGCAGGGATTTATGAGATGCAAAATGAACCATGGAAAGAGAAGAAGGGAAGTCACTGACATTTTAAGATTGTTTAAATGAATATTCTAAAGTATGAAACAGAAAATTTAATAAAGATTAGATAGATAGACAGACAGACAGACAGATAGAAGATGCTTGACTTCAAGGGCCCTTTGGGGTTGACCCACCAGGGCTCTGCTTACGTTCAGTTGGAAGTAAAACCTACTGTGCTCAAGGACATACAGTGGTACCTTGGGTTAAGAACTTTATTCGTTCTGGAGGTCCGTTCTTACCTAGAAGAAGCAACTCTGAATGCAGTGCGTTGAATCCAATGATGGCTATGCCTTGTCAGAAAGTGCTGCTGTTCGTGCAAGCCAGGACACTCTATTTTTGCTGATCTTCCTGCAAACATGCCCACTGTTGATTTCTGCGGGTGTTAGGGAGGCACTTTTGTTGGTGGGCCTCAAAAATGCCTAACTTCTTGCCCTGCCTGTGTAAAATTAACCAGCAGAGGGTACTTTCTTCTTTGAACAGTTTATGCCGTGACAGTGGAGTTCCTCTGGGTCTCTCTGGCCGTGATCTTGCCCCACGGTGCCTCTGAGGAAGGACCCGATGCAATGAAGCAACACTTTTTCAGGTGCAGTGTTGGGGGAGAAACATGGCTGTCCCCAGTAGGGCAGTGGGATCAGCCGTCTCCCCACACCTCTCCCCACACAGTGCACCTGAGCAGGGCCACATTTAGGTTTGATGAGGCCCTAAGCTACTGAAGGTAACGGGGCCCTTTATATGTCCAGTTGTCCTTTGTCAGCAACAAATTGTCACTGTTTTTTTGTGTTGAATATATGCTAAATATGGTAATTTATGGACCTAATAGGTATCTAAAGCCATTTGCACATGCAGAATGTAGGCACCCTATATATAGAAATGAGCAAACCAGTGATATTTTAGGGAGCAGGTCAGCAGGCGGGACCCATGACTTACATCTTAGGAGCCTACACAACACCAAACACTGTTGTTGTTGTTGTTGTTGTTGTTGTTGAAGGCTTTATTTTTTTTATCTTATATTTTGGAAATGTACATCCAGGTTTCTTTCCTTTAAATTTTTTTGGGGGACCTCCAAGAGAGTGGGGCCCTAAGCTATAGCTTGTTTAGCTTATCCGTAAATCCGGCACTGTACCTGAGGGATACTTTGGGTGCATCCACACTTTTGCTTGTCCGAAAGGTTTTCCCTTTGCCTGGGAAAACTTGCTCTTTACCGCTGAATTGGAGCAGACATCAGTCGAGTTTTCTGTGGATGGATGCTTGCTCCAGTTCGGCAGTAAATAATGGATTTTCCTAGGGGGGAAGGGCAAATGGAAAACCGCTCAGATCCATGCCTAGAAAGCATGAAGCACATGGAAAACCTATTGGAGCTTTCTAGGCACAGCACAAGTGAAGGGGTGGACGAGCCTTGACTGGCAATGGCTCTCTAAGGTTTCAGATGGGGTTCACGCACAGCCCTTCCTGGAGATGCCAGGCATTAAATTTGCAGCCCTCGGAATGCTCTGTCACTGAACTGCAGCCCTTCCCCTAGCTATGGCCGGGAGAAGACTGCTGCTCCTTACTTGTCACGCACCCAACTCCCCTGCCCTTGAAATTCTTAAGAACTTTGGTAATTTTTAGCAGCCCAGGGTGTGCCTTGCCCCACACCCTGCAAATGTCCTAAATTTTCTCTCTTGCCCACAGAGATGTGTTATTTTGAAATGTGTGGAAAACAAAAGGGAGGGTGTTGGTAGGTCAAGGCGATATTACCACTGGGAGTGGATGGTGCGAATCAAGACAGATTCCTGCCGGCAGGCTTACACTCTAAATGGACACGAAACGCGGCAGAAGAGGAGAGATTGGAAAGTGAAAGAAACGAGCGAGAGTTCAGATTGTGAAAGGTTGAGTCGCAGCAGAGGAAATACAGGACAAACTGCGTCCTGTATTGAATCAGTAGCATTTCGCACTGAAATAAGGGACAATTCTGTATTATAGGTGGCTGCCTTCATTGTCAGGCCAGCCCTCCCTTTGCAGCTTTTACCTCTGGCGAGTTAGGTTTAGATGGTGTTTGTCTAACTATGCACAGGATCTGTTCACCCAACAGCCCGAGGGGAACAAGACTGTTTGCAATGCATGTATTTACGCTGGCTGCAAAAGGAGAGGTTGAACGGCTGCAGCAGAACAAGTCTGTTTGCAGTCCAAACCTGTGTTTGCTTTGCCTATATTTACTTTGGGTCAGGAGAGAGCTGTTGTGTCCAGCGCTTAACAGAGCGGCTGCAGAAATAAGGAGGCAATGCAGGTGAAGCACGACATTAACTTGGGTCAGGAGCAGGAAGCTGTGCCCGGCACTCGATGGAACAGCAGCAGAGAATGAAACTAAACGAAACACATTTGCAGCTTGCCTTCGGTCAGGATTCAGGAGGGAAGGAGAGAGGATGCTTGGCCCCATCAGCTATCAAGGACAGCAGCGGGAGGCATGGAAATCGAGGCAGGAGGCGGGAAAGGTTTTATAGGGCCCATAAAATGGAGAGAGAGACAGGAGGATTTGTCACTGAACACAGCTCTGTGTCAGCATTGGGAGCAAGAGGAATAGACATTTTTTTGTACTTGATACTGGGCTGGGAGAAAAAAGCGATGGCAAATGGAGGTGGAGAGAGAGAGGGTGACTTGAAACCTGGAGTGTGCTTGCAACATGAGCCTAGCAAACATCAGAACCTGGGTGAAAGGGAGCGTGTGCTTTCTGTACTCAGGCACTGGTACGAGACAGTAACCAGGAGCAGGGGGTGTGGAGTTTAAAACTGGACTGTGTTGTTATGGGCGCCCACAGGAATTTTTCAGGGTGGTAAATTAACATGTACAGTGGGACCTTGTTTCTCAGTTTTGCCAATTCGGCTTAGTCCATCATCTTCATCAGCCATTCCTCTCTGGTTGGAACTTTATCTTCTTTTCCATCCCTGGGCCAGTAGTATTCCCGCTGCTGTCGTCAGCACATTTCCTTGTACATTTCAGGAAGCTGGTTGATGAATTCGTGGGAATCATTTGAGTTAAGCAATCCAGTCTGGTTTGTCCAGATTAGATTGCTCCTGGTAAATCCCCTTTAGTTCCCTCTTAGAAACAATAATGACACCACAACAGTCTTCTTTTAAAAGTAATGATAAGGTTTACTTACATTCAGTTCACAGTATGGTCCTGGAGGTAGGCTTTATCTTGTGGTTACAGTTACAGAGAAAAATGTGGGCTCGTTCTCTGTGAGGGACGATCCCATGTGCTGCTGGCTGAGAGCCAGCAGACAGCATAAGGCAAAATGGAAGGTAGTGGTAACTTGGTCCTCAAACTTAATCCGTTCCAGAAGTCCGTTCCAAAACCAAAGTGTTCCACAACCAAGGCGCGCTTTCCCATAGAAAGTAATGCAAAACGGATTAATCCATTCCAGACTTTTAAAAACAACCCCTAAAACAGCAATTTAACATGAATTTTACTATCTAACGAAGACCATTGATCCATAAAATGAAAGCAGTAAGCCATGTACTGCAGTCACACAATCGGTTAGTCAGTAGCTGAACTGGGTTCCACACAGTCACACACACAAAAAAAACACAAAATAGCAAAAGCAGACAGACCTCAGCGTAACACTCAAAACGGAGGTGTGGCACTCAAAACGGAGCACATTCGGCTCCTGAAAAAAGTTCGCAAACCGGAACACTTAGCGTTTGCAGTGTTCGGGTTCCAAGTTGTTTGAGTACCAAGGCGTTTGAGAACCAAGGCACCACTGTAAGCATAACTAGCACCAGGGAACAGGCATTTCTGGTGGATCTGGTGACGGAGGGGTCGCAAGGCCTGGGGAGACACCTTCCCTCTGAGAAACTTATGTTCCCAGTCTTATTCCTCCATTGTTTCTCAGTGGGTATGACTGCAGTTCGTTGTGGCATACGATCCAGCTGGACCTTATCTCAGAGTGCAAAAGCCAGCCCTATAAATTGCAATTCCTCAGCTTTTCAATTCTAGCAAAGTTAGCATTTGCCTCATGCCTCGAGATCAAAAAATGGCGAAGCCTGCTTTTGAAGTTTGTGCAGTCAATATACATTTGGGCATACAAGGAAAAGCGGTTTGCTCATATGCATACCAAAGAGCCTTTGGGTGAGTTTTGGTGACGTACACTTTCTTCTCCAAACAAATATTGATTCAGAATTGTGTTGGATCGGGTGCCAGTGGCTATTGCTTAGTGCTTTAATTACTAAAATGAGAAATGCCCGGGTTGCATCCTCTAATCTAGAGACTCGATACCTCATACCAGGTGTGTGTGTGTGTGGGGGGGCGTTTTCTGTGTTGCATGGAAGAAAGCTCTGCACATGCTTAAAGGTGCTTCTCCATTTGTTTGCAAAGTGATGCTCCTCTTTTAGTGGGGGCTGGACTTCCAATTTTTATTGCATTGGACAAGCATTTTAGGAATCTTTCATTGTGCATTGTTTTTTTGTTTTCCGGCTTTTCATTGATTTTATATGTTTGCGAGCTTTGAGACTATTGTTGTATAAAGCAATAAATATTATTTTTATTACCATTACTGTTAACAAACGGCTGGAGGCAAGGCTTTTATGCCCCCTGACACTGTTAAGGATTCTTTATTCCTTGTACAGTGGTACCTCGGGTTACAGATGCTTCAGGTTATGGACTCTGCTAACCCAGAAATAGTACCTCGGGTTAAGAACTTTGCTTCAGGATGAGAACAGAAATTGTGTGGCAGCAGCGGGAGGCCCCATTAGCTAAAGTGGTACCTCAGGTTAAGAACAGTTTCAGGTTAAGAACGGACCTCCAGAACGAATTAAGTTCTTAACCCGAGGTACCACTGCACAGTAAAGGCATCCAGGGGTAGGCAACCTAAGGCCCGGGGGCCGGATCCAGCCTATTCGCCTTCTCAATCCGGCCCACGGACGGTTTGGGAATCAGCGTGTTTTTACATGAGTTTATTTAAAATGCATGTCTGGGTTATTTGTGGGGCATAGGAATTCGTTCATTCCCCCCCCCCAAAAAAAATATAGGCCGGCCCACCACATGGTCTGAGTGGTGGACCAGCTCACGGCTGGAAAAGGTTGCTGACCCCTGGTAGGATGCCTTTGAATTTATGAAACAGATGCCCCATTTACATCTTTTGGGGGAAGGTATTTTTCAATGGCTAAGAATTAACGGGTGGCGCTGTAGGTTAAACCACAGAGCCTAGGGCTTGCTGATCAGAAGGTCGGCAGTTCGAATCCCCATGACGGGGTGAGCTCCCGTTGCTCAGTCCCTGCTCCTGCCAACCTAGCAGTTCGAAAGCACGTCAAAGTGCAAGTAGATAAATAGGTACCACTCTGGCGGGAAGGTAAACGGTGTTTCCGTGTGCTGCTCTGGTTCCAGAAGTGGCTTAGTCATGCTGGCCACATGACCGGAAGCTGTACGCCGGCTCCCTTGGCCAATAAAGCGAGATGAGCGCCGCAACCCCAGAGTTGGACACAACTGGACCTAATGGTCAGGGATCCCTTTACCTTTAAGAATTAATGCAACCCATTCACCATAGCTTAAGCATTTGTGAGAGTGTGTCTGCAGTATGTTAAGATTATTTCCATAAAGAAATGGATGTTAGTTCCAGAGATCGTTAAATCAAATCAATTTAAATCACGATTTAAATCACTAGTCAGTAAGAATTGATTTAAATCTTTTTTATTTTTTTTTTACAGAAAGACTCATTCTTGCTGGTATAATCTTAATATTTACAACCAGATGAAGGTTTCATTTTTGGAATAATAAATTTTCAGAGTAGTTTTTACAGTTATATCAAAAATTACTGATTTGGTTATACTATTAGAAATACATAGACAGATAATTATGAAATTATTGTGAGGTTTAATAAGTTAACTGTTTATATTTGGACAACTTTTCTGCTGTACTTTATTGGAAGGAGAAAAATAATCATTTCCTTAATAACAATTTAAACAATTTATTTAACTAAAACAATAACATTATAGCATATGTATCCATGTTTGTTAACTGATGTGGTTAAACAATTTTTTTTAAAAGAAATAAACTTAGACTGAGTTTTAGCACACGTGAAAAACAAATCCTTATTTCCTGATGAATAGCCTTTGTAACTTAAATAGAAAACTATCTTTAGAATGATTTTCCCTCCAAAAGCATTTTATTTTAAAAACCCAATTTAAATTTAAAAAATCCAATTTAAATTTTTTAAAATCTGATTTTTTAAAAGTTTTTTTTTTTAAATCATTGATTTTTATCCACCCATATGATTGGCGACTATTAGCCAAGTCACTGATCCTATCCCTGCATCTCGAAGGGGTAGTTATTTCACTGTTTACTCGAGCGCAACAGCATCTTTTCATAGGGATACTTTGGTTCTGAGGAAGTGCGAGATCCTGCTCAAAGTATGGTGGCTCCAAGTTAATGAGGGAGAGAGGAGCTGAATAATAATTGCTAGTGTTACAGCGATCGCTCCTGGACTCCTGCGTCAGGGAAAGCTTCAAGCGAAGTCAGAACAACTGAAAGTTTGGGAGCCACTGTTGTATGCGAACGAGGGACGGATGCAAGGAAATAATCTCTGGTTACTTGTTAATGCAACAAAGACCCCAGTGTTCCTTCTCGTCTCTGGATAGAATTTTATGTTCTGGAAAAAGTTGTCATGTGAATCCACTCGTAAGTGCATCAACTGACGGAACGTAATTACTGGAAAAGCAGGAAGCAACTGAAAACGAATGTACTGTACCTAACTTTTAATTAAAACTCACCCCTTCTGAAAACCCAACACCCCTCTCTCCTCTGTTCAGTTCCTGGAGAAAACCCTGATGGAAGTTATGGGGAAATAGCTTTAAGCCACGGAGACAAGAGGGCTGAAGAGCTGAAGAGATTCAGGTCATCCCCTGCAACAAGCGACGGCAATTAGCTATAACGTCGTCCATTGCCTCTGCTCAGGCTGCACAGAAAAAGCATTTTGGTTCCTGACATTCATTCCAATGTTGCAGATAAAATATAACTGATAGAATTCTACAGGGTGGGGTATTAGTGTGTTAAAACTGCCCCGATCTAGTGATCTCCAGGCACGCGCCTCCAGATGGTGGAGGTCTTGGGTGCCCAGGCATCTTCACTTGGTTACAGGTGGCCGAGAGCCGGGTACCAAATGCGACTGGCGACTGGCTAATTTCGAACACTGGCTAGACCTGTCTCCCTATGCCATCTCAACAGCAGTCTATCAGTGGATAGGTGCTGCTGGTCTCCTCCCACCCCTAGGAAGGAAATGGTGGGGGGCCATGACATAGTTTGATTCAGGCAAGTTTGATTCCCCCCCCCACTCGCCTTGTTCCTGATGTAGATCTTCACTCGCCCTTTCCTCCTTGGTGTGAAGGGTGGAGGGACGCCATTCTGTGGTTTGCCTCAGGTGCCAAAATGTCTTGGGCTGGCCCTGTTGCTTTTTCAGAGTCTTAGCCCTTGTGGGAGGGAGAGGTTTATACAGGACCTATTGGAAAAGAAGGACAGACTGATCTCTTCCACATGCGCCCCCTTCTCCCCGCCTTCCTATTTTTCTTCCATAGCATTCCAGGCAGTGTTAGAAACTGAGATAGGAAAGCTAGGAGCTAAATGACACCTTAAACTTAGGTTATGAGCGCAGAAACAGAATGTCTAGGTGCGCTTTTTCATACCAGTAATACGAAGCTGAAAATCAACGAACTGCAGTTAAAATATTATGTTCATTTTTCACATGGACTAGTCCTTCCCCTGCCCACCCCCCTAATATTCTTAAGAGGGTCTCTTCTCCAGTCTTCAGAGAGTAGCTGGAGGTGGGGAGGCAAAAAAGGGTCCTCTTTTCCTTCCACTCTGCAGCTCAGAAACTGCTTGCGCTAATGAAAATTACCCGTCACAAAATGTGCCTGGAACAATGGGGGTTTCAAACACTGATTCCAGGGCATTTGCAGTAGTGCTGCTATCAGTGTTCGAAACTCCCAGACTCTGTAAATGTATTTGCTTGCAATGATTATGATTATGATTATTTATTTTACGGTCACAGACCAACTCACTAAATGCAAGCGAACAACAGAGAACCTACACAAACAACGCTGACACCAAACCCTACATATATTAGAAACATCGTCACCCCACCTCACCCATCCCCCCATCCCACCCACCTCTTTCCCCCTTCTCTCCCTAATGTCTCAACAACCAAAACTGATTTGTAAAAATGTTACATGGAAAAAAAGAGAGAGACATTGCACACACTTTTGTAAATTAAGAAAATCTTTAATAATAATTAAAAAAAAATATATAGTCCCTGCCTTTCTGTAGAAGGTCCAAGGCACCTACTGGACATACCGGTAATCACTATCCAATAGGTATGATTGTTGCACCCTGAAAATACCTCAGGAGGAAAAACGGCACTTTGTGGAGAGTAGATTTTGCGTTTCCTGTGCGCAGCTTGAATCGCTGCATTCAAAACAAGACAGAACTGTGCGAAACCGGTTTGGCCAGAGCAGGATAATAAGAATTAACATGTGTATCGTAGTCAGTGTCTGAAGTTACCAGGACACCACAGGAGCCTTGGGGCAGCCAGAGGCAAGGGCAGTCTGAGGACCAAGGAGCATGTCGGAGCTCTGGAAGACCTAAGCCACATTCAAGCATTGTTCCTGACCAGGAAACGGCAACATGCTTAGCGGGCATGGGGCCATGTTGAGAAGGAAGAACTCCAGCTCTCAGAAGCCTGCTCACTTCACCAGTTAAGTCCCTGGGAAGTCAGGGAAGCTCCACAAGTTTCTGTAATTCAGTAGATTCCCCCCCCCCAAGGCTTCTGACTAAACTAGACATGACTGAAAGAACCACATCTGTTTCCCCACCTCATCTCTCTCTGTCCTGTTTCATATAAAATGATGGAATCGGTTAAAAGGGCATGCGGTCAAGGGAAGCCAAGTCCTGCCCCCCTACTTTCTCTTAGGCAGCATCACCCCACGTATTTTTCTCCCCCCAGCCCGGCTTTCACTGGATGGAAGAAGGAAAATGACAACATAAGGTGTCAGCAGGAAATATACTCCCCAGTCGGTGTGTTTAGGATTGCAACCCGGGAGTGGCCCTAAAAATGTTGGCCTTCGTGCACTAAATCTTGTGAGTCCTGGCAAACAAGGCTTGCTTCTGGCAACGGAGCAATTGGCAGCTCGGTCTTTAATCGTTTCCCTGTTGCCTGCAAAGTATCGGCTTCCGTTTCCACCGGCTTCCCCATAAAACAAGAAGAACAAGCCCTGCATTTCGAGGGAGCCTTCACCACGACACATCTCACCTCACCTCTCAACTTTGTTAGGAGACCTGAGCGAGCAAGCCCATAAATCTTCGCCGTGAGGTTGGCATCAGTGGCAGAGAAGGGGGTGCAGCTCGCACCGGGTGCCATCCCTGAAGGGGTGTGTGTGACAAAATCTCCCCTGGGTGGATTGCTTCCACGCCGATAGGGATGTGACGCGTTGCGGGGCCTCAGCCGCCCTACAGCTTGGGGGGGAGGCAGTGGGTGGGATGGACTGTCATGGGCACTGCGTCCCTATGGGCACGCCGCCCCAGGTGCCCAAGAGGCTTCCTCTGCCGCTGGTTGGCATTTCCACCTGGGAAGTCTTTCAGAAGAAGAAGAAGAAGAGTTTGGATTTGATATCCCGCTTTTCACTACCCGAAGGAGTCTCAAAGCAGCTAACATTCTCCTTTCCCTTCCTCCCCACAACAAACACTCTGTGAGGTGAGTGGGGCTGAGAGACTTCAGAGAAGTGTGACTAGCCCAAGGTCACCCAGCAGCTGCATGTGGAGGAGCGGAGAAGCGAACCCGGTTCACCAGATTATGAGTCTACCGCTCTTAACCACTACACTACACTGGCTTTTTTGTGCCTTCCTAGCTTTGGAAACCGGCAGGTCTTAAGGACAGCATTGCTGGAATGCAGACCTCTCTTCTTCGCAGTTGGACTCTTCCTGCCGCCTCTCCGCCTGCCCCTTCTAAATCTCTCCCCGGGTCACTCTGGAGTCTTCTTGCTGTTATTTTTGCATAGAGTACAGCACATACTTTCGTGGCATCCTAATAGGCCTCATTTATACTACGTGAAGACAAGTTGTCTCAGGCCTGTTTACAAACCCCTAATAAGCACCAGGCCACCCAGTTTGTCCAGCTGGCGGCTGTTCTCAAGTGTCAGTGCACTACCATATTGGACTTGCAGGGAACAAGTGCCTTGACAGTCAAGAGTTGATGCTCTGGGCATCATTATATGTCATTTATTGATGAGGAAAGATCATTTGGAAAGGGTAGAAGAAGCGAGTATCTGATCTGATTCTTGCTGATTCTTCTTAGGAGCTCCAGAGGTGTTCCGAACACCTTTAAATGTGTCCCCTTAAAAGAATATAAAAGGAAATGATGGAAAAGGAAATTGATGTGCGAAATATAGATGAATGATATAAGGAAGACATAATATGAAAGAAGGGAAGTGAACGTAACTGTAATCAGAAGGATTTGTGTGACATAAATTTTGTGGGGTTTTTTGTTTTTTGTTTTTATCATGATCTTTGTAACTTTTTGTGATGATTTTTGTTTGTATCCAGTCAAAATTAATAAAAAAATATTTGTTTAAAAAAATGTGTCCCCTTAGAAGCCCTAACTTTCACCTGGAACGTAACCAAATACAGGTGAAATTCGAAAAATTAGAACATCGTGGAAAGCTTCATTTCTTTCAGTAATTCAACTTAAAAGGTGAAACTAATATATGAGATAGACTCATGACATGCAAAGCGAGATATGTCAAGCCTTTATTTGTTATAATTGTGATGATTATGGCATACAGCTGATGAGAACCCCAAATTAACAATTTCAACTTTGGGGTTTTCATCAGCTGTACGCCATAATCATCACAATTATAACAAACAAAGGCTTGACATATCTCGCTTTGCATGTCATGAGTCTATCTCATATATTAAACTCCAGTAGCTAATGAAAACAATTGCTTACATAAATGGACTTTTCCACGATATTCTTAATTTTTTGTGTTTCACCTGTATTACTATTCAGGATTCAAAAGCATGTAATCCTCAGTTTAGGCCATCTCCTCCTTCTTTGCTGTACGCCACCTAATCTCTGACAACGCAATGTCTTCAGATAGCAGCCACAAATGCTGGTCCAAAGTCAGCCCAAAGCAAGAGTCCCAGCTTGGCAAAAAAAAGGCTCCTACATAATCACAACCAGGCTGGAGTCAAGGTCCAAGGAAACAGAACCTGGGCAGATGATCCCCACTGTGAGGGACAAGTTGCTTGGATGAAGAAGCAAGTTCTAAGGTCAAGACATCATTAGGTCTAACAGTGTTTCTCAGACTCAGGTCCCCGGCTGTCGTTGGACTACAACTCCCATCACCCCTGACCACCGGTCCTGCTAGCTAGGGATGATGGGAGTTGTAGTCCAACAAACAGCTAGGGGCCTAAGTTTGAGAAACACCGGTCAGTGTTTCTGCAACTCCCCCCGGCGTCTTAAGAGGATTGTGTTGTAGGCCTGAAAAAGTGGCTTAGGTCTGCAGTGGGTTAAGATAGCAGGGGCTTAGTGTGGTCAAAGCTTGTTTGTGAGAGTCACATCGCAGGAGAACCAAGTCACTTCTGCGCAAGGCAGCGGGAGAATCCTGCCTGCATTTTTGTCATGTTTGGTGAATGTATACATGCCTCCCAATGTACGCTAAAGCAAGCTACGACTAGCAGCCGATTCTTCCCTATGAGCATGCGGTGAAGCAGAAATATTTTGCCATATGTCAAACCCCACTGAAGATGTTGAGTTTCCGAAGCATAAGCAGGGGCGTAGCGGGGGTGTGTGTGTGTGCGTAGGGGGCGGTCCGCCCCATGTTCCGTAATGGAAGGGGTGACAAATTATCAAGGAACAATTACTGCCCTACTAGGGCGGTTCATAAAAAACTTTTTTTTATATAAAAAAGATGCCTGCTCCAAAGGTCTGGTCTTACTATACTAGGGATTATATAGCTATATATGAAATTTTATGCATATCGGTTAATATCTTGACCATCCTGCAACAAAATAGAAGTGTTTGGATTTGATATCCCGCTTTATCACTACCCGAAGGAGTCTCAAAGCAGCTAACATTCTCCTTTCCCTTCCTCCCCCACAACAAACACTCTGTGAGGTGAGTGGGGCTGAGAGACTTCAGAGAAGTGTGACTAGCCCAAGGTCACCCAGCAGCTGCATGTGGAGGAGCGGAGATGCGAACCCGGTTCACCAGATTACGAGTCTACCACTCTTAACCACTACACCACACTAGCTGTTTACTTGGCTGTTTTCCTATGTCGTGAAGGCTGAAATTTCAGTTCAGTGGAGCACTTACTGTTCCCAACCCTAACCCTGTGGAAAGCCATCTAATTAGACTTTAATTTGATTTTGAGATGTTTTTAGGAGGTAATTTAATTATTGTTTGATTTTATACCAATGTTATGTATCTGATGTTAGCCACCCTGAGCCCGACTTCGGCCGGGGAGGGCGGGATATAAATAAAAGTTTTATTATTATTATTACTTGTTATTATTCCTTTGTAAGAAAATATGAAATAACGTAAAACCATTTTTGCAGGGGGGGGGAATCAATGGGGGGGTGACAATAAATTTTCCGCACCGGGTACCACCTGACCTTCCTTCGCCTCTGAGCATAAGTTTCCTACGTGGAAGTTACTCCCATGCAAGGAATTTTCCTCTGGCCCGGCCGGTCCTAATTCTTCCTTGGATTAACGTGGCCCTGCCGTGGTTGCCGTCACTTCTTCTCTCCTTGCCCCCTTTAAAGATATTTGCAATTTAAATTCTGCAGAGAGAGAGACTGTGAGGTAAAGGCTCCAGCTGTTTCCATTTCCTGTTCATTTATTTAATGTTACTTTTATATCTCAACTTTCCCCCACGGAGTTCGATGTGTACAGACCTCTCCCTCTCTCTTCACCTCCAATGAATCCTCACAACAATCCTGCGAGGTAGGTTAGGCCAGGAGATGGTGTCTGGCCCGAGTACACCCAGTGGGCTGAGTGGAGATTTGAAAGCTGATCACCCGGGCTCTAGTCTGACGCTGGAACCACAACCAGCTCTAGTTTCTGCAGAAAATTTTACCAGGATGGGGGTGGGGTGGGGAACAACCCACCCCAAATTCCCCATTGCTAGGGAGAAGAAGAAAAAACCCCACAGCCCTTCTCCTACTGAGCCACTGTTGATGACTGTAGAAATATTTGTCTGGCAGCTGCTGTGATCCCTGCCCCGTTGAACTGGAACGGGTGGCATGCATAGTAAAGATGCTGGTTATTCGAAAATGACGACATTCGGCCACCCTCCGTCCACCACCGCGCCGAGGCTGAGCTTGCCTGCTTTCCTAATGCGACAAGCTAGGTTTCAGACGACTGTTTCTGCAAAGGACTTCTTCCCCACTTTCCTCCTCTTAAAGAGCTGGCGAGTCCCTCTCCACCGATTCCACCCCGATCTGCCGAAAAAGAATTGCGGTTCTGGCTGATGTCCAAGTGAGAGGGGGACTGTGCCAGGCAGGCTGGGAGGAGGAGGGAGGAGGAGGAGCAGGAGGACGAGGCTGGTTGCAGGAAGAGGCCAGTGACATGACTCAGATGAGCTCTTCTAATTATAAAGCACAGCCAGGGGTGGGATGGAGTATTTAAAGGTGTCGGAAGGACAGGAAGACGGTTTTCTGATGCCAGTTCTTCCCACACTTCAGCCAAGCAGGACACACACAGCATGCTTCGGACTCAGGGTGATAACTCTCTCCGCCCCAGTTGAAATGAGGAGTGCAGAATATGGCCCCTGCTCTGGTAGAAAAACCTGACCAAAGGTAAGGGGGCAGAGTGTCCAATTTTAGCTCTCTAGTACAGTGGTAGCTTGGTTCTCAAACGCCCTGGTACTCAAACAACTCAGAACCCAAACACTGCAAACCCGGAAGGAAGTTTTCCGGTTTGCGAACCTTTTTCGGAAGCTGAGCGTGCTCCCTTTTGAGTGGCACGCTTCCGGTTTGAGTGCCACACTTCCGTTTTGAGTGTTACGCTGAGGTCTGTCTGCTTTTGCTATTTATTTTGCGTTTTTGTTTTTGTGACTGTGTGGAACCCAGTTTAGCGATTGATTGATTGATTGATTGTGTGACTGCAGTACATTGTTTATTGCTTTCATTTTATGGATCAGTGGTCTCGTTAGATAGTAAAATTTGCTGTTTTAGGGGTTGGTTTTTAAAAGTCTGGAACGGATTGATCCATTTTGCATTACTTTCTATGGGAAAGTTTTGGAACCTTGGTTTTGGAACGCTTTGGTTTTGGAACGGACTTCCGGAACGGATTAAGTTTGAGGACCAAGGTATGACCGTAAATATTTCTGGCCTCTTGCATTGATGCGGGTGCCTCATCGAACAGCCTGCGTCGTATAGTTTAATTTCTAGTCCCGTCCTGGTTTTGAGGCATCGCTCAACTGCAGCTGTTGTTGAGAGAGTTTCTGATTTGTGTGTGTGTGTGTTTTTAAGAAGGCTTGGAGCTGGACAGAGCTAGAAAGGTCTATAGCTATCACACAGCCAAAGGATTGGCGAGGGTTATGCGAGGAGACTTGTGAGTTGCCTGGAGGCATGCCGTGTCTGTTGCAGGGTTTTTGTTGTCATAATGGCAAGTGCAGTGATCCGTCAAATTGGGCCGCCCCAAATTCAGACCTCGCCTCTGTCATTAACCTGTTAGGCAGGCTTAGGCAGTCCTCCAGCGGCAATACAGGAACAAATTACTGACCTACTTTATAGGGTTGTTGTAGAGGTTTGCAGTACAATGTGGCTGATATTTTTTACACGGCATTGTCCTATTACAGATTGAATAGCAGGCTAATTGTTACAGTTAGATAGTATCACATATAAAGAACTTATACATTTTCTCCTTACCAATCAAGTTGCTGATCGCTATAATTTACCTGTGCTTTGGATTGTGGAGTTCAGACTGGTCTGCAATTAAAAAAAAAAAAAGGTTTACGACAATTTTTACCTTCGCTGTTTGCCTGCGTGAAACGGGCCAATGTCTGCCAGGCTCAACCTCTGTTTAAACGTTAATTGGGGTAGATAATGTAAACCAACCCCCCAACAAAAAAGGTCTGGTGTTTTTGTGCTCAGGTGGTTTTTGTTTACTGGAGGGGGAGAATAGTCCCCACGATAGGAAGGGGTGTTGTTTACTATGTGTAATGACAATGAAGAGTCACTACAATGTGTGACACACACACACACACACCCTCCCCAATATACATAAGGGGAATTCCCTTCGGGAAGGGAGAGGGCTTAGGACAACTGTGGGAGTAGTTTTATCTCATGATTTGTAGCAAGGGCCAAAGACCTGCTCTGGAATGTTTTCATGGCTTGAATTGGGGAAAAAGGCAATACATTTAAAAAATGATTATGGGGCTTGAATTGGAAAAAAGGCAATACATTTAAAAAATATTGGTTATGGGGCCAAATGAATGGTCTGGTGTGGTATCATTGCTGCAGTTAAGCAGGTACAGAACTTATCACTCCCTTGGATGGGAGAGCACTGGGAGAGTAGGATATATTTCTTAAAAACAAGTGTTCAGGTTGCTTTCTTCACTCCATTGTAATATTATCAACACGGGCCAAGGTTGTCGGCTTCTTTCTTTTATTTTATTTTTTGAGTCAAATTTCTATTAAACATTAAAATGTTCAATATATATTCCAGACTCCAAATTTATTATACATTTCTCTTTAAACTTTTGACTTCCCGGCTTTCCCTCCATGCTGTTCTTAATCCCGTCTGTCCCATTTACAACATTGCATTCTAACAAACATTTCACCTAAGACACATTATTCTATTTCAAGTATTATCCAAACTTCTGCCTCTCCTCATGTTTCAAATCCTGCTCGCGATTTCATCTGATTATATATATATATATATATATATATATATATTTCCAGATATTCCAAGAAGGGCTTTCATTCTTCCATGAATAGTCTGCCATGTTGGTTTCTTTCTTTTGCCGTTAGTTCCGCCAGTTCTGGATAGTCCATTCGCTTTAGAATCCATTCTTCTTTTACCTCTTTCTTTCATTTGTAAGCAGCTAGTGTCTCTAGGTTGATTCAGTTGTCCAGAATAGGCCAGCACGACATCTGATTCCTAAACAAAGCCCACATGGAGACTCTCTGTCTCTCTGGATCACAACAGGGTAGGAAGGAAAGCATATTTCTCCTAAGCTACCTTTCAGAACAGGGAAAACCATATAAAGCTCCTTGGAGGGAAGGGTAGGGGGAAATGTAATAAATACAAAGGACGACACAATTCACACTGTGTTTTAGTGCTGAGGAATATGAAGTGGGGAAGAAGACGGAAAACCTGCTAACTCACAAGACGTCCACCAGCGGATAGGCTGCGAGCTGAAAGTAATTTAAGAAAATATTCCCATTGTTCATTTAACTAGCAACGAAGCTCCAGGGAAAGGAGGAAAGACCGTCTGCCACCAAAGCCACATTTCAACCACAAGTCTATAACTCTTTCATTCTGTGTTCAGGACCAGGATGCTGAGATGCGTTCAAGAAATGCAGCAACGCTGTAGGAAGGCCAGGAATGAAAGGGACAAGAGTGAATGCATTCTTTTATCAGCAGAAATGGGGACGCCAACAACGTCTCCATCTCTTATTTTTCGGTGTTTTCCGGGGGGGGGGAGACCAGAACATTCCTTTAGTTTGCTTCTTAGCAGCTTGCTCCCATGGGATCCCTGTGCCAAAAGTCCCCAGGATTGATGTAATGGAGTTGCAGCTGTGGGCAGCTCTGACAGCAAAACGATGTCACTTTAAGCTATGGTTTCGTTGAATGTAATTTGATTGTTCAGTGATTTGGGGCTAGGGCTGCAAAGGGGAGCAAAATGTTGGCTGTTGGCAATGTTCCTCACTCTTAACTGGGCATTATATGTAGGACATTATAGCATCTGCAAGAAACACTAGGTAAAGGTAAAGGACCCCTGACAGTTAAGTCTAGTCACGAACGACTCTGGAGTTGTGGCACTCATCTCGCTGTACTGGCCAAGGGAGCTGGCATTTGTCCACAAATGGTGGTTTTCCCAGGTCATGTAGCCAGCATGACTAAGCCACTTCTGGAAAAACCAGAGCAGCGCACGAAAACGCCGTTTACCTTCCCACTGGAGCGGTACCTATGTATCTACTTGCACTTAACCACATGCTTTCAAACCTTGCAGGAGCTGGCCACAATGGGTCACCGTGGGGATTGAACCGCCGACCTTCTGATCGGCAAGCCCTAGGCTCTCTGGTTTAGACCAGCAGCACCCGCAAGAAACACCACTGCTGTCAAGTATCCCGTTTTCCCCGGGATTCTCCCTTATTTCAAGCAGTTTCCCGCTGCTCTCCCTTATTTTTTATTTCCCTTAAATTTCCCGTTTTTAATGGAAGCAGCTCCTCCCCTGCTGGCCAGGGACTGGGTGGGAAGACCTCGCCTACTTGGAGAGAAAAGCCTCAGCCCTCAAAGCAAGTGGGAGCCGTTTCCCGTGCTGTACAGGGGGGTGCATTCCCCCCCTGCATCAGCCCACCGCCCCTTGGGGTTTTTGCTCCCTCCGGCCCCTTCTGGCCAGCAGCTGCTGCTTCCCAGGCCTTTGGCTGCTGCCATCACTGTTTTGATGGGATCAGACAAGAAGACGATGGGGCTCCATTGCGCTTCCTTCCATGGCTGCCCTGCCTCTTTGCTCCGCTCCGAGCCCGAGTTGGGTGGGAGACCCCTTACAGCTTGGAGTTTACATTATATCGTTGCCGCCGAGCCCCTCAGCCGGCCAATAGGGTTAGCTGGTGGGCAGAGCCTGGCTGCCTTTGAGCAGCTGCTGCTTCCTGTCCTGTTTTGATGGGATCAGACAAGAAGACGATGGGGCTCCATTGCGCGGAGCACATGGCTGCCCTCCTCTTTGCTCCGCTCCGAGCCCGAGCCCGCTTGGAGTTTACATTGCTGCTCCGCCCACTTTTGCTTCTGGCTCCGCCCACCACTGACATGTGACTGTCCCCGGGATAGGTGAGACTGCTGATCCCTTATTTTCAAATCCGAAACTTGACAGCTATGAAGAAACACTAACAGATGGTAAAGTGGGGTGGGGAGTAAAGGGAGAACATTTGTAAAATGCATGCCCTCTGAGTTCCTTTTTGAGCACAAATATTAACCTTAGCTGTTCTTCAAGCAACCGAGAATATAGCCATTCATAGGGTGCATCCAGACTTCCTTTTGCGCTGCACTTTCCAGTAAAATGCAGCCCTCTCTTTTTTCTTTTCTTTCTTTCTTTCTTTCTTTCTTTCTTTCCCAGCCTCTTTCCAGCTCATGGAAAACCAGGTTTAAAACCTCTGTTTTTTTTCTTTCTTTCTTTCTTTCTTTCTTTATCCCAGCTCTTTCCCTGGGAAAACCAGTGTTTTACCGCTGAACTGGAGCAAACAACAGTCTGTGGAAAGCCTGGCCTGTGGCTGGAACACGTGCTTAGAAATGTTTCACAAATGGAAGTCTGGATGAGCCCTCAAATTTCGGCATCCAGGGCAGCTCGGCTGCCACTCGCCATGTTTCATGCCAGTGAAACAACCCCCTGCCATGCCAATTAATGCGCAAAAAGAGCCAACACATCACGGCAGGAGAATGGTCCCACAATAAGACCTTACGCAACATACAGGCAAGACACAACTGGGCAGGCGTTAAGAAACCAAAGCGCTTCCCGCAGTGCACGACACCATGGGTCAGCCCGCACAAGGGCTCGAACCCCGAGCGTCACAAGCAGCCTGCAGGTAGCTCCATTTTTGAGCAGCAAACATGCAGGCCTTTGCCCTAAAGTCACAGGGCAGCTTACATCAAAATTACAACACAACGTTGATATTAAAAACACAACATTTACAACAACAGTATAGGAGACACCAGACTCACAGCAGTAGAGACCGGGTTCCTGTTGAGGTTTTCTTTTTGTGTGTGGAATCCCGAGGCAGAATACCTAGAACAGTTTTGAGATAAGGGTTAACAAATATCGAAAAGGCAAATCCTTGTTGGGCCAGACCATTTGTGGTTGCCGCATCCCCCAGAACATTATTTCACCTTGGCTGCCACCAGCAGGGCTCCCACTTGTATGCTCTTGAGTTCTCCAGATATGAGAATGCACCTGGGATGTGTGTTTTCTTGCTAAGCCCTTATATACTACGGTTGTCTCTGGCTGCAGAGGTTGATGGGTCCCTGTTCCCCTCACGGCTTTGGAAATGGAGAAAGTGGGGGAAGGGTAATTTCAGTGGGGACGTCGTTTTTTAGCTCTTGCACATGACACCATTACTGTGGGAAACACGCAGGTGGCGCTGTGGTCTAAACCACCGAGCCTCTTGGGCTTGCCGATCGGAAGGTCGGCGGTTCTAATCCCCACGACGGAATGAGTTCCCGTTGCTCGGTCACAGCTTCTGTCAACCTAGCAGTTCAAAAGCATGCCAGTGCAAGTAGATAAATAGGTACCACTGCGGAGGGGAAGGTAAACGTTTCCGCGTCTGGTTTCCGTCTGGTTTCCGTCACGGTGTCCCGTTGCACCAGAAGCGGTTTAGTCATGCTGGCCACATGACCCGGAAAGCTGTCTGTGGACAAACGCCGGCTCCCTTGGCCTGAAAGCAAGATGGGCGCCACAATCCCATAGTCAACTTTGACTAGACTTAACTATCCAGGGGTCCTTTACCTTACCCTTTTTTTTTACATTCAAGCTGTTTTTAGCACTATAGAACAGGAGTTGGGGCTGAATACGGTCCTCCAAGCCTCTCTGTGTGTCTCTTGCTCATAGAAGCTAGCCTACTGTAGAGAGGCAAAATGTTAAATTAGTTGTTGTGGGCATAGAAACATGGAACTGTAGAACTGGAAGGGACCCTGCGGATCATCTAGTCTAGCCCCCTGCAATGCAGCTGTCCCATGCAGGGATTGAACCTGCAACCTTGGCACGATCAGCACCATCCTCTAACCAACTGAGCTATCAAGGCTGGGCATCTTTGCCCCTGTCCACTGACATACACTTGTGACCTTTCCTGTTTTTCATTTCACAGAGAGGATCCGAATTCGCATGTGGAGAAGCCGAGGTCCTCTGGCACGATGACTTCTGGTAAGCTGACTCTCCCTGTATTTTTCTTCCACCTCTTGTGAGTGACGTATTTGAAGGTTACCAGATTTTTTTCAAAGAATTCGGGGACCCTTTTTTGAAAGAGAGAAAACAGTTATTAAAAATTATTTCAAAAAAGAAATTAAGAAGTATTATCTTCTCTTCTGTGGTCTCCTCTGTCGCATGGTCTTCCTCTGGGCCCCGTCCTGCTCTCTTGGAGCGCTAGCCGCCATGGAGTAGGCTCGGGTTGGGCCTGGGCTTGGCCATGTGTCTTTGCCCTCCTGGTGCTCTCCTACCTCTCCTCCTCAGCGGCAATGGCGGCACAGCAAAGTCGGGGCTTCCTCTCCTCCTCATCTTCCTGCGGCACAGCAAAGTCGGGGCTTCCTCTTTTTTCCTCCTTCTTTCTCTCTCTTCCTTCTCCTTCTCGTCATCTCCTTCTCCCTGCGTCAGCTCTGGGGTGTTTACTGGCTCCGGAGCATTGCTGGGCAGTCAGCTGGGTGCTCTCGCTCCTGGCTTGATTTGGGTCGCGGGGGGGTGTCTGTCAGCCGTTCCCCCCATTGATGTGCTGGGCATCCCCGGTTCCCCCTCGGCAGCGGCAGTCTCAGCAGCCCAGAGCTAGCCTGGTAGCGCAATTGGCTGTGGCTGGCTTCAGGAGCTGCTCCCTGCCATGGCGCCCGCCATTTTGCCTCACCGGAAGTCCCCATATGATGTGTCTTGTGCCGTTGAACCAAGCATGCAACATTCATTCCCTACTAATAAATCTACAACACTTGAAATATAAATCCGGGGACATTCCGGGGACAGATTTTGTCCAGGGACAGATTTAAGATCCGGGGATTGTCTGGTAACCATAATGTATTCTGCCGGAAGCAATGCAGAGAACCATCCCAGCATTCTAGGAGTAACTTCAGGTATCACATTTGACCGGTACCTGAATCCCTAGATTCCAGGAGCAGCATCCTTACGGAGTAGTTAGATCAAGGGCAGGAAACCTGATGTTGACTAGATGTTGACAGTTTTTCTGCTTGGAACGCAGCTGACCTAGAATTCCAAAAAGGCCCAGAAGATCAACAACAACTCTGCCTCGGATGTCAAATAAGACATTTCCCTAAGCATGCAAATATTTTAAGCCATATACTTATCTTCTGCAACAAGTGGGCATAAACTGAGTGTGGGTTCTCCTTTAAGCTGCTGTTTATACTCATGGGCAAAATGCGGGTTGCGCCCTTGATCTCCAAAGCATCTAATTTATTAGCCGAGCTTGATTTTGAGGTCCCAGAACAGTCCTCGGCTAGAGGTTGGAGGCTGCTGTTGTAGGTCTGCAAGTCTCAGCACAGTAGAACAGTCTCTATGATTGAACTCACCAGATCAGGAAGAAGAAAGTGGAAAGCGGCTTTCTCATTTCCCTCCCGCGCAGTGGGGAAAGAGCAATATTAGCAAGCCTGCTCAAATTACACTATGGTGGGGTGGTTTTTTTGCCGAGTTAACGCTTTGTGTACCTTTGTGCAGATGTTGCAGCCGCTAACAGAAATGTGTTAAAGGTGGAAGCCTTAAGCTGTTTGTAGTGATGTAAGCTCACAGCGATTTAAGCTCCCTGGTAATCTTTTCAGATCAGCGTTGTTCTCATTTGCCCACTGTCAGAAGCACTGTGACTCTGATTAGCAATTGGTGGGAATCTGCTTGTGGGTTTTCCGTGGAATTTAGCTGGCCACCCTGAGAACAGAGTGCCAGGTTTTTGGCTTGAAACAAACTGAGCCCTTCTTAGGTCTTCCCATTCATGTACTCTCATCACCTGGTGCCAGTGTAATTAATTTTCACAACCTCCCGTATGTTTGGAGAGCATGCAACTCCAGAGTGATGATTTCTTCTTCTTCGTCGTCTTCTTCTTCTCCTTCTTCTTCTTCTTTGAGGCATACACAATACTCATGAATGCACTACCAATTAGCTTCTCAGGAACGTGTCTCAAAAAATAGTCAGAGTGTTATTAGCAATGTTTCACTACCACCTCCCATGCTCTCCTAGCCTGAGGGCATGATTCTTCTACCATCCTTGGACTCAGAGGATAAGTCTGCAGAAGAGATGACACCTTCCCAGCCTGTTTGAAGCAGCAATTGCAGAACCATAGAATTGTAAAGTTGGAAGGGACCCAAGAGTCATCTAGTCCAACCCCTGGCAATGCAGGAATCTCAGCTAACGCATCCCTGACAGAGGGCCATCTAGCCTCTGTTTAAAAACCTCCAAGCAAGGAGAGTCTACCACTATTGTGGGGATCTGTTCCACTGCTGAACAGTTCTCATTATCAGAAAGTTCTCCTTTCTTGTAACTTATAGCCATTGTTTCATGTCCTACCCTCCAGAACAGGAGAAAATAAGCATGTTCCCTCTTCCCATGAGATATTTGAAGATGGCTATCATATCTCCTCTCAGTCTCCTCTTTTCCAGGCTAAACATACCCAGCTCCCTCAAGCGTTCCTCATAAGGCTTAGTTTCCAGACCCTTGATCATCTTGGTTCCCCTCCTCTGCAAACGCTTCAGCTTGTCAACATTGTGGAGCACAGAATTGGACACAGCATTCCAGTTGTGGTTTGTGCAAGGCAGAATAGAGTGGGACTATTACTTCCCTTGATCTGGACACCATACTTCTGTTGATATAACCTAGAATAGCATTAGGTTTTTTTTGTTGCTGCATCACACTGTTGATCTCATGTTTAACTTGTGGTCCACCAAGACCCCTAGATCCTTTTCACGTGCACTGCTAGTAAGCCAGGTGTCCCCCCATCCCATATTTGTGCATCTGGTTCTTCCTGCCTAGGTGCAGAACCCTACATTTGTCCCTATTGAAATTCATTTTCAATAGGAGGAAAGAATTAAAAGAGGACAGACAACTTCTCATTGGAGATGGGGCCAACTAAAGAACAGGCTTTGCTGGACTTTAATAAGGTTTCAGATAACTGCGGCTCTTTGCTGAGACAACATTCCTCCGTTACCAACACTTGGGTGTGTGAAGATCTACTGTGGCTCTGAATGCTCTCCATGGTCCTGATAAAGTTTGCCTGAATCTTGATTAATCTTGGCTAAATCAAAACGAGATGCTCCCTTTTGCTGGAAGGGGATGCAAAAGAAAAAGCTCCCCATACACTTGCAGCGAACTTGTAAAGGTGTCAAGACATTCTGCTGATGTTTGGGATAATATCGGGATTTGTACAGGTGAAACTTGAAAAATTAGAATATCGTGGAAAGGTTCATTTCTTTCAGTAATTCAACTTAAAAGGTGAAACTAATATATGAGATAGACTCATGACATGCAAAGCGAGATATGTCAAGCCTTTATTTGTTATAATTGTGATGATTATGGCATACAGCTGATGAGAACCCCAAATTAACAATTTCAACTTTGGGGTTTTCATCAGCTGTATGCCATAATCATCACAATTATAACAAACAAAGGCTTGACATATCTCGCTTTGCATGTCATGAGTCTATCTCATATATTAAACTCCAGTAGCTAATGAAAACAATTGCTTACATAAATGGACTTTTCCACAATATTCTAATTTTTCGAGTTTCACCTGTACATCAGATCATGCCACCTGACCCTAAATTAGAGCTTCTTTCAATATATTAAGAGCAGCTTCTCCACAAAGATATCCTGTTCCTCCTTACAGCTGCTGGAGTTGGAGGTACCTAGATACTCGGCCGGGGAGGGAGAAGAATCCTCCTCTGAGCATTTACTACAGAATTTGCTTCACGAGAATTTGGCTTTGGGCAAAAGTTATGGGGCTGGTTAGACTGGCTTTAGAAGACAGTGTGTGGAAAGGAGAACAAGGCAGCCCTCAGAGAAGACGGGAGCTGCTGCAAGAGTCCTTGGAGAATGCGAGAAAATTTTTCTTTTCTTCTTCCTTCTTTCCCTATTTTGTTTGTTCTGGCTCACCAGTAAGGATAGTACTCTTCTGCCCAAGTGCGCTCTCTCTCTCTCTCTCTCTCTCTCTCTCACACACACACACACACAACACAACACAACACACAAACAAACACACTTCTGTTGTTGCTACCCAAAGGGTTTTGCATTACTACAAGAACCCTGAGCTGAACTCACCAGGTAGCCAGTCGCCAGTGCCCGGCTTCAGTTAGAAGAGAAGAAGAAGAAGAGATTGGATTTGATATCCCGCTTTATCACTACCCGAGGGAGTCTCAAAGCGGCTAACATTCTCCTTTCCCTTCCTCCCCCACAACAAACACTCTGTGAGGTGAGTGGGGCTGAGAGACTTCAGAGAAGTGTGACTAGCCCAAGGTCACCCAGCAGCTGCATGTGGAGGAGCGGCGAATCGAACCCGGTTCCCCAGATTACAAGACTACCGCTCTTAACCACTACACCACACTGGCTCCTTAATGTACTTCCTTTGCCGATTCAATCTGGAATGATCTCATCTCAGTCCTTTTCTGGAGAGAGGCGTGCATCCCACAGCACAGTGTTATCTATAGCTACGCCACCTTTGCTTTGCCTTGACGGTGCTCTGCGTCTTTTAACGGCTGCGTGGAAGGCAGCCGTTCAGCAGGTTCAGAATTTCGCTGGCTAGGGTGGTTGTAGGTGAGGAAGGTCTTGCTTTACCTGTCCCTTTATCCACCTTTAATAATTCAGGGCACAACGCCTCTCGGGAAAAGAAGGGAAAAGCTCTTGGAAACTCTGAGCGGGAGAGATTGAACGAATGTGAGCAGTGAGTGTGATCTTTCGGAAACGATGGATTAAGTGGTTTTATGGTGTGTTCCAATATTAAGGCAGACATTTTGCATTTTTATTGAGTGTCCCCTTCCCTGAATTAGGGTACCCATTGCACGGGACACCATGCTCCAATTCTGTTTCCTGTTCCTTGCTCTTGCATCTTCCGTATACAGTGGGCACCTCGGACACCTTCCTGGCCTTGTGGATTCAGCATGAGAATGTTGTACTGATCATTTCTGCTCTTCTTTCAGAATGCAAAGAAGTTGAAGTTGGAAGCACTGTTGTGAATGGCTTGGTACTGGGCAGTAATGGACAAGATAGAGGTATGTTGAATAACAATACAAAATATTAGTAGTAGCATTAGTATATTAACCACCTTCTACACAAGCATCTAAGGGACGCGGGTGGCGCTGTGGGTTAAACCACTGAGCCTGGGGCTTGCTGATCAGAAGGTCGGCGGTTCGAATCCCCGCGACGGGGTGAGCTCCCGTTGCTCGGTCCCTGCTCCTGCCCACCTAGCAGTTTGAAAGCACATCAAAGTGCAAGTAGATAAATAGGTACCGCTCCGGCGGGAAGGTAAACGGCGTTTCCGTGTGCTGCTCTGGTTCGCCAGAAGCGGCTTAGTCATGCTGGCCACATGACCCGGAAGCTGTACGCCGGCTCCCTCGGCCAATAAAGCGAGATGAGTGCCGCAACCCCAGAGTCGTCCGCGACTGGACCTAACGGTGAGGGGTCCCCTTTACCCTTTAAGCAAGCATCTCAAAGCAACGGCAATAAAAATAGCAAACAAACCATTAAAAACACAAATATTTGTTGTGGAAGTTGGAAAAGACATCTCTCTGAGTTTCCCTGCTGTAGGAGGCGGTTGCTGGGTTTTCTTTTCGATATTACTTTCGTGAGATCCACGTGTATGTAAATAAATTTCAAGGAGTGAGATGAGCAATAAATTCCCCCAAATCAGTAGAAAAAAGTAAGAGAATTAAAGTAGAGGAGCAGTCTGCCTGATGCAGCTGTTGGCCTGCTTCTGTAGAAGGAATGCTACTCAGATAAACCCAAAGGGAACAGGAATAGTCCCCCGTGAAGTTAAGAGAAGTTGTCCAAGGTGCTTGTGAACAGATTAATCTCTTCAGGCTTCCCTGCAGCTTCACAGCCCGGCCTTCCTGGCTGCATGCTTACAGTGCCAAGGATGCTAATGTATGCTCAAGCCCTGCATATTGAAAATACTCCCTCCTCAGTTGCAGAGGAAGAGGTGCTGTTTTGTTTTGCAGCATCTTTGAGGAGGGCTGAGTCTGGCTTCCTTAGAGAGTGCTTTGAGCTCTGGGTGTTAACCGGTCCACTTCTGGCTGATCTGGAGCTGCCTCAAAACCGTTCCGCATTGGGGCCCTATTCAAAATTCAGGATTTGCTGCAGTCTCAGTCGCTCGTCCCATATCCATAAAGGTTTAAACAAAAAACACAAAAGCCGCTGTGTTCAGTGTAATGTATAATTTGGCTCTCCAGGTCTTCACCTTGCGTATGACACTGTCATGGCAGGATGGGTGACTTTATATGCGGTTGCCTTATGCTTCCCCTCCTGGTAATATGCCCCTAGCCCCCCCTCCTCAAGCCCAGCTGATAGGAGATCACAGCTCAAAAGCGTGGGAAAGTCCTGCTACTGAGTTGTGGGTGGAGGAAGAGATCTTAGTTTTTGTTTCCATGCTGCTGGTAAAAAAAAGGAAATACCTTTCTCCGCATGCAGCGTGGAAACCAGCGAGCTGAATTTGTGAGAATCACCGAATTGTAGATTTGGGAGGGGACCCCCCAAGGCTCATCTAGTCCGACCTCCCTGCAATGCAGGAATGAATGTGTGGGCAAGTAGTGAGAGAGTTGTTTCTGAATAGTGTATAGTGGTATCTTGGTACTCCAACTTAATCCGTTCCGGAAGTCCATTCCAAAACCAAAGCGTTCCAAAACCAAGCCGCGCTTTCCCATAGAAAGTAATGCAAAACGGATTAATCCGTTCCAGACTTTTAAAAACAACCCCTAAAACAGCAATTTAACATGAATTTTACTATCTAACGAGACCATTGATCCATAAAATGAAAGCAATAATCAATGTACTGTACTATAAAATAAATAAGACAGTATTGTAGATGATAAAAATTAAAATTTTTTTTTCTTACCTGCACTTATGATAGTCATTGTTAAGATGGGGGGGGCTTTTATCCATTTCCGCAGTCACTCACTCACTCACCCACTCAATCAATCAATCAATCAATCAATCATAAAACAAAAAAGAAGCCACAGTCACAAAAATGAAAAAGCCACACAAACAAAAACACAAAAAATGAAATAACCAAATATCACCTCAGAACACTGCAATCAGAAACAGAAGGCTTTAATTGTGATGGGAGTGGGTGGGACTGAAATGAGCTGCGCAAGGGTAAAAACAGAAGCTCAGGAGCACGTTCGGCTTCCAAGGCAAAGTTTGAAAACCGAAACACCTACTTCCGGGTTTGCAGCCTTCGGCTTCCAAGTTGTCTGGGAACTAGGCTGTTCAAAAACTGAAGTACCACTGTATGTGCATGTTTCGACCTCACCCGCTGACGATGTGCATCTCACACCCACTTTCCCCCAAAGTTGTATAGCCTTGGGGGGGGGGAATGAGTAAGGCTCCCTACCTTGTATTATATTGTGACGCCTGGTTTATTTTATCCGTTTTTCCTTGGAAGCTTTTCTTCAGAGTTCCAGAACACATAGGTTGTTGTTGTTGTTGTTGTTGTTGTTGTTGTTGTTGTTGTTGTTCAGTCATTCAGTCATGTCCGACTCTTTGTGACCCCATGGACCAGAGCACGCCAGGCACCCCTATCCTCCACTGCCTCCCGCAGTTTGGCCAAACTCATGCTAGTCGCTTCGAGAACACTGTCCAACCATCTCATCCTCTGTCGTCCCCTTCTCCTTGTGCCCTCCATCTTTCCCAACATCAGGGTTATTTCTAGGGAGTCTTTTTCTAGGGAGTTAATGGGTTAAAAATAAGGACATGAGTGGCGTTTCCATTTTATTCTGCACTCCTGCCACACAGTTTCCCTTGTTTCCTATAGAGGTGAGATCTGTGCCACATATGGTAACTAAGGGTTTCTTTCTATACCCATGTTCAGATGCTACATATTTGTTGTTGTTTAGTCATGTCCAACTCTTTGTGACCCCATGGACCAGAGCACGCCAGGCACTCCTGTCTTCCACTGCCTCCCACAGTTTGGTCAGACTCATGTTGGTAGCTTCGAGAACACTGTCCAACCATCTCATCCTCTGTCGTCCCCTTCTCCTTGTGCCCTCCATCTTTCCCAACATCAGGGTCTTTTCCAGGGAGTCTTCTCTTCTCATGAGGTGGCCAAAGTACTGGAGCCTCAACTTCAGGATCTGTCCTTCCAGTGAGCACTCAGGGCTGATTTCTTTAAGGATGGATAAGTTTGATCTTCTTGCAGTCCATGGGACTCTCAAGAGTCTCCTCCAGCACCATAATTCAAAAGCATCAATTCTTCGGCGATCAGCCTTCTTTATGGTCCAGCTCTCACTTCCATACATTACTACTGGGAAAACCATAGCTTTAACTATACAGACCTTTATTGGCAAGGTGATGTCTCTGCTTTTTCATTAGTTGTATACTCTGCTTGAATCTTTCTATGCTGCATTTCAACAAAAAAAGTTCATTGGGGGCCATTCTTGCCATTTTTAAAATCACTTCCAGGTTCAGTGTGATGAATGAGCACATGCTCATCATATGTCAATTGGATACGTATACAGGTGAAAGTCGAAAAATCAGAATATCGTGGAAAAGTCCATTTATGTAAGCAATTGTTTTCATTAGCTACTGGAGTTTAATATATGAGATAGACTCATGACATGCAAAGCGAGATATGTCAAGCCTTTATTTGTTATAATTGTGATGATTATGGCGTACAGCTGATGAAAACCCCAAAGTTGAGATTGTTAATTTGGGGTTCTCATCAGCTGTACGCCATAATCATCACAATTATAACAAATAAAGGCTTGACATATCTCGCTTTGCATGTCATGAGTCTATCTCATATATTAGTTTCACCTTTTAAGTTGAATTACTGAAAGAAATGAACCTTTCCACGATATTCTAATTTTTCAAGTTTCACCTGTAAATGGGTAGGTGCCTGTAGTTGTGAAATAGACCCCATGCAATCCTGCATATTGCCAAAGTCAACAGTATTTCAAAACAATAAGTGCTGCAGCCTTTCACATATAGACTGAAGTTTTCTCTGAGGTAACCTTTCAAGCAGTTTATAACCTAGACTGAAGATGCTTTCTTCTGGGCAATGCATGTTGGCAAGCAAGCAGTAATTGTTTCAGACAGTGATGCTGCATTCTCAATAATATGGATGAGGGCGAGCAGAGCTTGCTGCTGTCTAGTGAACGCTTCCCTGCATACTTGCAGAAAGTTGAGCGTATTGAGATAGGAAGACCCTATAGCAGCTCATCTCAAGACAGCGGACCTCTGGGTTCACACTGAATGCCAAAGGCAACAGCTGTTCTCTTTTGCAGCTACATCTTATTTTAGGGTGAGCGGGGGCAGTTGACACGCTGCTGTCAAATTGCAGCTCTTCTAGGATCCTGGATTTCTCAGTTGTTTAATGTGGCCAGCCCCCAGTTCCACCCTGGGGGTTGGGAAAGGCGTTGAAAAAGACAGAAATCCAGTAGACCCGAGTTCATAAATGTAGTCTGCGCCCGAGAGAATAATAATAATAATCATAATAATAATTTATTATTTGTACCCCACCCATCTGGCTGGGTCTCCCCAGCCACTCTGGGTGGCTTCCAACAAATATTAAAATACATTAAAATATCACAGATTAAAAACTTCCCTAAACAGGGCTGCCTTCAGGTAGTTGTTAATCTACCAGTGTGGTGTAGTGGTTAAGAGCAGTGGACTCGTAATCTGGGGAACCGGGTTCGCGTCTCCGCTCCTCCACATGCAGCTGCTGGGTGACCTTGGGCTAGTCACACTTCTCTGAAGTCTCTCAGCCCCACTCACCTCACAGAGTGTTTGTTGTGGGGGAGGAAGGGAAAGGAGAATGTTAGCCGCTTTGAGACTCCTTCGGGTAGTGATAAAGCGGGATATCAAATCCAAACTCCTCCTCCTCCTCCTCCTTGACCTCTGATGAGAGGGCGTTCCACAGGGCAGGCGCCACCACCAAGAAGGCCCTCTGCCTGGTTCCCTGTAGCTTTGCTTCTTGCAGTGAGGGAACCGCCAGAAGGCCCTCGGCGCTGGATCTCAGTGTCCGGGCTAAACGATGGGGGTGGAGACGCTCCTTCAGGTATACAGAGGTGAGGAATGTTACGGAGTCGGTTAAGGAAGAGAGGATTGGGAAAGGAAGGAACCAGGGGGAGAATGGCAATTGGTCTGCATCTTTATAGTTTATATAGGGCAGTGTTTTTCAACCACTGTTCCGCGGCACACTAGTGTGCCGTGAGATGTTGCCTGGTGTGCCGTGGGAAAAATTGAAAAATTACTTTATATATAGTCAATATAGGCACAGAGTTAATTTTTTTAACATTTTCTAATGGTGGTGTGCCTCGTGATTTTTTTCATGAAACAAGTGTGCCTTTGCCCAAAAAAGGTTGAAAAACACTGATATAGGGAACATTGTGGAGGGAGGGTTTAGTCTTGGTGGTGGAGCATGTATGTGGAGCAGTTAAACAAAATGGAGGAAAAACCCTTCCCCTTTCTGTAAGATGTGGGTATATTTCAGGAAAATGGACATCCACCAGAATCAGGTGCACATACACCACACTGTAACAATAACATATTGGCAGTGCCGGATTTACATATAAGCTAAACAAGCTATAGCTTAGGGCCCCACTCTCTTGGGGGCCCCAAGAAAATTTAAAGGAAAAAAACACTGGATGTACATTTCCAAAATATAAGAAAAAACAAATAAAATAAAACCTACATACATCAACAGTGTTGTGTGTTGTGTAGGCTCCTATTTGTTATGTGCAAATGGCTTTAGATACCTATTAGGTCCATAAATTACCATACAGCAGGGGTGTCAAACTCAAATTCATCGGGGGCCGCATCAGCAGTTTGGTCACCCTCAAAGGGCCGGTTGTATCTGTAGGACTATGTGTCCACTCTTTATTATCATAAATTATTGTCACTGCATTCAATTATGACTGTTTTTTGTAATAATGTCGCGCGTGCGCACTCCGTCGCTGGGCTCCCGCTGCTGCTGCCGCTTCCGCAGCGACTTTGCGAGCCCTCTGAGTGAAAAGGCGGCTTGGGGGCAGCTGCCGATCGCGCACGGCAGCCCCCCCAAGCCGCTTTTTCACTCAGAGGGCTCGCAAAGTCGCTGCGGAAGCGGCAGCAGCAGCGGGAGCCCAGCAACGGAGTGCGCACGTGCGACATTTTGCGCGTGCGCACTCAGTCCTGACGTTGCGTCGTGACATCACGATGCACGTCACCCCCCGCCCCCAGGGGGGTGCCTCCTCCGCGCTGCCGCCCCAGGCGGCGCGGAGCCTCCCTCCGCCCCTGCGGCCGGCGGCGGCTACACGGGCCACATGATGAGGTCTGGCGGGCCGGATTCGGCCCGCGGGCCTTGTGTTTGACACCCATGCCATACAGCATATATTCAACACAAAAAACAGCGACAATTTGTTGTTGACAAAGGACAGCTGGACATATAAAGGGCCCCATTACCTTCAGTAGCTTAGGGCCTCATCCAACCTAAATCTGGCCCTGCATATCGGGACTGGTCCTGCATATTGGGACTGGTCTTAAACCTGGGTCTTCTAGCACCAGCAGGAGCATATCTCAGGGAGATACGAAAGAGGGAAAAGTTACCCTCATTTCTCCAGTCTCTTTCCTGGAGAGGTCAGAGAAGCACTATAAGTCTCCTGATCCAGAATGCCTGGAAATTGAACCCTTCTTGGTCTGTGGTGGGGAGAGAGATGGGGATGAGAGCCTAATGTTTTAATTAGCAAGTTTTCTGACATTGTTAGAATACTTTATGCCATGTTTTTGCCCCCATGCCCTCCCCCTTTTGTTTCCTTCCGACTTCTGTACTTTTATGTTTGCAGCGAACGATGTCCCTTTATGTTCACGCTCTGTTTCTGCTGTTAAAATAATTCCCGTGAAGAAAGTGAAAAGTTCTCCTGGTCTAGTGTTGCCGACAGGTATAATTCTCTCTCTCCCTCTCTTATTATTTTTATTTTATTTTATTGGTCCTTTCTCCACATATTCTTCCCAGGCCTTTTGCTTTGCCTTCTTGTTGCTAGAATAGTTTTCCTGCACCGTCCCTGTCCCCCCACTGTATTGCCGGGCCACACATTTCATCAGTGCTATATAAAATTAGACCAGGACAACAAATATGCCAGCAGAGTTCACCAGAGAGCCATTCTGAAGATAATTTATCATGGAGGAGGGAGGAGAGAGTTACGAGCAGGCCTCCACTTGCTCCAGTAGTGAGTGTCTGGTGAATTTTGAAAGGGATAGAATTTTAGTGACGGCACCTGCAGACCACGGCCTTTTTGCTCATTCCCGCTTCAGCGCGCACATGTATTTATTTATTTATTTTGCTTTGAGACCTAAACTTCTTCCTCTTTCCTTTCACCAACTAATTCAAAATTGTGCTTGCTTATACAGTCAAACCTCGATTTTCGAACGTCTCGGCTGCCGGACACCGAAAATCCGGAATGGAATGCTTCTGTTTTCGAACGCGCCTTGGAAGTCGAATGGCTTCTGAGGCATGTTTTTCATTCCCCCCCCCCATTGAACATGCTGACAGCCCTTTGATCCTCTATTCTGTGGACGTCCGTAACGGATTACGTTCGAAAACCGAGGTTCCATTGTATATTGTTATAGATTCAGCAGGGGGACCCTCCTAAACCCTAGAAATCAGTAAATTAGGGTTGCCATATTTTGAAGAGCAAAAAAAAAAGAGAGGGACACATTTGCCAACTTCTACTTTTAACTATAGAGGGATGCTGCTGGCGCTGTGACGTGCTTTCGAACTGCTAGGTGGGCAGGAGCTGGGACCGAGCAACGGGAGCTCACCCTATCGCAGGGATTCAAACCCCTGACCTTCTGATCAGCAAGCCTTAGGCTCTGTGCCACCAAATGCAGTGATTCTTACTTCTGAGTAAACATGCATAAGATTGCATTGCAAATATAATAATTCTGATGGAAGCCGCCCAGAGTGGCTGGGAAACCCAGCCAGATGGGTGGGGTATAAATAATAAATAATAATTATTATTAGCCAGATACTGTTAAAGTATCTGTTCTGCATACCAGCATTTTGTTAAGCCTTCTGGAAGGACGTTCTGATGGTGGCAGACCATAATAATTAGACCCTGCCAACAAATTAAGATTCTGAAGTAGTTTGGACTGTGAAGGTTTACTTTGGAGAGCAGGGCTAGTGGTGTCAGGTGAAAGAAGAGAACGGAATGTTGGAGAATTCTGACGAAAATGAAAAAGGAAGCAGAAATTGCTGCAGTTCACATGTTTGTGGAAATCAGCCAAACAAATACATAGTTGTTGTTGTTTAAGTCTGCAAACAATGCAGAATTAATTACTATTTTTACGTAGTTTTGACATTTCCTTTACACGGAAATGAGTGAATGCTTTGAAAGTTACTCATATACTTAAGTAAATAACGTGACTTACGTTAAAAAATGGACAGTGTAACGGATATTATAGTGTTTGGCAGAAACCGAACTGCAGTAGAATGGAAACAGCGCTGATTGTGGCAAATACTGTTTGGAATGCAAATTTCTGCCTTCTCACATCCCTAGATGGGAAGCAGTTGAGGATATTTGGTCAGGGGAGCATTAGCAAGCTGTGAAGGAAAGGCTGGCAGCTTGAGAGGCACTGAAACTTCTGCAGTTAGTGCCTCTTCCAACCCAGAAAGTAGCTTTAGAAGTTAGAGATTCTCTGGAATCCCATTTAGCTGCTTAGTGTGAAATCTCACATATCCAGAAGCTAGACAGTCTTTAACGAATCAGTTTGTGTGCCTTCAGTATTCTAGTGAAGAAGCTGCTCTGGCTGCTGCGATAGGTTTATTAGGTGTAGTACAACTATAGTCAACAGAGGATGGGACAGAAATATAATCCTGGCTGGCCGATACTAGTGGTATATCTGAAAATTGGTATCTAATTTCTATACATTATGTATTTTCTTTCTATTTTAGATCATGGTCTTGATTTGGAAATTTGAATCATCTCTCTGCAGATAAACTTACCGTATTTTTCACTCCATAGGGCGCACCTCGTTTTTAGAGGAGGAAACAAGAAAAAAAAATATTTTTCTGGTTTTCCTCCTCTAAAAGCCCTGTTTTTTTGAGGATCAGCTAAAAGTTTTGCAGCTTTTTTTGCAAAGGGAAAAGCCCTGTTTTTTGAGGATCAGCTAAAAGTTTTGCAGCTTTTTTTGCAAAGGGAAAAGCCCTGTTTTTTTTGAGGATCAGCTAAAAGTTTTGTAGCTTTTTTGCAAAGGGAAAAGCCCTGTTTTTTTTGTTTTGTTTTTTGAGGATCAGCTAAAAGTTTTGCAGCTTTTTTGCAAAGGGAGAAAAGCAAAGCTCCTTTTGCAAAGGGGGAAAAGCAAAGAGGAAAAGCCCCATTTTTTATGGGGTTCAACTCACATTTCTGCAGCTTCTGAAGGAAAGGGAGCCATTTCTACAGTTTCCAGACAGATAATCTAATCAGCCAGTCACATGTCGCTGGGGAAACAAACAACCTCCCTCTGCAGCACATTCAACAAAGGAGGGCGGGGCTGAAAGGGAGCCGGGACTCTTATCTCTCTCCCGATCTCTTGCTGATCAGCTGCTGAGCGGGGTCCTTTCAACACCCCCTTTTCTCTTTGTAAAATAAAAAGCATGATCCTCTTTTGGCCCCTGGGCAATTCAGGCTCCAGGGACCACCATTCGCTCCATAAGACACACAGATATTTCCCATTAATTTTTAGGAGGAAAAAAGTGTGTCTTATGGAGCGAAAAATACGGTACTTTAGCGTATATATTTTTAAAACTGGAATCAAAAGCTAATTTCCAGCCACACTATTATGACTAGATCAATTTGCTCAGATGCTAAACCGAAGCAAGCAGGAAGCTTTCTGTGTAGACAGCATGATTTAAGATTCTTTCACGTCCAACTGATCATCTTAATGTTTTTTCCCCCGCCCCTGTAGACCTGGATCCTGCCAAAGTCTGTACTGGAAAGGGGGCTGTGACCCTCTGGGCATCTCCAACCTATGAGGAGAATCGGAGCGTCAGTCCTACAAGTCATTCACAAGACATCCACCAATCTGAAAGTAAGTTCAAAGTGTGAGATAATTGCCATAGACTAGAACGTAAAGTGCTTGTTGTCTCAGCTGCTGCCACTTGAGTTTAAAGACCTCTAGTCTTTCTTTTTTTTAAAAGTATTTCAAAACTAACTCCATTTTTAAACTAAAAATTTAATTTACATGCTTGAAATGTGGGCTACGTTTGGCTTTTGAAATTCAGGTTTTTCAAAATACAAACTGCAACGAGCAACTTTTTATCCAGCTGAAAACCGAATCCTAGTTGTGGAATGTGACTGAAAAAGAGCAAAAAGGTCATTGACACGTCGTCACATAGTTCAGTGACATCATGCATATGTCTGCATCAGAACTTAAGCAGTAGCAGAAAATCCCCATTTTAGAAATTCAGAATGTGCTGTCTCAGATCTGAGCTATGTGAATTTTTGAATGCAGTAATTTTGTATTTTCAAAACACAGTGTTTCGGAATGAAGTTAATCTTTTGTTCAGTTCTAATCTTGGAAGCTGTCTCTGCCCAAACGTCGGCTCCCTCGGCCAGTAAAGCGAGATGAGCGCCGCAACCCCAGAGTCATACGCGACTGGACCTAACGGTCAGGGGTACCTTTACCTTTTAATCTTGAAGTGGATGTGTTTGCATTGGGATGCAAAGCATCTTCTGCCCCCAGATAGCTATGCTCTCTCACCGCGGTGGCATTTTGTCGTAGGCAGTATTCCCAAGTTGACTCTGTTGTCATTAAAGCTCTGCCTCCCTTGAAATAGCAGATACGTAATCGTAGTAAACCAGCAAAGGCAATAAACAGTGCTCAAATGAGTATCTGACCCTGAGAGGACAGGATGGTTCTTGAGATGGCATTTGCAGCAGGTACAGAGGAGGAACCGAAACACTTTTTAAACCAATGGACAGTATAATGAATTTATGGAATGTTTGCTACCCTACAAGATACGGAGATGGCCATTGCCTTAGATGGCTTCAATGAGGAACAAGTCAAATTTATGAAGGGTAAGATCTATCGGTGGCTATAAGTCAGAACAGGTGCATAGTCACTGTTGTAACGTGGGGATCGTGATTCAGCAAGTGATTTCAGCTCTGACCTAGCAGGCAGGAGACAGCTTCTTCATGTAACACTCTTTATTCAGACAAACAAGACTGGGGAACTGAGGAGAGGGAGATACATTTATAGGGACAGTAGAGGATACATTTTGGAGGGAACAATCTCAAGCAATCACAAAGCTGCCTTTTGGTGGGAACCAATAAGACTGAGGATCCAAATGCAGCAACTTGAATGAACCAATAGTAGCTGTTCCTTCTGGAACAGGAAGGCAGTTACTTTCCCCTAATGTGAATACAGACAATAGTAATCAGATATGATAACCCTTGAATCAATACACAACAGTCACCATTATGGACTGTGCTCAGACCCACTCCAACAACAAAAATGCAACAGGAAGATTCTTACATCACAGTGCTGAGCAATGTTTTTTCAGTGTGGCTAGCTTATTGTTCCCCAGCAAGGTGGTGGAATGAGAGTTATTCCATTAACCTGCCACTTCGTTCTCCTCAAGCTGCTGTCCTCCTCTCAGAAGGTATGGGATGAAAGGATTTCTAGGGGGAAAAACCCACTCTGCAAGGCTGCTTGGGTCTTACTAGTTTCAAACGCCTCACAGCCCCTGGTCTGTTCCCCCCGCTAGCCGAGATCCTTTCAGGAAGTCACAACCCATTCTCCCATTTGAAGGTCGGAAGGAGAATGGCCCCGCGGCAGTTTATTTCCTGGGGTAAAATCCTTAAAAAAAAAAGCTCAACAACTAAGCTCAAGAACTTCAACGCTAAAAAAAAAAGGTCCACAACATTGGTCAGCCCTCACGCATGTTCACTTCATCAAATCTGGCCCTCTTTGAGAAAAGTTTGGACACCCCTGCCCTAGAAGCTGTATCCCAACTATCATCGACCTGCCTTCCTTCAGGTATCGTTGGACCATAATGCCTATCAGCCCCAGGCAGCAAAGAAGAGGATGAGAACATTCAGTTATGCCTGAGGCATTTGTCAAAACCCGGACAACATTTGCTGCCTTTTTTAATCAGTCCTTATTTTTAACTGCAGTTGTATGAAGTTGTTTCAAGAAGGAAAAAAGAAACAATGCTTGAAACAGAGAATACTATCTTGTTTTGGTTTCAGCAGGTGGGATGGAGGCTGTTTTTATTGCTAATGGGCCTTACTCCTCACTTCCCTGGTTCCGCTTCGCCCAAATGGTTTTTTTGTTGTGAGAAAGGCATTCTGTTCATGCTCTGAAGTTTCCGTGCTTGGGCCAGGGTGTTTAAAGATGTTCTGGTGCTAAGCCCTAGCGAGCTCTGGCTCAAAATAGAGAGAAAGAGAGAGAGTTCAGTCTCCGTGCCCTGAGACTCTTAATCTCAGACTCGTGTCTTTGAGTCCCACTCTGGGCAAAAGATTCCTGCAGGCAGTTGGACTAGATGACCCTCATGGTCCCCTTCCAACTCTACAATTCTGTGATTCTGTGAAATTGTTAAGACCTGTTCCTGGATTAGCTAAAACCACCGGTGGCATTGACAGAATCAGATTACTAGTTTTGATATTTCCAAAGTGAGGTTCTTGGAGCATTGAGTAAGCCTTCTAGGACTTACTTCTCAGTAGACTTACATAGGATCATGCTCAGAAATTGGTTCTCCGGTCTAGCACGCCACCGTTTTACTTTTTACTTTAGTGCAAGTGAATATTGCACTGTTGCTATTTATTGATATTTTATGAAAACAGCATTGAAGGGCTGTCCAGAAAGGTCTTGAATGTTTAAGGAGGCACAGTTTTTCATTAAGTCAGCAAGAAATATCTGTACTGTCCCTTAAAGCTTGGAACAAACTGCAGGCAGCACAAAACGCTATGCTCTCTCATCGGAACATCTATCCCCCCCCTTTTAATTGCACTTTTAATTACTCTTTTGACCGTGCAAAGTGGAATGCGTGTGGATGGAGAGAAGCATTGACTCCTGGAGCACTCCCCAGTGGGCGTAGATACCCTGTTGAAATTCCAGATACAATGTAAAATAGAAAAGTCGCAATCGGAGAGCCACCTGTCTCGGTTTATCTCCCTCCCTCTTTCATGTGCTTCCTTTCCCCTTCGTCCTCTTCTCTGCACATCATCCCTCCCGTCTATGCCATCTGTCCTTTTTTTATCGCCGATGGCTTCCTAAATTTCCAGCAGTGAGTCATTTACAATGGAAAAGGATCATTGTGCTGACTCTCCCTTTGGAAAATGCCTTTCGGAGCCAGGAGGGTGCGTTTTGCATGTGCATCAACAGGGGGTTGTGCTGTGTGTGTGTGTGTGTGTAGTGGCGCCAAAATCAGGTTCTGAAACATCTTGGAAGGGAGCCAGTGAGAGTTATGAACTTCCCTGGGATCTGATTAAGGATTTTGCTCTGCTGCGGCAAATTTGTTCCTAACCCCCAAAAGAGAGAGAGTGTTGGTTTGTTTGTGGTTTCCATTCTTAGGATCTCGGAGCAACGTGTGTAAGGCCAGCATGTAAATAGAAAATACTGTGTCACACCTTGTGGCTGGACTCTATAAAGATGGCACATGTTGTACCAAGCACTTCTAAATATGTTTGTTTGTTTGCAGCTCTCACTCCCATCTCCTCCAGCAGGGTTAAGAAAGGACAGATTTATTTTCCACCTCTTGCCTACATCTCCGTTTGAAATATTGAAGCCCTGCATTTGCAGCAGTGTGTGGCATTTGGGCTCCGTGCTGAGAGCTCCGGCTGCCTTTTTGACTCTGGAAGGAAATGTCAATGAACAATTGTTTCTTCATCACTCTGAATGAATTGCCTTGTGTTTACAAAGGTCAGGAGCGGTGAGGGAATCATGTTTCTATGGAAATTAGGCAGCCTGAGCTCTAAGTATCCCATGTGCAAAGTGGACTAAATTCTTAACTCTGATTGGTAAATGCAAACCCCCCCTCCCCAATGTAACACTTGATTTTGGTGTGTGTGGTTTTTCCTAATTCCCTCCCTTCTTTTCATTTTCTCCAATGCTTGCCACCAAATGCTTCAGGTGTAGAGCCAGGAACACCCGAAACAGGTATTTACTGAATGCTTGATTTTCTTACGGTTTCCGCGGCACACCTCTCGGTTGCTTAAGCAAGCACAAAACCTTGACTGTTTGGTACAGCTCTAGTGATCTGAAGTTCTTCGTTTTGCAGATGACTGGAGGTTACCGCTTAGTGTCGACTCCAATGGGGATGCTCAGTCCTCTGCTCTGGCTGCCAAGGGCTACCGCAGTGTGCGGCCAAACCTCTCGGAGAGCAAACCACACGTGAGTACCTGCTTACAAATCCTTATGTGCTGGGAAATCTTTTGAACCAAAGTCATGAAGGGTGAAGAGACCTGTGCCACCCTCCCGGCTGTGCTTGACTGGGGAGCTTTTGTAATTCCTTTTTAATGGTCTGTAACACGAGCATAATGCCAAGGAACATCTCTCATGTCTGTTAAAACACATAGGTAGCTGTAATTGGCGGGTGGCGCTGTGGGTTAAACCACAGAGCCTAGGGCTTGCCGATCAGAAGGTCGGCGGTTCGAATCCCCGCGATGGGGTGAGCTCCCGTTGCTCGGTCCCAGCTCCTGCCCACCTAGCAGTTTGAAAGCATGTCAGAGTGCAAGTAAACCAACCCTTGCAATCAAGGCAGTCCCCCCATACGGGGATCGAACCTCCGACTTTGGCATCATCAGCACCACGCTCTAACCTACTGAGCTATCTAAGCTCAGTGAAGGGTGGCGGGTTGTCTCTGACCATGGCAGGCTACTTCTTTCCATAGGGGCCCCGATTAGAACAGCCAAACCTGGTGAAAAGGGCTTGATGCCACCAGGGACTCCATACACAACTCTTCCAGCTTCAGGCTGCAAATTATGCCAGTCTCTATGGCCAGTGTGGTGTAGTGGTTAAGACCGGTAGATTCGTAATCTGGTGAACCGGGTTCGCGTCTCCGCTCCTCCACATGCAGCTGCTGGGTGACCTTGGGCTAGTCACACTTCTCTGAAGTCTCTCAGCCCCACTCACCTCACAGAGTGTTTGTTGTGGGGGAGGAAGGGAAAGGAGAATGTTAGCCACTGTGAGACTCCTTTGGGTAATGATAAAGCGGGAAATCAAATCCAAACTCCTCCTCTTCTTCTTTTCTTAAGAAAGCAAAAGCAAGTATCATACCACACCTTAACTGATGACCACTGGGAGTGGACTGATAGTTGTTTTTAAATCTGGAAGGGCGGAGTTCAGATCTTTATGAACTCATTGGTCCAATGAGGTTAAGCACAGGCCTAAGTGGTCATCTTAACAGCGTTGTGTAATAACAAGGATTTGTAATGTTTGCCATGCACAAACCCCTGCTCTGTTCTCACAATCGCTCAGCATCGTTATGCTGGTTTCCATTTAACTGATGGGGGACAGATAATGCTCACGGTTACACAATGAGATCTCTGGCTGAGCTGAGAGTTAATAATAATAATAATAATAATAATAATAATAATATTATTATAGTAATTTATTACTTGTACCCTGCCCATCTGGCTGGGTTGAGTTCAGGTCCAAGGGCAGAATGCTATTCGCGGACTAATGCCAACTCTCAGTTGCAATATTTCCTGCTTGGCCCATCATTGACCATTTAAGAAGTAAGTGACCCAGTGCTTCATTTCTTTTGCTTGAATGACCTTATACCTGCAAACAAGCTCAAGTGCACATGGGACTCTCAGCTAGTCCAAGGGATGCTGGTTCGAATCAGGCTGGTTTGTTTTTTGTTTTTGTTGTTTTTAATGCTGTGGGGTCTGCAATTGAAAACTGCTTAACAAAGGTTATGAGTTATAGGATTTTACCAGAAAGGCAATTTGAGGCTTTTTGACATTGCCTTTCTCCTAGAACTGTACTTGGTCAGCAAAAAAGGGACCGGCGTTCTCCTTGATCTTGAATCTTGGCTCCACGTGTTTAATTTCCATTACCGAACGAAGCAAAGTAGGGGAAACCGCAGCTGTTTTCTCTCCGGCTACCAGCCCTGCCTGTCCTTTGCCACAAACTGGATTCTTGGTGAACCAGATTGTTACTGTGCCGCCACCCACTATGTATGGATTGCAGGAACCATTCAGTTCTGGGTGGCTGTGCTAAAGCTGGTGACAGGCAAGCTACTGCTTTGTTTTATTTTGAATAAGGTCACTCATTATGAGCACCATTGCAGAACACAGATTTTTGCGTGTTAGAGGACAAGCTTGATTCATAATCTGCCTTCTTTATTACATTGCCTTAAAATTTTGCTGAGTTGCATCCTATGGGGCTTGCCCCCAAACAGAAGGAGCAGAGCCGTAGGAAGGTCAGGTGGTACCCGGTGCGAAAAATTTCTTGTCACCCCATCCCCATTGATTCCCCCCCCGGCAAAAATGGTTTTGCGTTATTTCATATTTTCTTACGAAGGAATAATAAGTAATAATAATAGAAAACTTGTATTTATATCCCGCCCTCCCCAGCTGAAGTCGGGTTCAGGGTGGCTAACATCAGATACATAACATTGGTATAAAATCAAACAATAATTAAATTACCTCCTAAAAACATCTCAAAATCAAATTAAAGTCTAATTAGATGGCTTTCCACAGGGTTAGGGTTGGGAACAGTAAGTGCTCCACTGAACTGAAATTTCAGCCTTCACGACATAGGAAAACAGCCAAGTAAACAGCTATTTTGGTGGAGGAGGGTCAAGATATTAACCAATATGCATGAAATTTCATATACTTCTACAGAAAGTGAAGTGGCCCCTCCATGTGGTTCCTCTGCATTAACTTGAAGTATCCTGATTCCTGAAATTGCTGTCGATATATAACCAAAAAGGTTAGGGGGCATGGGTGGCGCTGTGGTCTAAACCACCGAGCCTAGGGCTTGCCGATCAGAAGGTCGGCAGTTCGAATCCCCGCAACGGGGTGAGCTCCCATTGCTCGGTCCCTGCTCCTGCCAACCTAGCAGTTCGAAAGCACGTCAAAGTGCAAGTAGATAAATAGGTACCGCTCCGGTGGGAAGGTAAACAGCGTTTCCGTGCGCTGCTCTGGTTCGCCAGAAGTGGCTTAGTCATGCTGGCCACATGACCTGGAAGCTGTACGCCGGCTCCCTCGGCCAGTAAAGCGAGATGAGTGCCACAACCCCAGAGTTGTCCGCGACTGGACCTAACGGTCAGGGGTCCCTTTATCGTTACCTTTACACAGAGTTGCGTTTCACGTTTAGTTCCAGTTTGAGACTGAAACTGAAAGGCAGATTTTGCTGGTAGCATTCTTGAAGGTATACAAAGAAAGGAAAGGCCCAAAGGAAGCAGGCATCCATCTACAACAACAGCGATGATAAACAACAAACAGCAACAGATATTTGAATATTATGCTCTGGGTATTGCTGTTCAAGAACTGGAAAATTGGAGGAGATTTCAGAAAACAGCCAGAAAGATGACAAAAGGCCTCTTCAAGGCACAAGAATACTAGCTCACAGAATGCGGCTGTGAAACCTTAGACTGAAAAAAAGGATCTTTAGGGAATAGTTTGGTTCCCAAAATGTTTAACTGTTTAATTGACTTGCTGTTCCTGTTTCCTTAAAGGGATTTATTTGTTAAGCCAATACATGCCCTGTCCTCCTTTTGCAGTAGTAATAATCAGGGTAAAGGTAAAGGTAAAGGGACCCCTGACCGTTAGGTCCAGTCGTGTCCGACTGTGGGGTTGTGGCGCTCATCTCGCTTTACTGGCCGAGGGAGCCGGCGTACAGCTTCCGGGTCATGTGGCCAGCATGACAAAGCCGCTTCTGGCGAACCAGAGCAGCGCACGGAAACGCGTTTACCTTCCCGCCGGAGCGGTACCTATTTATCTACTTGCACTTTGACGTGCTTTCGAACTGCTAGGTTGGCAGGAATAATCAGGGTAGCTTACTATAAAAAAAATTAACAAAATATGTCGTGCCTTTTTTTTTTAATACCTCCACCCTAAACTATTAATCATAGACAAATTATAGGAAAGGAAAATGGACATGAAAGGAGACTGTAGCATCAGATAACTGCAAGAAAAGACTGTGCAAATACCAATTTGGGATGCTTTTGTTATGGGATATCATGTGATAGAGCAGAGCTTGGTGTGACCCAAATGGTAACTTTCAGGACAAATAGCACCTGGGAACACACTGTCAGGAAAGCATTAACCTCGCCTTCCTGGTCCAAATTTATTCTCCCTACCCCCCAAGGGGGCTGGTATTAATTTCCTTTTAAAATGCTGGTCAACTCATTCATTTTATCTCCTGCACCATGTCTTGTTAGAGCAGAGTGTTGAACGAGGTGAACCACCAAATTCCTTCTAGTTGTGTGTATAATTTTACTCTCAGAGCTGCTCACTGATGTTTTTTAAATTGAAGTTTGCATATATGAATGAAATCTCAGTATATAAGGAAATCCCAGTTCCAGAAAGATTTAGAGACTTACATAGCCATCTTCCAAATATAATCACACACAGTTTCAAACCGTACAGTATCTGATTTTATTTTCAAAACACTCTCAATTTTATCCCAGTTTTTTTAAAAATTGAGAGTGTTTTGAAAATCAAATAAAAAACTTGTTCTACAAGTTTTGATATCTGTTTGCCCTATTACCTTTTCAATAAATAAAGATTTGAGCGTTATTAGTGTTTTTCCAATTTCCACCAGACATTTTTCTTGTGTTGATAAATTTGATGTCCTCACCCCCACTAACGTATAATTTGTACAGTAGTCAACAAATCATCAAGCTATAATGTTATTTGTGTACATCCTGGATAACACCTAATGACACAGGACTGGAGGCATGTGATAGTTCCGAACCAAATTTTCATTGATCACCAAAACAATGGTATTTGAGAAAGACTTTATATTAGAACATGTCCACCAGGAGTAATTGAAATTAACATTCAGATTGCCACAGCGCTAACACCTTGAATTGATTACGGCAGGGAAAAGAAACCACTGCCCCTCTCTACATTGTGGGACCACAGCTCCCATCATCCTTAATCACTGGCCGTAGTGGGGCTGATGGGAACTGGAGTCCAGTGACAGGTTCCCCTTGAATTAGGACCACTGTTAATCCCTCAGAATTTATGAGACTTATTCTGGTAGAACATGTTGCTGTATATCTTCGAAGAAGATTAACAGTGGTATACTTGAGATCTCGTTGCTCGGTCCCTGCTCCTGCCAACCTAGCAGTTCGAAAGCACATCAAAGTGCAGGTAGATAAATAGGGACAGCTCTGGCGGGAAGGTAAACGGGTTTCCATGCGCTGCTCTGGTTCGCCAGAGCGGCTTAGTCATGCTGGCCACATGACCGGAAGCTGTACGCCGGCTCCCTCGGCCAGTAACGCGAGATGAGCGCCGCAACCCCAGAGTCGGACATGACTGGACCTAATGGTCAGGGGTCCCTTTACCTTTACCTTTTACTTGAGATCTCAAAATGACAGCTATTGGTAAATGTTGGCTGATGAGATGATGAAAAACATCACCCAATTTTATTTTACAATTGGTTTCGGTGTGCGTGATGCTTTGGCTTATATAAAGTCTCTGCCATATTTTTTAGAAAGAAATATTTCACCTCCCCCCCCCCAAAATATTTCACCTCCCCCCCCCCAAGCTAGCTAAATGTATGTATGTATGTATGTATGTATGTATGTATGTGTGCTGTTAAAAGCTTGCAGAAACAGAAACATTACAATGGCATTTCAGTAGTCTGTGTTGTGCCCCCCCCCCATTTTTTTTTTACTATGCAACTATTTTGAGTTCGGTGCAAAAGCTTACTCCAAATGAGGTCTCTGCTTGTGCACTTTGTAATGAAAATCTGACTTGCTCATTGGTCGAGGGCTTTCATTTGGTATCAACAAGTTTCACTCTCAAGGTTGCATGGTAGATTTCCATCACTCTGCTGTTAAGAAGGTGTTGGTAACTAAATGATACGAGTTCACAACAGACCCGGAAAATGCATTTTTGGTCTTTACATAAGCGTTTTCCTTCAAAGGACCTCTTTGTTCCATGCACGCCTGGCTTTCTACAGAATCAGAAGTAATATTGCTGATTGTTTTGAGCAAGATCCTGAGCTGAAAACGTCATTTCAATACCCAGAGATCCTGAGAGGAATAATGGGATTCAGAGCTGTGAAAACTGTGATCCGGAGCATAAACCCCAGTGAATGCAATAGGGCTTCTGAGTAGATATGGTTAGGATTGTTGCATCAAATCCTCAGGCTTCCCTGGTTTGTCAACTAAGTAGAGAACTGAACGTGTTTACTATAAGCAGTACATAACATTGGCTTCTTGTTTATTTGCTTTCTTATTTAATATCATCAGTGCACACTGTGTTACAGCCAAATACAAGGTAATAAGAAAGAAAAAACATATCTTAAATATAACACATATGTATATAAGTAAAGATCACAACATAACTTATTCCTCCAATTTAATTGATTCTTATAAACCTTGATTTCAATTCCCGTTCTCCTCTTTCCCTGGTTTGAAAAGATATCGGATAGGAAATGCATACCGTTGACTTCAGTGTGATAAGCAGCTACACCGATCTGGGTTTTGGGTTTTCAGCCAATACATGATACACTGAAACGATACACCAGCTCATCATGTGAAGATCTGGGAAATCCTTCGTTCAACAACAGGAGTGAATGAGCTGTGTGCCGACTTTGAAATTCCATATTAAAGTTTCGTTTCTTCCTGTTAACCTCAGTCTAATGACCAACTCATTTTTCTCTCTCCTCTTTTTCTCCTTTGTACGGTGCTGACTCCCTCCCCCTTTTGAACCCCTTAACCGGACAGATCCCTTCTCCACCCCACCCCTCTCCTCCAAACGAGGAGAGCTTTGCATGGCGACCTCGCACCGGCACCGCAATAACTGTCCTGCAGCCCGTTCCCGTAACGGACTGTGTACACCCTCGCGCACCCAAGCCGCATTTGCGACCCAGCCTTGAGGGCCGGCCCAGTTTTTCCTCCTCGCCCAAACCCTTCGTCGCGGCTCCCTACGAATCCGCTAGCTCGATCCCCGCAGGCAGGGGGTTGCATGTTGGGCAATCGCGGCCGGGAAGTCACTACTCCTCGTTATCCGACACGTCATCCGGGCACCAAAACACCCTGGCGCTTGCTAAGGAACATCCGAGTAGTAAAGCTGGACTGAAACCCAACCACGAAACCAGAGCGGAGAAAAAGGTCAGCAGTCTATATGTAGCTTGTTTATCTAACAGCACTTGTTCGGCTCCGTTTGGAAATTCCACTGCCCGTTCAGATGTCCAAACACAAGGCACCCGTTTTGGAGCTGAGGTCACTGTGGCACCAGCCTTCTCCTGTGCTTCCTCTGTAACAGATACTGGAAAGTCTCTTCCTCCTCCTCCTCCTCCTGCCCCTCCCAGGCCATTCTTTAATATTGTTCTCAGTGGAGACTCAGTTAGTTATGGTCAGAGCCATCCCTCCAGGACTCCACAGACTGTTGACAACACAAAGGCAGACTTCCCACATACGACTTGCAGTGAGGACAGGATGAGAAAGGATCCTTGCGTTGCTCAGCCGCCGCCGCCACCCCAGCAACATTCAAAGGAACATGGCAGGGTACTTGGTTTTCTTCATAACCTTCCCCCCCCCCCTTTCACACGGCTGTATCTTTCTTTTCCTCCTCCCACCGGTGTGAAACGCACCTTTCCGATTTGGGTGCATCCTAAGATCTTTCCCTCTCTCCTGCTGAATAACCTGCAGCTTTTCCTTCCGAGACGGACGCATGTTTTGTGAGGAGATTGCGGGTGCAGGGTTTGGGGTGTGTGTGTGTGTGTGGGTTGCCTCGAGCCCAAACCGTACCGGAGAGGTTGGGGTGGGCGCCGTTCTGTGAAACCCCTCTGTCTCAGGCTAAAGGAAACATAGCAGTTGGCACAAAACTGCCCTCAGGTGATGACCGTGTATTCTAAGGGATTTTGGATTGCTCGATCTGTTGATGGCAGATGACTTGGAAGGTGGGTTTGGGGGGCCTGGGAGTTGTGTGAATTGTTGTTGTCTTTTTTGAATGGCACAGAATCTGGCCGCTGTGCAAAACTTGCTCGTTTGGGGGAAAATAATGTCGTCTCGCGAGGCGCCCTTTTGTCGAATTTTGCATGCCACTGCACACTTCCACTGTTTCGGTTCCCCCCCCTTGTGTAATGCCACCTTATCTCCCACAGGATGCGACTTCCTCTGCCACCACCACCACCCCAGCTCATACAGAGGTTATAGTAGTGCCATTCCAACAGGTTTACCCCGACAGGGGGCAAGAAGCCAGCTCAAGCACACCTCCACCGCCTCTCCTGCCATGTGGCCAAAGCACGGCATTTTCTGACAACACTCCTCCTCCTCCTGGCTTGCTTCTGACCTTCCCGACATTAGACGATTTCATTCCCCCTCACCTTCAGAAAGGTTCCCAACACAACCAGCCGTCCTCTTCGCCGGGGATCGTGCCCCATGTTCGCCCGAAACTGCCTTCACTGTCGCCACCTCCGCCTCCTCCTCCTCTGATTCCCCCCATCACGGAGGTCTCAGACAGTGTGTCGGAGCCCGAGAGCACAGGAATGATCTTGCGCACAGTAAGCCTTCCCACATGCCACCGTGACGGCTTTGCTAAATTTATGCTCCCGGATTAAATGACCTTATTTTTCTCACTGGCATACTAAACTTTGAACAAGGTGCTCTCTGCCAGCAGCATGACAACCGAAACCTTGTTTATGTGCTGTTATATTGCATGTGTGTCTCTTCCCCTCTTCTTGCTCAGTCACCCTTCGGCTGTGTAATGTTTCTTCCTCGTCCTTTCCTATTTGAAAACGCTATACCAGGGTTCCCCCCCCAAACGTTTTGGCACCCATCATCCCTGGGAGGCAGGTGGCGCTGTGGGTTAAATCACAGAGCCTGCCAATCAGAAGGTCGGCGGTTCGAATCCCCGCAATGGGGTGAGCTCCCGTTGCTCGGTCCCTGCTCCTGCCAACCTAGCAGTTCGAAAGCACGAGTGCAAGTAGATAAATAGGTACCGCTCCGGCGGGAAGGTAAACGGCGTTTCCGTGCGCTGCTCTGGTTCGCCAGAAGCGGCTTTGTCATGCTGGCCACATGACCCGGAAGCTGTACGCCGGCTCCCTCGGCCAGTAACGCGAGATGAGCGCCGCAACCCCAGAGTCGGACACGACTGGACCTAATGGTCAGGGGTCCCTTTACCTTTTTACCCATCATCTCTGACCACTGGCAGCTAGCGATGATGGGAGTTGTAGTCCAAAAACAACTGGAGGCCCAAGCTTGGGAAGCCCTGCTTTTGGCCACAACCAGGGCCATGTACAAGGCACATCCCAACTTGGTGCCCTGCAAACGGTGATGGACTACAAATCCCAGCCTCCTGACCTGATGGAAGTACTCCAATTTAGTCTTCCACACTGCTTTAGACTACCTTCATGGAAGGACCAAGGGTAGCTGTTATGCCAATGTCTTAGGGCTTCTTCCTTTGTTACAGCTTAGTATTTGCCATTTCACATCTGCGTACGAAAGCACACCTGCCATTGTTGCGTTGCAGAACACGTGATTTTCCTTGGCCCCATTTAGTCACCTGGCAATGGGAAGAGGTCTTTAAAGACAGCTTCACATGCAATGCCTTTCATAGAATCATAGCTGGAAGGGGTACTGAGGATCATCTTTGTGTGTGTGTAATAATCTTTATTATTACACTAATAAATAATTATTAGTTTTCCATTACAATAACTCAATAAAAGCCTCATTGTCACAGTACCAAATTATAATACAGTTCATATTCCCAATTGTTCAGATACCAAATTATATTATTTTGTTGGGCCCCCGCGTGCTAGAATTGATGATTTATTTTAACTCTGCATTCCCAAAACTTACGAATTCCAGTTGCACACCAGTCAGAATAACAAACCCTTATATTGCAGCTGCAATTTTAACAACTTCCATTCACATTAACACATCAGATAATTTGCAGTCCTACACGTGAAGCCTTCAAACTCTCTCTTTGGATTCTGAACATCATGTAAACCAACCCCTTGCAAGCAAGGCAGTTCCCCCATATGGGGATCGAACCTCTGACTTTGGCATCATCAGCACCACGCTCTAACCTACTGAGCTATCTAAGCTCAGTGAAGCCTGGCGGGCTGTCTCTGACCATGGCAGGCTACCTCTTTCCAGAGGGCCCCCGATTAGAACAGCCAAACCTGGTGAAATGTACTTGATGCCACCAAGAACTCCATACACAACTCTTCCAGCTTCAGGCTGCAAATTATGCCAGTCTCTATGGTTTTCTTCTTCAAGATTCGGCTTCTGCTGGATTCACTTCCTGGAGTCTCAAAAGACAGCCAGACACAGGAACAGCAATTTAATGATGGGGCTGGGGGCTAAACAGGCCACCAGGGCTGTCTTTAGCAGATGCGGCGCTGGGGTGCAAATATCCACCCAGTGCCCCCAAATTACCATGGATAGTGTTGGGGTGGCCGTAGCTGCGCACTGCCAGCCACCAGGGGGCACAACTCTCCCCATGCTGCTGCGGGAAGTAAAGGCTTGGAAGTAAAGTTGCGCCCCTCCCAAGCCTCCTCGGGAGGAGAGCACAGCTTGCCTCCCAAGCCTCCTCGGGAGGAGAGCGATCCCTGCAGAGGCTTGGGAGGGAAGCTACATGCCCGCCAGCCTTATGGTTGGCGGGGCACAGCTGGCGGACGTGCTTGGAAAGGGGAGGCCGCCAGCAAAGGCGCGCAGCTCCCCCACTTGCTGGGGCGCCCCTGAGAGGCTGGCGCCCTGGCGCGACGCACCACTAACCCCTATGGGAAAGACGGCTCTGCAGGCCACCTCTCTTCCAGTTTCCCCCGAGGGCTTTTGTATACTTGCTATGGGACCGAATGGAGCTCCATGATTCTGTTGTTGTTTGAATACCAAGTAGCGCCCAAAACCCCAGTGGGGCACATTTGGATTTGATTTTCCTGTGCTTCTGGTTTGATTCAAAGTGTTCCATTAAAATAAAAAAGAGTGGGGGAGATGCAGTTGAATTTTGACATTTTATCCCTCTGGGGAGGTAGGGGCAGCACACATGATTCCCCCGAATCCTTGTGGCAACCCTGTGGCTTTAGGCTGGTCCAAGGTTGTCTAGGGACTTTTCAGTGCCTGATGTGAACACAGGCCATGCTGGTTTGAACCCAATGATCCACCCAACTGGCACTGTATGGAGTTGCTTTTACAGGAGGACCCAGAACAGGAAACCCCATGCCTTGAGATGGTCCTTCCCGGTGCATACTGGCTTATGCAAATGATGGCATCATGAAAATAAGTAGAAGATCAGTATGGGTTGTATGTAGTGGGTGGCGCTGTGGTCTAAACCACTGAGCGTCTTGGATTTGCTCATCAGAAGGTTGGCAGTTCGAATCCCCGTGACGGGATGAGCTCCTGTTGCTCTGTCCCAGCTCCGGCCAACCTAGCAGTTTGAAAGCACGCCAGTCCAAGTAGATAAATAGGTACCGCTGCAGCAGGGAAGGTAAATGGCGTTTCCATGCGCTCTGGTTTCCGTCACGGTGTCCCGTTGCGCCAGAAGCGGTTCAGTCATGCTGGCCACACGACCCGGAAAGCTGTCTGTGGACAAACGCCGGCTCCCTCGGCCTGAAAGCGAAATGAGCGCCACAACCCCATAGTCGCCTTTGACCGGACTTAACCGTCCAGGGGTCCTTTACCTTTTTACCGTATGGGATGTGCACACTCACAGAATTGTGGAGTTGGAAGGGACCCCACGGATCATCTATTCCCAACCCCCTGCAATGCAGGAAACCTTTTGCCCAACATGGGACTCGAACCCACAATTTTGAGATTAAGAATCTCATGCTCTACCCACTGGCTATCCCCACCCCCAGCTTGCAGTTGGTCCCTAATTTTCTGCCACTCACTGCTCACTCTGAACAAATCCTTCTGGTAGATCTAAACTGGAAATCTCAGGATCAGGATGATCATTTCATCTTGACGGACACCTTCATTCCATCGCCACAAACATTAAACAGCAGTTCTTATGTCAGTGATAACAAATAAACAGGTCCTGGAGCTAGCTGCGGTTGGACCAAGGGTGTCATGCTCTGCCTTCCTCTCTCCTGTCTCTACTGGTTCCTCTCCACCTGTTCTTCGCATTGTCCTGATGTCCCCGGCGTCCTGCTGTCTAACAGCTTGCAGAAGGCGGTGCGCCCTAAAGTTATTTCCCTGATTCCCCCCCCCCATCAAGTAATCCGTAACCGGCTTTCGTTCAGGAACTGCATGAGTTTTGCATGCCTGGTGATTTCTGTGAAAGGAACACCTCTTTTTAAAAGGAAGCATGGGTCCGAACACACAGATCTCTCTCTCTCTTCTGTCTCTCCGTAACCAGAACAGCTCACTCCTGCCACCAGCTGTATGCCACGTATTACAATTTCTTTGAGCGACGCTTCTTCCAGCGCAAAAAAAGGGGTTTCGGCTCTTTCCTCTGTGTGTACTAACGGCAACGAGAAAGGCGCCGTGCCGGTGCATCGAACTAAACTTTTCTCGGGTTTGTTTGTTCTCTGTTGCAAAGCGGCTTTCCTCCAGGTACCCTGTGGCCCTTGGGCGATAACGGCATATATACCTTTCCGTTTCAGGACCCCTGTCCTCTGCTCTATGAAGCGCCTAGGCCCAGCGGTGGCACAGACTGCTATGGCTCCCTAACTCTCACCAGCAAACCCACCTCCGGTTACCCCTCCACCACCATTGTCAACCCCACCATCGTCCTTTTGCAGCACAACAGAGGTAAGGGTGACAGCATATTGCCTCTTCCAGCACAACTTGGGCGACAATTTTCAATGTGGGTGAATATATATGACAGGGTAGTTGCAATGGGGTTGGAGTAGTCTGGGCTATATTTCGATACGTCGTTCTAAACCAGTTTGAAGTCGTGATACCGGTTTCATAATTTTTTTTTTTAACCTGGCAGTATATCGCGAAGCATGATGTGTTAATGCAAAGACTCACAATGTGGGGGAAACCATGAAGCCGGCCAAGGCTTCTCTCGATTCCTGCAGCCCCTCTGCTGGCTCAGTTCTCCCCTGTCTCATGCAGGGGGCAGTGAATTGCAAGACCAGAAAAAAACACGATGCGGGGAAAACCGTGAAGCCAGCTAATGCCTCTCCATAGCTCTATCCTTATTTCAGACGCCGTGATATATTGGTACATCACGATGCTTTTAGCTGGTGATATATCACAGAGTTGAAAGCCAGATATCACCCAGCCCTACTGCTTGTCTCCTTATTTCAGACATTGTGATGCACATATGCATATATATACATATGCACACACACACACACTTTTCCATCTATAAGACGCCCACATGTATAAGACACCCCCTATTTTGGGGGACTGAAATTTCAGAAAATGGGGGGAGATGGCAAAAAGTTGTTGGGGATTATCGAGGGTTGCTGAACTTTTTTAAGGGGGGGAATGCCGAAAATCGCTCACCCACATGCATCGCAAAATCCACCTCCCGTCTTTCTCCTCGCCGGCAGGAGCTGCCAAGCGCCCCCCCCCCCAGTTGCTGCAGCATCAGCCAATCAACAACACCCATTGACGCAGCAACCAATAACACGCACAATAGCTGCTGACAGCCACGGCAGCGACCAATCAAACGTCCACCCTATGCACTACCCATGTAATAAGACCCCCACTTTTTTGCATGATTTCTAAGGGGACGACAACGACATAGTCTTATACACGGAAAATTACGGCATTATCTATTTATTTATCTTACCTGTAAACTGCCTGAAGATTTTTCTTTAAAATAAAAACAAAACTGCAGGGAGCCGTCGCAGGATGTTAACGACGAGATTAAGTTATGACCTTGGAAACCCTTCATTTGAATTTTGCCTCTGCCCATTAAGTCAATAAGTGGCCTTCGATAAGCCACCCTTTCTTTCGTCCTTAACCCGCACCTGCAATCTGAATATAAAAATTATTAACCTGTCTTCCAAAGTTTGTTGCAAAAGGTCACAAGATAAACAGTCTAAAGTGATATATAGATACTAATTATAAACCCACTGCTTGGAGGTGTTGGGTTTTTTTTTGAGCTTTGATATTTATACATCCTGTTTGGAACAACTGTGCAAGAGTTTTACTCGCTCGCTGTATCAATGACTCGGGAACGTTGTCTAGCACTGCTGTTTTGAAGTTGTGCAGGGCTGAACGTTTGTTCGCTTTGGTGGAAAGGCCTTGGGTTCAGGGTCTGATAAGGAGGGCACAAAAACCCTCGTGTACAGCATGCGTTATTTTCGCCTGCCCAGATCACTGCAAGAGTTGAGAGCTCTCACGTCTCTGGTGTTTGTAGCACTTATTTGTCTGTCGTTTTCTCCTCTCCCACAGAACAACAAAAAAGGCTTAGTAGCCTATCAGGTACGATGCCCAAAACGTTGCCACCTCCTTTTCTCTTCTCCTGTTCTCCTGCTGCTGTGTTCACCTGAGAAGTGCACTGCTTTGTGACTTAGCAAGAGTACCTTTAGTGAATCCACGAGTGAAGAGCCTTTACTGAAAGGGGTAGATAAATAATTTTCCGCTCAGTCGCTGCGAAGTATATGCTCTCTCTTGAAAGAGCTGGAAGGAGCATGTGAATTCTTTTAAGACTGCCTTGGGTTTATTGGATTCTGAAAGGCAAGACTGCATAGTCAGTAAATATGCTTGACAGCTACACAGTGCCTTGCCACTAAAAAAAAGAGAAAGATACTGAGCTCCCCCAATGCAACTATTCTGTCCAGTTCTGCTAGAAATTTGCACGCTTGTTTTCGCACAACCACTGCACCTCACCTGAGCCAATTCCTGGGGTGGGCTCCCAGCCTGGATGAAAAATAGTGTGCCCTAAATACATGCCTGCAGATAGTAACGTGTTTTAAAACTGAACACGTTTTTACATGACAGTAAACCGGACCCCAATGTAGAGGCGGGGAAAGGAACAACTACATTTCTCGACTGATTACACTTAAGGGATGCTAACAGGCTGGGTTGCGGTCTGGCACCTGTGTATTTATGAAATCCCCTTTTTAAAGCTTTCTCAGCTTAGTGGCTTTCACCGCATCCTGTGGCAGCTCCTGCCATAAATTAATTGACCCTGTGAAGTATTTTCTTCCTACCGCCACCAATAAATGTCACTTTACCTTCCTTGTTGACATCATACACAATCTTAGAAAGCAACGTTGTGTGCCCATCCCCTATATGCATTTATTTGTTAATATATGTATATCCCGCCTCTCCTCAAAGGAGCGCAACAGTTTGTGGTTCTCCCACAATCCATATTATCATCTCATCTCCCCTAGGAGGTAGGTAAGGCTGAGAGATGCTCCCTGGCCCACGGTCACCTAGTGAGGTTCATGGCAGAGCTGAGGTACGAACCCCGGCCTCCCAAGTCCTAGTCTGACTCTCTAGCCGCTCTTAGTCATGTTTATTTTCTAAATGAAAAATCCTCTTATTCCACCCAGAGATGCTGGTTCAACTCCCGGCCCAAAGTGAACCTCCTATGCCAGTTTCTTTCCCATTTGTAAAGTTTGGAGAGATCCGTTTGAAACAGTGCACTTGCACCACCCTAGTAAATTTGGTGTCACAAGCGATCCTGACCACTTCCCTGTTCCAAGTTGAACAAGTTTTTAAAAAGCACAAGTCGTAGTAGAGATCCTGGGAGAAACCCACTTGTTTCTTTCCATCCTTGAGGTTTTTACTCGTATTACGTGCTCAATCAAGGACAATTTCTTTTCCTTTTTTTATGTTACTATCGGTCTAGGTATCTATGACCCCAGAACTCAGTTTAAATTCCCCACTTCTAAACCCTGGTGGTCTTTCTCTGGTTTGCTTTCCATAAAACAACAACTTTTTCTTAGCAAAAACCCATTGTGCTTCCTGGATTAGGTTAGCTGCCCCTTGAGGTGAATTTAGAGGATTACTATGCTGAACTTTCTTTCTTTTTTCTTTTTTCTTTTTTTAAATTTATTAACTTTATTGCATCAATACAGAAGGGAAAAAAAACCATTGAAATAGAAACATTAACTTAAGAAAAATAAAATTTGAAAGTTACAGATTGAGTTTTCCCTTAAGTAAAACCTCAAGATACATACAAATAATACAATCCAATATACCTAAATTAAAAATAATACAAAACCAACATAATAACATCCGATTCAGTATTCAATATTCATATAAATCAATTTCTACTAACCTTTAGCAATACTTCTTTCTTCCGTTCTTCTGTCCATTCTTATCTATTTCTGATATATATTTTATATATATATATATTATATTTAAATGTATTTTAATATGTTTGCTGGAAGCCGCCCAGAGTGGCTGGGGAGACCCAGCCAGATGGGCGGGGTACAAATAATAAATTATTTATATATATAATATATAATATATATATATATATATAATATATATAATATAATATAATAATGTGGGATGATGACAAGTGGAAGCCATGAGGGAGGAGGAGGTAATATATACCATGCTGAACTTTCAGTGATTTCGAGACGTCTCCTTCGCTTTTCAGTCCTGTGCTAGATTTAAGAGCAGGACCCCATTCAAAACCTAGATCAACATTTATTCAAAACATGTATGCCACCCTGCAGCAAATTGATTCAGGAGCAATTTACACAGGTTAACCGACAATATTAAAAAATTAAAGAGTATTGGATGAAGTGGCTCTCTACAGGATTTGCTAAGGGTACTCAGTGACTGAAGCTGGCTCTTTCTGCATGAGCCTTGTCCTGCAATATTTTTCAGTATCTCATTCTGAACCATACAGCTCTGGTTGGCTTTGGGTACTACAGCCGTGTGCATGATTTTAGTACCTGGCCCTCCCATCTTTCTCCAGTGCATGCTACGCAGTGATATCAGAGTTCCTGCAACTTGGCAAACTTTTGATGAGGGAAGTTGCAATGTCCCGTGTCCTTTTCACCCCTGAAATCCTTCACTGGGATTTCTTCAGAGTTGGGACTTGAAGGATGCCCCACTGTAGCACTTGGTTATGCGACCTAACGTCGAGGTACGAGGGCCGAGCCAAATTTCTCAGAAAAGAACATTATCGGAGTTTCCTCTTTTGGTGTGTCTCTCATCCCACTGACCTCCAAGCTGGCTGGGGAGTTCAACCAAATGGCCCTCCCAGTTTCTCCACCAATATTACAAGCGGGGAAGATTTTGAGTGCAGCTGCAGATCCCATATATTTTAATATTGTTGAAGGAACCAACAGGCTTGGCGCCTCTTCCTGCCATCTTCCTGTCCTAACTTTGCGCTTCCTTCATCTACCAGCATGAGCTAAGAACAGAATTCTTTTGAGTTTTTGCAGAATTCCCCCCCCCGAGAATTTCCCTTAATGCCTCCACTTCAAACAGTAAGAGAATCCCACCTTGCCCCCAAAGAATATTTGGGGGAAATGTCTCCCCACCACCACAATTTTGCCACCCACAAATGGCGTGGAGAATTTGGGAAAGCCAATTTTTGCTCAGCCCTGTAAATATTGCTAAGGGACGTGGGTGGCACTGTGGTTTAAACAACTGCGCCGCTTGGACTTTCCAATCGGAAGGTCGGCGGTTCGAGGCCCCGCGACGGGGTGAGCTCCCGTTGCTCGGTCCCTGCTCCTGCCAACCTAGCAGTTCGAAAGCACGTCAAAGTGCAAGTAGATAAATAGGTACCGCTCCGGCAGGAAGGTAAACGGCGTTTCCGTGTGCTGCTCTGGTTCGCCAGAAGCGGCTTAGTCATGCTGGCCACATGACCCGGAAAAACTATCTGCGGACAAACGTCAGCTCCCTCGGCCTGTAAAGCGAGATGAGCTCCGCAACTCCAGTGTCATTCATGACTGGACTTAACTGTCAGGGGTACCTTTACCTTTACCTATAAATATTGCTAGAATTAGGTAGTGCTTTTGAGACCCATGTTTAGCCTGGTTTGTGGATTAGTGGCAAGAGTCAAATCCCGGACATTGATGGGCTGCTCCTTCTTGTAAAAATCCCTTCCTCATTTGGTCACGTTTCAAATTATTTTGCTGTCTTGGGACAGTCAAACTCATCAGTGTTTTGCCAAGGTTTTTTGGAGTGATTGATGTTGGATTTTGTGTAATGATTGTATTGGAAGACAAAGCGATGGACTTGCTTCCTTTGTTTACAGAGCCAGCGATAGATGTGCCACTAGCTGATAAAGTAGATTATATGCCTGTCCAAGAAAAGTTGAGCCAAAGCAAGAAACAAGCAATGGAGGAACGGAAGAAAGTAATTAAGAGTCCGCAGTACATGACCGATTCCTCGCCGGATGACATAGGCATTCCATTAAGGGTAAGGAAATTTGGCCCATTTTCATTCCACGTAAATTCATTTGTGCTATTCTGTATGGGGTGTCAAATCTAAAAAAAAATGTAGTATCAACACTGACAACTGGGAAACACTGGCCTGCGAGCGCTCCAATTGGAGAACAGCCTTTACCAAAGGTGTCATGGGCTTTGAAGACACTTGAACTCAGGACACAAGGGAGAAATGTGCTAAGAGGAAGGCACGCTTGGCAAATCCACACCGTGATCAACTCCCGCCCGGAAACCAATGTCCCCACTGTGGTGGAAGGACGTATGGATGCAGAATTGGCCCCCACAGTCACTTACGGACTCATTGTTAAAACCGTGTTTATGGGAGACAATCTTACTCGGCTACGAGTGATCGCTAAAGAAGAAGAAGAAGATGACGAAGGGGTGGTTTGTCCATCTTTGGCACCCACCCGGCACTCAGGTCTCACCTGTGGCTCCTGGAAGCTGGCAGCGTGCAACTGCGGCCACAATCCGGGAATGGCTTTGACTGGCCAACTAAACCAGGTGAAGGTAGCCGGTGGGTCTCAAACCCTTAGTGATTTAGGGACTTGTCTGTCCCCTGCTTGCTAGGACAGACTCTGGCAGATTGAGCAAATGAGACTGATAGTCTAATGACCGAGAAGGACATTTACAGTAACTTTTAAAGACGTATACATTTTGTGGAACGACAACGAACCTTAATATATGAACTACTCAACAGAAAGCTCATAACAATATCAAACTTAGTTGGTCTCTAAGGTGCTGTGGGTTAGTTGGTCTCTAAGGCGCTGTGAGTTAAACCACAAAGCCTAGGGCTTGCCAATCAGAAGGTCAGCAGTTCGAATCCCCGCGACGGGGTGAGCTCCTGTTGCTCAGTCCCTGCTCCTGCCCACCTAGCAGTTCAAAAGCACGTCAAAGTGCAAGTAGATAAATAGGTACCGCTCCGGCAGGAAGGTAAACAGCGTTTCCGTGCGCTGCTCTGGTTCGCCAGAAGCGGCTTTGTCATGCTGGCCACATGACCCGGAAGCTGTACGCCGGCTCCCTTGTCCATTAACGTGAGATGAGCACCGCAACCCCAGAGTCGAACATGACTGGACCTAATGGTCAGGGGTCCCTTTACCTCTAAGGTGCTACCGGAAGGATTTATTTATTTTTATTTTTTTACTTTGCAATGCAGTTATTGTCGCAGAGAATGAACAGAGCGCGTGCCGTGAGGCGAGCTTCCTTGTTTTTCAAACGGCGGCATGAACGCGCACCAATAACTTCTTTTGTTCCTTTTTCTATTAGAACACGGACCGATCGAAGGACTGGTACAAGACGATGTTCAAGCAGATCCACAGGCTGACGAAAGGTACCGTTCGCCTTTCCCCCAGAGGCTCTGCATATAGATCGGTTTTGTGTGGGCAGCCTTAGTGGATGTTGGAAAGCCCTGCTTTCCTGGTACCCAGAGCATCAGGAGAAAGGTTGAGAACAGACAGAGAGCCAAGCTACCCACGAGGTTACATGTGTGATAGCATTTAGCAGCTTGCCTTATTTTTGCCTTTTAAAGAGCAGCTGAAGGGGCAGCTTCAATCTGAACTGGGTACGCAGGGAGTGGCTCGGTCTCAAAGGAAATCCAGCCTTCCCTGAAGCTGCCATTAGCTCTAGAAGGGAAGTGTTCGTGGGGGCCAAGGGACGTTCTCCCCCCAAGGCTAATAGCAGCTTGGAGGGAGGTGATTGGTCCTGACCCTCACCCTATGCTCGCCTCCATGACTGTCATTTAAAAAGCAAAAAAATAAGAAGAGGTGTGTTGTGTTTACACATATTTACCATCATTTGTACGTTGGTCCATGGATGCTGTGTGCCTACGTGTGTGTGAATTTTTATACATGTTTATAGTCCTGGCATGAAAGGGCATCGAGCACTGAAAGGGGCTGCGTATCTTTGCAGCTCCTGCCACCTCTGCCCCTGCCCCCTACATGTTAGCATGGATGTCTGAGGTTAGAGATGTAAAATTTCCGGAAATTTTGAAGCCCGGAAAAAATGGAAATTTTCGGAAAAATTGAAAAAAATGTTACATTAGCACTTCTTTTTTTCTTTTCCAGATTGAAAGCCATTCTGTTACTTTAGAAACATAAAATATAACTATGGACAATTTTAACTGGGCATAAAATTATCACAACTAGCATATTAAAAATATAGTGTATCCAAACAATTATTACAAACAGAATTTACTTTTAAAATAATATTTATTTGTATTTGTAACAAATGGAGCAACAATCTCCTGAACTGTTTACTAGTTTATGTGGAACAAAAAAAAAAAAACTCCACAAAACAATTTTTAAAAATCCAGAAGTAACAATTATTCATATTTCCTCTCCACAGTATTAAAAAAACATTCTCATAAAAAGAACTGAAGAAGGAAGTGGGACTAAGTTTCAATGAATGGGCATGAAATTTAATCAGAATCATTTTCTGAGCTGTAATTAAGTATATACTTTCAGGCCCTTTTTGTTGCTCTATATTTTCTTCCAGTGCTTTGAGGCCTAGTGAAGAGGAACAGAACCAATGCATACCACACACATGCAAAAACAAAACTGAAACCTTTTTCTTTTCTGGTGACAACAGCACCTCCTAAAGGAAGAAATGTATCTTGTTCTTGCATTGGAGAGTTCAGTTTGTAACCTAGGACTTGCTTGTCCTCACAGAAATTAGAATAATCTGATACCATACATATTTTTTTTAGAAATGATTTATAAAATATTTGAACCCCTTATCTTAAAATGTTTTATTCATCATGTTAAAATAAAACATTCCATAATCTATTTTTTATTTTTTCAATTTTTCGGGGAAAACCCAAAGAAATCTTCAGGGGGGGAAATGGGAAAAAACTTATTTTGCTGAATTTTTCTGGTTTTTCTGGAATGGGGGGAGCAGAGCCAGAAGAAGCCCCACACCATCGGGGCAGGGCCTGAAATAAGGCCCCACCGCCATCTTAGCATCAACTGCCTTCTAAGGACTGGCTGGCTGATACTGACGGAGAGTGTCTTGCAGTAAATAAAGAACCACGCAGAGTCCAAAGCTCCACAGGGAAAGGAACAACTTTACCGAGGCAAAAACTTCGTTACATGCAATGTGCAAGCAAAGTAAGAGAGAGAGAGAGAGCAGCTCGCTGGGCGCAGGAATTTATCCCTCCTAGCTCAGCGTGACCTTGAGGTAGTCAAAACAATATTTACATCAGAAGCATTGCTGTCAACTTTTCCCTTTTCTTGCGAGGAATCCTTTTCGGAATAAGGGAATTTCCCTTTAAAAAAAAGTGAAAAGTTGACAGCTATGACAGAAGTGAGCCTGCTAGAAGCTTCCAGCACTTTCCAGTTTCTGCCCCCAAAGACCTTAGTCATGACAGATACGTGTCGTGTTTCTCCACTTCTCTGGCCTTGACTCCCTTGATGCCTCTCGCAACGCTGCTATTTGTTTATCTTTATTTATTTCTCAGATTTCTATCCCGCCCTTCATCATAAGATCTCTGGGCAGTTCACAGAATAAAAGGCAGGATTAAAACATGAAAATAAGTAAAGCAAAACAGCAAAGCGATAACACCCACCCCTTCCCACAGACACATTTAAAAGGCCGAAATAATAATAATAATAATAATAATAATAATAATAATAATAATAATATTATAACGGTCAAAGACCAGTTCAAGTTAAAAGAATATTAATCAGCCCAAGGCCTGGTTGGAGAGGAACGTTTTTGCCAGGCACCCAAAAATATATAATGAAGGCGCCAGGCGAACCTCCCTGTATGAACTTCCCACAAAGGGGGAGCCACAACAGAAAAGGCCTCTTGACTACGAGCGGAGTCTAGGACAGTTTATATGGGGAGAGGTAGTCCTTCAGGTATTGCGGTCCTCCTGAGCTTCCCTCTATGAAACAAGCACTGTGTTTTGGCTTCGTGGGGTTGAGGAAGCGTTGACCAACTCCTTCTGTAGTCCTCTATAACTTTGCCATTGGATGAGGGGTACTCAGCCAGAAACTGCGGGGGCATTTCCGCCTCATGTGCTATCAGAAGTTTGGTGGGGGGCAAGTGGACCCCTTGTTTCCCTCTTCTCGCAGTATTAGTTTCAGCTTTCGCCAACCCCTTTCCCCTTTAATTCAGCTCTCCTGCGCATGAACCCCTTTTGCATTCCTCCTCCTCTTGACAACGTGATATTTGGTGGGAGCAAGAGCGAGGAGAAGCGAACCGCCATCTCAGGGACGGGGCTTGAAAGAAGGGCGCAGAGATAGTTGGCATCGGGGTACAGCAGAATGCTAAATGGATGTCTTCCGCACTTTTTTGTGGGGGGCATCAATGTAAAATACATGGGCGTGCGAGGAGATTCACACTGATTTGTCCATCTCTCCCTTCATTTCTTTCCTCTCTGTTCTTTCCCCCAAAAATGTGCTCCTTCTGCACAGACCCTCCTGAAGAAAACCCTTATTGCCCTACCTACAAATTCCCCGAACTTCCTGATATCCAGCCCCAAACGAAAGGTACCCACAAGCTTAGCCAGTTGTTCTGTGTTTGGTTTCTAACCATACTCCTAAATCTTTCGCACTAGAGCGTGCTACTAGTCGAATGCCTGTCCTTTCAGCATGGCTGGCTCTTTGAGCGATGCCCATTTTGCCTCCTTGTGTGATGTGTGCGGAGGCTAAATACTTCCTAACCTTTTATTCTCTGTCTGGAGTGTGTGATGTGATGCTGTTGTCGAACGAGGACGCGAGAAGCTTAATGGGGATAGGAAATTGGGGAAGTGATATTTCCTCCACTTCAATGTGGCTGCTGTCCAACTCCATTGCTTTTCTCCGCTGCAGAAGAAAATCCTTATTCTCCTACCTACCAGTTTCCTGTGTCTACTCCTAGCCCTAAATCTGAAGGTAAATAGTCGTGGTTGGTCAACATTTCCTTTTGCACAAGCGCTGCTGCTTCCTCCTCCTTAACTTTCCAACCAGAGTTTTCTCCCCCCCCCCCAAACCTTAGTTTGCTTCTTCCTAATGATCTGCTGCCAGTTAACTTTTGCCTTAACTGTCGGACCAGCTTTCTTGGCTTCGGCTTGCTCTCTCTGCCTTCTAACAGTCCCCGGACTAATGCTGCGGGACTTGGATCCGCTTGGTTTTTGTGTGCTCAATCCAAGGTACCGAGCCGTGCATCTGCAGTAGTTTACCTGGCACACCGAGCCCAATCCACCAAACGCAAACCGCATTGGATGGAACAGGACTGGTCTGAGAAGAGAGCCATTCGACTGGACATTCCCCATTCATTTCATGGGGGGCTTTGCTGAAAATGTTCCCAGTGAATTGGGCTCATGATGCCAGCTAATTGATCGCCCTAAAATACAGCATTTAACCTAGTGTGTATTTTTTTTAATATTGTCTTGGGTTTTTCCCCTTCCCCTGCCCTGACTACTTTTTAAAGATTACCTTAGACGGGGTTTCCCAAACTTGGGTCTCTAGCTGTTTTTGGACTACAACTCCCATCATCCCTAGCTAGCAGGACCAGTGGTCAGGGACGATGGGAACTGTAGTCCCAAAAGCAGCTGGAGACCCAAGTTTGGGAGACCCCACCTTAGAACAAGAAGGCTAACAAAATCAATTGAAAGAGATGACCATTGACATGACATTTAGTGACCCTTAACACACGCAGACGGAAATTATACATATTCAGAGTATAACAGTGCATTTATACTGTGCAACTTTACACATATTTATACGTATCTTAGTATTTCACGTGTCATGTATGATACGTAAAAGTTCTAAATATGTATCAATATGTATATGTATAATCATGCATTTATGCTCTGACTCAAAATGTTTAGACTCATTGAAGCTCCTCTAATTCCGGCCCTCAGTTAGCTGCCCTCTCCCCCATGGATTACCTGCACTTCTAATTAAACCTAGATATTTGTACCCATGTAATGCTTCCTACTTTGTTGCTGGTGTGGGGCTTGCTGGGGCCTGCCTTTCCATAGCTGGCGTGCACTCTCAGCGGTGAAAAGCACAAGCTCTTAGATGTGGTGGATCTGGCATGCTGTCTGTAAAGAGTGGCCCGTAGCTCAAGACTTTAGAAAAACCCTTTTGGAAACGCATGTGTTTTGCATGTATGAGTCTCCCGGCTCACCCTCTGACGCTGCGGGTTAAAAAAATGATCTCTGGTTTTCAGAAGAACCTGCGTCAGAGATAACTGCTGCTAGTCAGGGGTCCAAAGCTCAGAGCAAGTTTCTGTTCCATCTTGTGTGGTCATTTGAGGCCTTCAGACAAAATGCTATGCATTGCAAGGAATGCCTGTGTGATAAAGTTATTTACAGCATGGACTCAGAAGCCACCTGGCAGCAAATGAATGTTTAACAATATTTCAGTACAGTTGCGGTACCGGCAGTCTTGCGTCTAATGCTACAGAGTAACTCAGGACACCAAGATTTGAAACCGTCTGGTGTGGAATTGTTATTCTGTCAGCTACTGCAATTACTAGATGCATCTCAGTCGTGTTACAGGAGGAGGAGGAGGGGTGACTTTCCTAAGCCCTTGTTGAGCACCATGGCAAACTATTTGTGGCAACGCCTTATAATGAGATTGCTGCTGCAGAAACCTTGCGCAGTATGCCAAGCCTAGGACGACAGCCTGCGTACTGTTGTAGCGCTGTTTTGGAGAATTGGGTGGAGAAAAAGCAGGTTTCTAGCTTGTTTTAAAGCTTGCGGGTCTGTTTTATTGTCACAGAGAATGAACGCTTTCTGCAGCAGGAGGCTGCCATCGCTTCAAGAAGGTTTTGCTCTTGCTTGAGGCACTTGAGGAGAACTGGGGACTTGGTCAATGGACCCAAGTGCTTTTCTCCTGTGTCACAGTGGCAGCTTTCAAGCTGAGAAAACTGATAGCCAACCTAAACTGTCCAGATGACCAGAGGGTGAAGTGAAGCTTTCAGCTCAGTGGGAATCGGGTGGCATGAGGAGCCAACAAGAATCCTTGTATCCCTTTAAACATCAGGGCCTGATTTCTCTCTCTGAGCATGCTGATGTTCAGGTGTGTTGGCTGGCACGCAGATAGGACAAGTTCACCTGCCTGCCTGACTCAAAAGGCTTCTTCTTCCCACTTTAAGGCAGTGGGAAGCTCCAGGTCAGCTTTTCCAAACAATTCTGTACCGTGAGAATTCTGCAACGGCTAAAATGCTGCCAAGGGTCCTTGGAAGTATAGAGGTGTGACCTTGCTTGAGCATTATTGGATCTTCATACAAACATAGTGGAAACTGGTCAGTCAAATGGGAAGGCCTCAGAACTGTTGGTGGGAAATGGGCAGGAGGTAATGGGCAGTCTTTCTAGGCATGGAATGGAATGCCAGCACCCATTTTCCAACCCAGCATTTATTTATTTTATTCCATTTTGCTAATCAGTGCTGCTATGGTGTTGGGAATGAGGATAGTTTTGGCAGTCCCTATGAAAAATGGGATTCCTATATATCTAGATTGATGGGCATTCTTTCACAAATGCTGTTACTAGAAGAAGAAGAAGAAGAAGAAGAAAGACACACGTACTTGCATAAGGAAAAGCAAAGTCACACTAAGCATGGTTCAAAGTAATCTATATATATAAAACCCAAGTGTCTCTGCGTCCATTCCCTGTGTCTCTGGGTTTGCGCTACTGCGCATGTGCCCCACGGACACAGGGATTGGAGCAGAGAGATCGGGCCGGGAGCAGCGGCGGCAGTTGAAGCGGGGCGGTTGAATCAGAACGCCGGCGCTCCAGAGGACGAGGGGAGGCCGAGAAGGGAGGCCACGCTGCCATTCTCGCCGCTGAAAGCCAAGCCTCGAAGACTAGCGGCCCAGGAACAGCACGTGCTGCTTTTAAGGTGCGGGAGGGGGTGGTGAGAAGCTGGACACAGACCCCGCCCCCGCCCGAGAGATCGCTCGGTGTGTGTGTCTCTCTCCTGAACCCCATCTTGGCTGAGGGAAACTTGAGGGGCTGCTCCCCAGATGTGCAGGTGGCGCCCAAACCGAGTGCGAAGCTGAATTTCCGCCCGAGTTAACCCCAAAGTGCAATTTTAAAAAATGTTTCACCACATGTTCTAGCGCCCGTTATCTTAACGGGCTTAAACCACTAGTCATATAATAAAGGATTAGATTGCAATACTGAGAAATAGTGTGTCACCTGAGACCTCCTGCAGTCTTGTTCAAGTACCCCCTCCCCTCCTGCCTACCCTGAATAATTTCGAACACAAGTTTGCTAGAACCGAGCATAATAAGATGCTGAGTTGATGTGAAGGGCCTTCTTGGTAGTGGCACCCACCCTGTGGAACGCCCTCCCATCAGATGTCAAGGAAATAAACAACTACCGGTAACTGATTTTTAGAAGGCATCTGAAGGGAAGTTTTTAATGTTTGATGTTTTGTTGTGTTTTAAATATTCTGTTGGGAGCTGCCAAGAGTGGCTGGGGAAACCCAGCGAGATGGGCGGGGTATGAATAAAATAATCATCCTCATCATCCAGTCATTCTAGTAGTCAAACATGGAAGGAGAGGGAGCTCTTACAGCCACATGCACAGAGGTAAACATAGGAACACTTGTGTGTTTATGCATTTTATTTCGTAAAATTTATATACCGCTGGATTATAGAATAAACCTCAAATTGGTTAACGAAAAAGATAAAACAAAAAAATTATTGCTGAAAAAGATAGTTTTCCCATAGTTTAAAGCATCCAGAAAGTTTAAAACCAGAATAGAATAGTCTAAACTAAACTGTGTAGGGTTGTCTAAGTAAGGAGGTTTTCAGCTGGTGCCAAAAGGAATACCTGCAGTGTTTCAAACTCCTGCCTTTTCCATGGTTAGAGAGGAATCCTGCAGACCTCTCTCTCTTCACTCTCTCATTTTCTCCTGCTGCCGTTCCCCACACGGATGAGGACACTGAAAAGGATACCGGCATTTGCCCTTGGAATCCTGTAAGGACAGAAGGCAAAACTCTAAGTCATAGGTGCATAATGAATTACCTGTGGTGATTGTAAATCGTTTGTTTTTCAGATGAAGATTCCGATTCTTATGTGCCTCAGTACTCCTTTTACAAAGACAGTAAGTACCTGGATGTTTCAAAGTCTGAAGTGAACTCACGTAAATGCTAAAGATTTGAATGCTATGAAAGAGGAAAGTGTCGGTGGACTGTTTGTTTCATCCCATTACTGCTGGAGAATCGTGGTGCTTCTAGAACACAAAACCTTAAACGTTTGAAAAAATTGAGATCTCGTTGTTTCCCTTTCAGACGTAACCATGTGTGTGTGTGTGTTTTTTAAATGCTCCCTTTTCAGCAAGAACACAAACTTCAGTACCCCGTTCCAAGAGCGAGAATGACACTATCGACATGGAGAAGGTGGTCAAGAGATCTGCCACTCTGCCCCTGCCAACTCGTACCTCTTCTCTTAAACCGAGCACTGAAAGGTAACTTGGTTTCTCCTCATCAGGAGTGCTTTAACTTGCGCCACCTGTTTTGCCAGTGTGGTGTAGTGGTTAAGAGCGGTGGACTTGTAATCTGGTGAATCGGGTCCGCTTCCCTGCTCCTCCACATGCAGCTGCTGGGTGACCTTGGGCTAGTCACACTTCTCTGAAGTCTCTCAGCCCACTCACCTCACAGAGTGTTTGTTGTGGGGGAGGAAGGGAAAGGAGAATTGTTAGCCGCTTTGAGACTCCTTCGGGTAGTGATAAAGCGGGATATCAAATCCAGACTCTTCTTCTTCTTCACGAGCCTCTGAGTTTTCCCTCACTTCAAACCAAATGTGTTTGGCGCAGTGAGAAAGGAGAGGTGCTTGCATACTTTGTGCATGCATCTGGTTCCAAACATAAGGCAGTAATTACAGTTTGGTTATTGGGCTCCAGCGCATTTTTGACAACTAGAATTATGCGTTGGCGTATCAGTGTAGGAAGGCAAAGAAACTCCTCATGCCGCTAATTTGAACCGCACGGTGCTCCAAGCCTGATTTTTGCTTTTGGTTGAAGCGTTTTTTTGTGATTAAACTAGGATTAACCTCCCAGTGAAAATATTTCGTTTCTGTAACAACAACAACACTATATTCCGCCCCAGGAATGATTGGGAGCCTCCGGACAAGAAGGTGGACACAAGAAAATACCGCGCTGAACCTAAAAGCATTTATGAATATCAGCCAGGAAGGTCCTCTGTTCTGAACAATGAAAAATTGGTAATGTTAATTTTATCTTACTAATATGCTTTCCCCGCTTCCTGCACCGCTGGCATGCTTCCATGTGGCTAGGTTTTACAGTCTTGTTTTTTAAGTTTCCGTGTAAACTTATATTTAACATCTTAAAAACCCTCCGCCCTGTTCGAAAACAGCTGGTGAATAAGCCAAGGCTCCTTCACCGTAGCAAAATTCTTTGGAGTGTGTTGAATGTGGTTGGTTCGCTTGCCAAATACTTAATAATCCATGTTGCACACCACCATTTGTTGGGTGGTGCGCCTCATTTTTAACGCCTTGTGTTATTGGTGCATTCAGTGTGGAACCTAAGCAATGAGTTTATTCTCTCTTGCTTTTGGGTTCCTCCTGTGGCCAAGGTTAGGAACATAGTGTCTCTCCAGAGTTTCAGATGGAGATGCTAGGGATCGAACCTACGACCTTCCTCATGCAGCTCCAACCCAATGAGCTTTGGTTTCATAAATTCATCTGCTACTCAGCGGCGACTGCTCCTTCCCCACGCAGCAAGTGTCCTGAGCAAAAGCTCCGCTTGTGGGCGAAAGCTCAGCTGGGTCTGACGGAAGGTGTATTTCAAAACATCTGGAGAGCATCATTATATTTGGAGGCTGCTGTAGAGTCAGTGCCATCTTAATAATTAATAATGGGCTAAATGGACCATAGAGTATCTGCAAAAGATCCCAGATTCAGTCCCCAGGACCTCCAAGCAGGTCTTGAGACATCCTCAGCAGTGGCCGACCTTTGGGTCTCAGATTTCTCCGGCACCTTGTGCGAGGCCAAAATTCAGCAACCCACCTTCCATTCTACATCATAGGTTTTTTAATTGAAGATTTTCTTCTGTTACGAAACAAACAAATTGGGGGGGGGGAGAGTACATACCATCTCCGCTTTCCATTCATAGTCTTTTTCACAGTTTGTTTACGTGTAGTGAGAGACACTTTTGTCATAGACATCCTGCAGTTTGGGGGGGGGGGAGGAAGGGGGGGTGTTGTTTTTTTGTTCTGTTGCATAGTGTTAGTGTAGGCAGGGGTCAGCAAACTTTTTCAGCAGGGGGCCGGTCCACTGTCCCTCAGACCTTGTGGGGGGCCGGACTATATTTTTTTGGGGGGGGAATGAACAAATTCCTATGCCCCACAAATAACCCAGAGATGCATTTTAAATAAAAGCACACATTCTACTTGTGTAAAAACACGCTGATTCCCGGACTGTCCGCGGGCCGGATTTAGACGCAGGCTGAGACCCTACCTGCCTGCAGACTGTCTTGCCAGAGTGGTGCATGCTCTGGTTATCTCCCGCTTGGACTACTGCAATGCGCTCTACGTGGGGCTACCTTTGAAGGTGACCCGGAAACTGCAATTAATCCAGAATGCGGCAGCTAGACTGGTGACTGGGAGTGGCCGCCGGGACCACATAACACCGGTCCTGAGAGATCTACATTGGCTCCCAGTACGTTTCCGAGCACAATTCAAAGTGTTGGTGCTGACCTTTAAAGCCCTAAACGGCCTCGGTCCTGTATACCTGAAGGAGCGTCTCCACCCCCATCATTCAGCCCGGACACTGAGATCCAGCGCCGAGGGCCTTCTGTCGGTTCCCTCACTGCGAGAAGCAAAACTACAGGGAACCAGGCAGAGGGCCTTCTCGGTAGTGGCGCCCGCCCTGTGGAACGCCCTCCCATCAGAAGTCAAGGGAATAAACAACTACCTGACATTCAGAAAATACCTAAAGGCAGCCCTGTTTAGGGAAGTTTTTAAACTGTGACTTTGTATTGTATTTTGGTATTTGTTGGAGGCCGCCCAGAGTGGCTGGGGAGACCCGGCCAGATGGGCGGGGTATAAATAATAAATTATTATTATTATTATTATTAGAAGGCAATTGGGCCGCATCCGGCCCCTGGGCCTTAGTTTGGGGACCCCTGGTGTAGGGGGTTGTGTCAGCATAACGCGGGTCTTTTGTACCTCACAGACATTGCAAGAGGTTAGGGGGTCCAGAGTTGGGTTGGTTGTGTTCAGTTGATGACTTGTTTGTATGTGGGTTGTGGTGCCGCCAAAGCTCTGCTCCCCTAAACCCACCACTGTCCTCTGTCTGAAGCACTGGAGAGAAACTGCCAGTCAGCGTAGACAGTTCTGAGCTGGATGGCCCAAGGGTCTGAGTCCGCAAAAGGCAGCTTCCTGTGTTCCTGTGAGCTGCAGAAGGCAGCATTTTATGTTTGTATAAAGCTTTGTGAACTTTCGAAGCTGTTTCTCATTAGGCAGAGGGAAGCCTGTGCTAAAAATACGATAATTGGCTCAGTTCAAATGATCGTGGTTTAGGAGGATTGTGAACAAGCCACAGACTTCCCTCTTTCGTGTGTTGTCACCCTTTTGATTTCCCCCCGTTGTTTGCTATGATGTCCAAGCTGACAAACTAGCTCTGGGCAAGCACACACATGGAACATCTTACGCCCGCAAGGAGCATCATTCAGAATGAAGAGCTAGAGTTTCTGCTGTCTTTTTTTTTGGGTAGTGGCATACTCCCCTTCAGGTCTAATGTTAATGTTGTAAATGGCTGACCCCATATCTTCCTGCTCAGTTCTCCATTGATGGTGTATGCCATCACAAGGGATGGTCACTTGTGGTGTTTTTTTTTCAGCTAAGGGAGCTAGGCCTCTGCAATTACGATGCCTTATGAGGAACGGCTTAGGGAGCTGGGTATGTTTAGCCTGGAGAAGAGAAGGTTAAGGGGTGATATGATAGCCATGTTCAAATATATAAAAGGATGTCATATAGAGGAGGGAGAAAGGTTGTTTTCTGCTGCTCCAGAGAAGCGGACACGGAGCAATGGATTCAAACTACAAGAAAGAAGATTCCACCTAAACATTAGGAAGAACTTCCTGACAGTAAGAGCTGTTCGGCAGTGGAATTTGCTGCCAAGGAGTGTGGTGGAGTCTCCTTCTTTGGAGGTCTTTAAGCAGAGGCTTGACAGCCATCTGTCAGGAATGCTTTGATGGTGTTTCCTGCTTGGCAGGAGGTTAGACTGGATGGCCCTTGTGGTCTCTTCTAACTCTATGATTCTAGGATGTATTGGGCTCACCATGTACCTTCTTCCCAGTGCTGTAGCGTGGGTTGCCAGTGCCCGGAACTGTGTGCAGGAATGGGAGGCGAGGGAAACAGACAGAGGACGCCCCATTCGCATGCATCTAAGTGGGAGACTTAAATTAGTATGAAAAGAGGTGTGTGGTTGAGGGAAGCCGAACCTTTTCCGCATCTTGCTTCCTTAAGCTCTGTATACCTCAAGCACTTTCTCCCCAGGCTGTCTCACCTCCAGTATCAGAAAAGCCCTCAGAACAGTGATTGCCCTTTATTAGACCCGGACATTTGCAAAGAAGATGGCTAGAGATGCTTGAGGAATTAAGTCTTTGCAAATTTCTAAACAAAATGATCTGAATCTCTTCCTGACATGCTGGTTGGAACTTAGCTGTCCGTCAGATCTTACACTTTGCCAACTGTCGTGATCCAGCATTATCTGTGCAGTTTAGACATGCCAAAATACACATTTAAATACATATTTTGAGAGAAAATGAACATTTAAATATGTATTTGGTTGTGTGTGTGTGTTGGAAGGATTCTTCTGCACCCCAGAAATTCCAAATTTATGTAAGAATGGAATGATGGGGGGAAATACATAGGCTAGCAGTTGACAGCTTACAGCAGGGGTCAGCAATTTTTTTCCAGCAGGGGGCCGGTCCATTGTCCCTCAGACCTTGTGGGGGGCCGGACTATATGGGGGGGGATGAACGAATTCCTATGTCCCACAAATAACCCAGAGATGCATTTTAAATAAAAGCGCACATTCTACTCATGTAAAAACACACTGATTCCCAGATCATCCGCTGGCTGGATTCAGAAGGCAATTGGGCCAGATCCGGCCCCTGGGCCTTAGTTTGCCTACCCATGGCTTACAGATATAGTTACAACATTGTCATAGCTTTGCTCGTCTCACAGGCAGAGAGGTATAGAGCAAGTTAATTCTGGACTGCTCCTACCTCAGTTAAAGTTTGTCCAGGTTTCCAGCCTTACAAGGCTATTTTTTTTCCTTTAAGTTTTAGAAGGCTTTTAAGTGGTTTTGTCTAAAAACTATCTTATAGAACCCTAGTGTGGAAAGGTCTCTCTGGGGCAAATTGCAGCTGGGGTGGCAAGGGTTAATCTCCGCACCCTTGCCAAGTCCTTATCTGGTTCAGAGTTGAGGAAAAGAGACAAGAGACTCAGCTACACAGCTGCAAATAAAGCGTTTTAAATGTGTTGTAAAGTGCAATATGCAAATGTGACACTAGATGGCAACAGGGACCTATGCAAAATTCAATGTATTTCCCCAAACGTTGTTTTTTTTAAAAGCATTTTCACAGTGTTTTTTTTAATATCTGTGTCGATTCCAACCCGGAGGAAAATTCCGAGCACAGGACTCAGGCATGCTTGATATCACACCTAGTTTAAACATTTGAGATGTGTTGAAAGTGAAAATAAGAGTTATCTGGTATTTGGTGCCTCCTAGTTGGAATCCTTGTTGAACTAGCAGAAAAGAGTTTTGTGGAATGCGAGAGAGCTTACTATTTTTCTTTGCTTTTGGCTGCTAAAGGGTACTTAGAAAAATACCAGTCAGACCTCCAAGAGCTTCTGGGACTTCGCTAGAGGAGGCCTGAGTCAACATGACTCATCTCAAACAAGGGCTAATATCTTTAGCGCCCTTGACAGTTAAGGTCTCATAGCATCTTTTTACAGTGGAAAGATTGGGGGAAGTGATTGACTTACGATGAGCCAGAAAGCAAATGTTAATATCGCTTGCCCCCTACTAAACTATAAAAAACAAAACAAAACAAAACACATTAAAAAAAAAAAAATAAATCCTTCCAGTCCTTCCAGCACCTTAGAGACCAACTAAGTTTGTTTTCTTGGCATGAGCTTTCGTGTGCATGCACACTTCTTCAGATACCTTCAGGTATCTTCTTCTTCTTCAGGTATCTGCAGACACTTCTTCAGGTATCTGAAGAAGTGTGCATGCACACGAAAGCTCATACCAAGAACAAACTTAGTTGGTCTCTAAGGTGCTACTGGAAGGAATTTTTTATTTTTTTTTTTTTTTTGACTATGGCAGATGGCAGACCAACACGGCTACCTACCTGTAACTAAAACAAAACATCTCTTTGTAATTTGTCAGACAATCTCACAGCTACAGTCAAGTGACCCCAAAGCCCAGAAATAATGGGGGGGGGGGTTGTATTCCTGGGACCAACAAGAATGTTAGTAGCTTTGTATTGCTGGAATGTCACTTTCTCCAATCATTTTGAGTTTGGAGTCCATCTGCGCTTGCCAAGCAAAACATTTTCCTGCTGTATTCAGTCCCTCATGCTAACATCATCCAAGGAGAATGGAACCAAAGCACTGTGCGGTAGCTATCGTTTGGGAAGATTAAATCACCTTTTAACCCAGGTGGATTCAGCACATCTCCCAGATTTCAAAATTATGGTATCGGTTGCACCTCAGCTTGTTTTAAATTTGATGCAAAGCAGTTCACTCCACTAAAACAGCCGATGTTTAAATGTGCCCAGGTATTCAGTGTACAGTGGTTCTAATTAAGTACATCATTAAGAGCTCCAGCTTGTTGCTTTTAAAACAGAATATAAGTACAAAAAGGGAGAGTCTTTCTTGGTAGTCATTCTGTTCCTGTCCTGTCCTGTCCCTACTCTGTTGGTTTTGTCTGAACTCTTAACTTTTACCCTTGTATTAACTGTTGGTGGTCTAACAGAACAGAGTCTTGTGTGTCCATTCCCCTTAGAGACTTCTCAGTAACATGCTTTCTCTAACTGCGTCCTCTTTAGTTTAGAATTTCACCCGTCATCCTGTTTGCCATTTATGAAAAAGGGTTTCTCACATATCCATGTGCTGTTAAAGATGCCGTGTTCTGCACCGACACATAAATTTGGGGGGGGGGGGCGGGAAGTTAATTTCCAATTCTGCTGAGGCGGGAAGGGTTGCAATTTCCAATTCTTAATTTTGGCAGAATTAATAGGCTTTATTCACATGTGCTGGATGTTCCGAGTGGATTGCTCTGGAAATTTAAGCAGGAATTAATAGGCTTTATTCACATGTTACATTTAGTGAAAAGGAAAGTCACTTGTCTCCATATGTCGCCCCGCTGTTGCTGGCCACGTAGTCTGCGTTTCAGCTCGGATACTCTGCATTGAAACGATTTCTCCAGTGACTTGTCAGTTCATTTTGATGGCTATTACTAGAGGCCACCATTGAATTCATGGTACTTACTCCTTCCTTAGGCCTGCCAATAATGGAATTATCTGTCCTGGTTCAGAAACCACCCATCTCCATTGGTGTGGTGAAGAGCAAGACTGGATCTTCCTTCCCTGACACCACGGATACTCTGCATTGAAACGGAATTTCTCCAGTGACTTGTCAGTTCAATTTGATGGCTATCTACTGAGAGGCAAGCACCATTGAATTCAATGGTACTTACTCCCAAGGAGCTGTGTATGACCGCAGCTTACGTTGCCAAGTAATGGGGTGTAGGCTGCCAACTGAATGCCTCATAAACCACCGGGGGGGGGGACGCCGCAGAACGCCGCATCTTTAACAGTCCTTTCCTATTCTCTGCATAATGTTGTCGTTCTCTTTCTTCCATTCCCGTATCACCAACTCCTTTAGACTCGGGATATAAGCCCAGAAGAGATAGATTTAAAGAATGAGCCTTGGTATAAATTCTTTTCGGAATTGGAGTTTGGGAAGCCGGTAAGTTTTGATGGTCACAACCATTAAAAAAAATCAAAAACAAACCCAGCCTGCCTTACAAAACGCACATGCAACACTCCCTCCTCCATTCTGATTATAGTTATGACTGTTAAGACCCCCCAAAAATGCAACCTTGTTTTTTTTTAACAAAAAGAAAAGCAGAAAGAATTTCTGTTCACGCATCAAGCCACAGATGTACAGCCTCTTGATGATACCTGGAATTCACTAAACCTATGACAGCAGTACTGGTGGCCATTCATATGCCGAAGTTTAGTATGCCACTGCAGTTCATGAGAAATGTAATTTCCTTTATCTTCCAGTGGGTGTTTCCCACTCCCCTAGCAACAGCAAAGACGGCCATTTTCTTTCTTGCTAAATAACTTCAAACCGGGATGCCCTCATCGACTCTTGCCAACTCTTTCCTGAAATCTTTGGCCAGCTTCCTACCAGCAGGATGAACCCTGCACAATACGCATAGCTTGCCCTCCCTCCCTGTGTGCCGCTGCTTTTCTCCCAGCTGCCTTCCTCCGAGGAGGCTGCATTCGCGCCAAAAATTCCAGAAATGTCCTGATGGAAAAACGGGACGCGGGTGGTGCTGTGGGTTAAACCACAGAGCCTAGGGCTTGCTGATCAGAAGGTTGGCGGTTCGAATCCCCGCAACGGGGTGAGCTCCCGTTGCTCGGTCCCTGCTCCTGCCAACCTAGCAGTTCGAAAGCACGTCAAAGTGCAAGTAGATAAATAGGTACTGCTCCAGCGGGAAGGTTTCCATGCACTGCTCTGGTTCACCAGATGAGCACCGCAACCCCAAAGTCATCCGCGACTGGACCTAATGGTCAGGGGTCCCTTTACCTTTACCTGATGGAAAGACTCACTGTGTTAATCTTTCCGACATTATTCAAAGTGGGTTTCAGATGCAAGAGTGTCATATCAGAGTACTGCAACGTATGGCACCTTCCACAAACAACAGAATTGAGAATTTGATTCCATTGCCGTGTTGCATTTATGCACACTGCCTAGCATATTGTAGGTGCTATACCGATATTAAATTATTGTGGTGGTTTCATGTTCATATTTTTGAGAGGCAGCCAGGTGGAAGAATTCTGCTGGAATGGATTATTCACCTAATTTACACAGATAGTCCTACATGCAGAATCCCACGGAAATTGGAAGTTTTTGATGGTTAATCCATTCTTATGTAACTTAGAACATTTCTGGTTGGGCACACTTTTCACGGGATGACTTCCGAAACCAATCGCAACCTACCCGGTTTTTGCTCTTGAAATAATTTTTATTAAGATTTTCACACCTTACAAACAGTCATGAAATGCAGAATTAATCAAAAACGTGTCATAACTACTAAATTTGGGGCACATGAGTTTTTCCTCCCGCACATTATATAAATGGGTCCCATTTATCAGAAAAAAAATTGTCCCTGGGTTAACTTCTCTGCCGGAGCAAGAGCCCACACCTTTGACCACAAAGGGTGTTAAACATTGCGAACTATTCCCACCTGAGCCTATTCCCCCAGTTTCGTAAAATGCGGAACAGATCTAGGTTTCCTTTTGCACGTTACGGGGATTCAAGAGAGCCAGGTGATCAAAACCACCACTCCCTCCAGAAAATTATAAATAGGGGAGCAGAAATCGCCAACGTTCTCTTATTAATTCCATGTCTGGAACGGAAAACAATCCACACAATACAGTTGGTATACATCGCTGTTGTTTCTGTCAATTTACAAACGATAGATAATGGGTTCTTTGTCTCTCTCTCTCTCTCTCTCTCTCTCTCTCTCCCCCCCCCCCGGTTCGCATTGTTTCCTTTGCATTTAAATTGAATGGAGTGGAACAATGCAATGACAACATAATTTATGTAATCAATTAAGCTGCGTAATTTCGCCGCAGCGGACAGCGATTACAAAATAGCATTGTTTTTGCCGGTTGATTAACTGAGGCAAACATAAACAGCGATGAATACAGCGTGGGATGGAAATCTGGGCTCCTTACATCCCTGGTTGTAAGAGACATGAAATTTGTGGCCTTTAGGACTGTGAAAATGCACTCCGCAGCGTTCCGAGTGCATTCCCAGCTAGCGATCGGATTCCATCTAAACATTCACTCAGTTTTCTTCTTTTTTCCACTTTTACATATGACAAAAGTCCAAAATGCTATCGGCAAAGTGAAGTTCTGCAAATTCCTCTTTGCTTACCCCCCGCAGTGCTAAGGAAAGCCCCACTGTTGAAATTCTCACTTTAAGATCCCTATTAAAGGCATGGGAATCCTCTTAAATGGGGAATCTGGATACCCTGCTAGGGATTAGAAGGGCAGATTATTCCATTAGAGACGGACATTTTAATAGGCCCACACTGAATTTATAGCGGGGTCCTTTTTTCAGTGTAAAATCTGCCAATATGGGCAGGAAGGAGGTGAGAGAGCTGAAAGAGCAGAAGAAAAAAGTGTCTTGCTTTGGAATTGTAAAAGAAAAAAAAACCCCAAAAAACCCCAACCCTTTGTCTGTGAAACATTTGCCAAGATGAGTTTGAAGTTGTTTCCCTGTTCCCCACTCAGCACAGACAGGCGTGAACAGTCTAGATAAGGATCTCGGTTTATATAAATATATATAAACTGTGCTCCTTCACATTTCCCCAGCAATAACTCCAGCCATAGTGATGGCTTGTTTTTTTTTTAACGTGTGATGCCCTCAGGTTAAATACTTAGGAATAAAGAAATCTGTGAATTACCCCCCCAAATGATATCCCGTTAAAAGGAGACTGTTCCCTATGAGATGCTTCTCTCAAACATGATGACCACATTGCTGCCACTATATCTGTGAATAAGCAACTCGGGAGGGTTGTGCCCCTGAATAAACCATTACTCCCCAGTACTGAATACTATGCTCTCCCAAATAAGCTGGAACGGAAAGCCACTAGGAAACATGATTTCTGACTGAAGGCTTTATTTTGGCATGTGTTTCATTTAAGCATATTGAAGAACCAGTTTGGATAGGGCAGGCATGGCCAAACTTGGCCCTCCAGATGAGACTACAGTTCCCATCATCCCTGGCCACTGGTCCTGTTAGCTAGGGATGATGGGAGTTGTAGTCCCAAAACATATGAAGGGCCAAGTTTGCCTATGCCTGGGATAGGGAGAGAAGCTTCTGAGGAACCCTTTAAAGGTGACTCACGCCATTTTTCCTTGGTCTCCGACAGTGAGCTTGGGGACAACATAGCTTTTTTCAAGCCCACAGTCAAATCTGGACGACCGTTGCCCATGGTACATTGGTGTGTGTTTTAGACCCCTATTGGATTGACTACCACCTTGTTGAAGCCAGGACTGCAGCTAAGTCCAATGGGACAATTGCCCCTGGTGGGACAGCCAACCTCATCTCTCCTCTCCTTGCACCGCTATATCTCAAGACCATAGGCCTTCCAAGAGAATTTGAAGACTCTGACTGGGAGGGTTTATGGCAGGCTTCCTCAACCTCAGCCCTACAATCCCCATCATCCCTGACCACTGGTCCTGCTAGATAGGGATCATGGGAGTTGTAGGCCAAAAACATCTGGAGGGCCGAGGTTGAGGAAGCCTGGTTTATGGCCGCCTTGTGCCTCTGAACATAGGCCATCCCATTAGGACTATTATTCCCTTCATCATTTGAGGGACTTCCCCGTTCTGATTTGATCTCCCCGTTCTGCACCACGCATGTCCTTCAACTACAATCTCTACAGATATATTCTGTGTGCTCAACATTAGTGCCTGAGCCACTGGTGGTTCACATAGCCTATGAAGTGCTAATAATGGTGTCCAGGATGGGCTGTTACTGCCCATGTTTAATCAGTTTCTCCTGCTGCCTCAATTTCTGCTTTCACTAGCTCCAACTGGAATGGCCTTGGTGCAGACAACTCTGGCCTGGACCTAGGTTGGATTCCCATGAACCTTCTTTCATCCCTGCCCTCCCTGGTGTGTTGGTCCCAGTGGTACCTACTTCCCCCGATGTTTTGACTCATGGGCTTCAACTGGCCTGTTGACCACCATTTCTGTGGTTATCTCCACAACTCTGGTCTTGGTTTTGCTGGAAGCTCCTATTTCTTCTGTGAAAGGTTGGCCCATGGGCTCAAGGCAGAACAGCTCAAACTTGTTGCTGTGAATCCTGGTTTTTACTTGATTTAAATGGATACTGCTGTTCTGGTCACGCCACCCATGCTTCTGGTATATTAGAAACCACCATATAAGGTTGGAAATCTCCTTGGGAGGGATGGCACGGCATGGTGTACCATTCCTCATCGGCATTTAATACAGAAAAAAGGATATGGCTGCCCTCATGTAGCAACAGAGCAACCATTTTCCTCCATTCCTAGTTTTATAAGACAAGGCAGCCATTTTGTTTTGGAGGTTTTTTTTCTGTACTAAGTGCCAGGGAGAAACAACACCACATCATGGCGTACAGCCACGAGATTTCCACCTGAGTGGCAGAGCTGCCGGTTTTCACAGCTTCAAGCTGCGGGGAGTTTTAAAATTAAAATGAAAAACGGTAAAAGGCAGACATCAGACCATCCTTTCAGATTCCCCGTCGGGGTGCAGATTCTGGAGTGGGCCACATTCTGAAATGCAAAAGCAAGTGGGTGGCTTCAGAAAAAAGGCAATTCACTCTAGAGTGTAGACTTCCTAAATTTCTCCCCCAAGCCTAGTTTCTTCAGTGTGGTGTAGTGGTTAAGAGAAGTAGACTTGTAATCTGGTGAACCGGGTTCGCTTCCCTGCTCCTCCACATGCAGCTGCTGGGTGACCTTGGGCTAGTCACACTTCTCTGAAGTCTCTCAGCCTCACTCACCTCACAGAGTGTTTGTTGTGGGGGAGGAAGGGAAAAGGAGAAAGTTAGCCGCTTTGAGACTCCTTCGGGTAGTGAAAAAGTGGGATATCAAATCCAAACTCTTCTTCTATGTTGGGTTTGTTTTTCCTCTGTCTGCCACTCGGCGAACTCTTGCTGCTGGATGGCTGATAAGCTGAACGAAAGGTTATAGAAGTGAATCTCCATTCCTAGTTTTATAAGACAAGGCTTCTCAACGGCCTTTTTTCATTCTGCTACACCAGAAGCTACTGGTTGTGATTCCCATCAATACAAGTTTCTGTTCCTTGGGCGCTGTGTAGCACCTCCCAAGCCCTGATCTGTTGGGACCCGGGACCCGGTATCCAAACCTGGGTCCTTAATTCCCTTCTTTGACTAAATTCTTAATTCCACCTTCTGTTCCTTGCGAAAGATCAACAAGTAGCTCAAAGGGTGACATGAATAACTCTGCATTTTCATTGCCCCACACTGCCACCTCTGGGATTTCAGCCATTTGTTAACATGGTATGTATTTGAAGTCTGGGAAAGGGGCTTGGGGATCTATATTTAAAAGAAAAACCAAAAGGCAACTCCACAATTTGCTCTGTTTGAAAATCTTGGTTATACCCCTTCTTTTTTCAGGGGGGGGGGAGAGAATGTGCAATTTATTATTATTATTATTATTATTATTATTATTATTATTATTATTATGGTTTCTTTAGCAGACTCTATTGGAAGTGCTTTCAAGCAAATTTTTAAAGCAAGCCCTCCTGCAACACAATGCATGCTTCCTCTGTCCCTCTCCCATAATCTCCTGTGTTTGTGGTTTAACAGGTTTAGCCCCGATTTCTTTCCTTCCCCTCTTCAATTTTATTTCCAGTGTTGATGCAATTTCCCCCCCCCCCAATGTACCCCCTCTGTTCTAATCCAGTTTCCATGTTCTTTGTGATGTCTTTCCTTACCTTCATTTCCTCATTTCCTCCTCTGCTTTCCATCAGCCTCCAAAAAAGATATGGGATTATACTCCGGGGGATTGCTCTATCCTTACTAGAGAGGATAGAAAGGTAATTCAAACATACGTTGTACTATAGTATGGTTTCTGTGTGTATGTGTGGCTTCAGCTTTCAGTCTCTAGCAACGTTTGGATTTTACGTGAGTGCAAGTGGTGGTTTGAATTTGATTGATTTTGGATTCCTTATGCCTTGTTGTAGGCTGAAAAGAAGCCTTAAAGCGTTGCTTTTAACCCTTATAGGATCACAGCAACCTCCTTGCTCTTGTGATCTGTAGTGATAACTGTGCTAACAAGTGTTTTGTGCGGTATGAATGATTTTTTTTTTTACAGTGGTTTAAAAAGAAATATTTGCAAGAAACACTACTAGACCGTGACAAATTCAGAAGGGAATCTTAAGCCAGCTGTGCATTTGAGTATGGAAAAATATTCGGCTTTTGTCTTGTCTATCTTTGTCACTTTAAAACAAAAGGCTCTTTTTTTCAGAATTAACTTTTGTTTTGCCTCCCCTCATGTGTTGTTTCTTCCTTCTTCTTCTTCTTCCTTCTTTAACCAGACTGACCCAGAAAAAGACATCTACCTCTATCAGACTGAGTTAGAGGCAGATATAGAAAAAATGGAGAAAATGTATAAAGATAAGAAGCAGATGAAGGTATTTCCTCTTCATTCCACGCTGCTTGCTAATCCCTGTTCCTAAACCCTCCGCTCTAATCAGGTTGTGGCTGGATAATTAGCAAACCATGTTGCTGCAAATGGTATCACACAGAGGCTGCATTCAGGTGTAACACTAAACCATGGTTTACAGTTACAGGAAGGGAGTTTGGGCAAGCTTTGAGCTTCTGTACGCTCCCCTTCTCTTTTGGTGCAGCCGTGAGGTGATCGAAATTTTTCTGTTTCCATTTCCAGTCAGCCACACACAGTTAAATAAATATGGTGTACAGTAAACACGCAACTTAACTTGGAGGGGGGGTATGTTCCGGGGATCGCACCCAAAGCCAAAATTGCGTACCGTCAAAACCCATGTGTGGGCCTGCCAAGGTTCTTTTTAACCCCAGAATCCTGCCCCCTTTCCATCCCTTTTAATTTTTTTGTGTGTAATTTTTGTGGGCTTACTGTGTTGGGCGGAAAAGGTATCTCAAAAGCAGTCAGAGCGCTTTACAGACCCTATTTTCCTGGGACATTTCCGAATTTACAGAAGCCGTCTGGTTTCTGATTTCATCCCGGAATGCCCCGCTTTGCCATAGGACATCCCTGTTTCTCATCGGAGAATTGTTGGGGAGCTTATGGAGTTATGTGACCCCACGAGCCAAGGAGATAAGTAGCTATACAACCTTTAGAAGACATCTGAAGGCAGTCTTCTATAGGTAAAGGTAAAGGGGCCCCTGACCGTTAGGTCCAGTTGCGGACGACTCTGGGGTTGTGGCGCTCATCTCGCTTTATTGGCCGAGGGAGCCGGCATACAGCTTCCGGGTCATGTGGCCAGCATGACTAAGCCGCTTCTGGCGAACCAGAGCAGTGCACGGAAATGCCATTTACCTTCCCGCCCTGGTACCTATTTATCTACTTGCACTTTGATGTGCTTTTGAACTGCTAGGTTGGCAGGAGCAGGGACGAGCAACGGGAGCTCACCCCGTCAGGGGATTCGGACCGCCGACCTTCTGATCGGCAAGCCCTAGACTCTGTGGTTTAACCCACAGCGCCACCCGCGTCCAGTCTTCTATAGGGAAGGTTAAAGAAAAAAGGCTTAATGTTTTATTATATTTTTATATCTGTTGAAAGCCACCCAGAGTGTCTGGGGCAGAATAATAATAATAATAATAATAATAATAATAATGGAATAGGACATCCTTATTTCCCTCAGAGGCATGTTGGAGATTATGGCTTTATCTCCCATTTAACTTAATTTTCAAATGTTTTTGATTATCCTTATTCTTAATTAAAACAACACCCTGGAACAATATCCTTGCAATGTACAGAAACCAAAGTTTCAGTGGCCCATTTTCTTTGCGTATGCTTCCCAACTCTTTTTGTACAAGATGGGTCGGAGGGAGGTATAATAACTCTAAATACAGCCTGTCTGCCATAGAGCCAAGCCAGACATGATGCTAAATGTGCCTTTGCATTTAAAGTGCATGTATATAGCTTTGCTTCTGAGAAAAGCAAATAACTTCTGATCCCGGGAAAAATCCCATCCAGTGTTGCAGTGGGAAGGAAGCATTGAACATCATGTCTGATTTGGCACTTAGTCGCTATAAACTGTGATGTCCACAATCCGCTCCCAACCTTTTTATTGTTCGCCCTGTTGAAAAGAAAACTGGCTTCAAGCTATTTTTTTAAACAAAAAATAATAATAATGAAGCATTTTATGATCTGGTGCATATGCATTTTACCTTCTATGCTAGAGAAATATAATCTTCTTTGGAAAGTGAATGTCTTGGGCAGATGGAAGTCGCGGAGGACGTAATTATAAATATGTGCCTTCCACCAAGCAGTTCGTTTCCCTTAATTTGCTTAAGGCTTTCTTTAAAATAAGGCATTGACAGACAAATAATCACGGTGGAAAGGCGTGGCCCGAGTTAAAATCTTTTACTTCCGTGAAGGAACCTCCAATCAAATGCACGCCAATCGGAATCAGTGTATAAAGTCCAGGATTTGAATTTAGGGTGGAAAATTGCTCGGTGGAGTTATCTCTCTCTCTCTCTGTCTCCTTTTGCTTTGCGCGAAAGCTTGTGCATATCAGTGACTTATTTGTCTGGATTCTTGCAGAGTACAACAGGCTCCCCTCCTCCGGAAACTTCCTCGGATCATTTGCCTCAGTAAGTTTTGAATGCTGCGCTCTGATGTTGATGTTTTGAAGCGTTTTTCGCGTTGGGAGCTGTAGCTGCAGGTCTTTTAAGAGCTGTGCCCGTGTACAACATCGCAGGAATCATTTGATGTGTCTCGTAAGCTGGATTCAAAGGGTATATGGGTGACATTTCTAGTTCTAAGTGTGCCCTGAAATTAGCACGGGCAAAAGGTTATTGGAGGGAACTAAGTAGGTTCTTTCTTAAAATCTTCCTCCAGGGAAATTCAGTCAGAATGTGCATAGCTCCTTCAGGATTTCATTCTGCCATTCTGAATCAAAATAATCAGAGTTGAAATGAATACAGGTAACGCGGTGCAAAGGTTGATAGTATTTTTGACCTAGTGCTACAAGATATTTATTTTTCCTCACCCTGTGCACAGACTTGAGCAGGTGGGCGGGGCAAACCACCCATCAATCACCAGATACCGTGAAGATGTCACGTGACTGATAGATGCATAGCCCCGCCCACCTGTCAAAGATGGCCCACAGTGTGTGTAAGGGGCAGAGGCAGAGCTAGCTGCTCTGGCACCCATGCAGTGCACCCAGGGTTGGGGCCATGAGGGTGGGGCGAGCGTCCCAAGCGGGCTGCTGCTTCCTGGGTGGGGGGTTGGAGCCGCACCGCTTTGCCAGCAGCCTTCCTCCCTTCCCTCTTCTTTTTGTCGGCTCGGGGTAGGCTTGGGAGTCGCAGGCATGTCACACACACCCCCCTCAGCGAAGACACCCTGGGCACACTGGCCCTACTGCCCCCTTCCTCCGCCCCTGGTGAGGGGTGTGCTTTGCCAGTGTGGAGTAGTGGTTAAGAGCTGTAGACTTGTAATCTGGTGAACCGGGTTCGCTTCCCCGCTCCTTCACATGCAGCTGCTGGGTGACCTTGGGCTAGTCACACTTCTCTGAAGTCTCTCAGCCCCACTCACCTCACAGAGTGTTTGTTGTGGGGGAAGAAGGGAAAGGAGAATGTTAGCCGCTTTGAGACTCGTTCGGGATATCAGATATCTTCCTCTTTGCCAGCATGTCCCCCTCTAGAAATGCACTGGCAAAAAAGTACTCCTAGAATCATACAACTGTAGAGCTGGAAGGGGACCCCGAGGTTCTTCTAGTCCGGAAGCTATCATGTATGGGAATCGAACCTGCAACACCACGCTCTAACTGAGTTGGGTTGAACTGTTCGCTCCCCAGCTGATGAGCAGTGGGTTCAGCCCTCCCTGCAGGGATCTGCTTTGACCAGCTCATTGCCCACAGGGAAGGTTCTGGTGAGATGCACCAAGCAGGATGGAGCCCTGCCCACCAGCTGACCTAACCTGATGGACAGCTGGGTGTGGTTTGGGGGGGGGGAAATGTCCTCATAGGCCAATTTGGACCGTCACCACCCCAGTTGGAGTGAAATGCTCTGGGCCTTTGTGACTTTACAGCCAGAGGGTGCCATTGGTATTCATGATAAGCTCCGGTCGTTTCTTGGATGGAAGCTAGAGAAACACCCCTAGCTATGCATTTCAGCACTGCATAGAGAAGGAACAGCTGCTCTGCCTCCCCATTTCTCTCCCCATCCTACCTTCCTTTCGACGCTTACATTCCTGTCACGTAAAATACAGGGAACCGATGTGTGTTTTGCATACAAAAAATCTCTGCAACCCCGAGAAGACGTGCGATCCAGAAATGCAAGGTGTTTTTGCTCTTAGCAATTTTGCAGCGGTGTGTTGAGCTGCCAGAACAAACCCCCCCCCCTTTTTTAATTGCTTAGAAAATTAAGTCTCCCTCCCCCTGCATACTTTTAGCTCGCCGTATTCCCCCAGCTACCATCCTGCAAAGAGAGAGTTTGAATCAGCTCTTGGAGATGCCACCGGGCCGGAAAACGAAAGGCAAATATACAAAAGTGTTTTAGAAGGTGGAGATATCCCTCTGCAAGGGCTAAGCGGTCTCAAACGTCCCTCCAGCTCAGCTTCCACTAAAGGTATGTCGCTAGAGCAACAATTTCTGCGCATCTTCATGTACTGGCTGTTGTTGGTAGAACTTTAAAAACAGATTGTGTTAATATATCTGTGGCCAGGAAATGGTGTGCTTGTGTCAGGATTTGAAATGTGATGAATAGTTTCTGGGGTAGTATAGCTGACTACACAATTTCATATTTCGGTTGGGGTGTGTGTGTCATTTTCAATGCTTCCCCGCTTTTAAAAAAAACATCCTTTAAAAATTTAGCCTCTTCCCTGCATGTTAGATTTCTACTTGCAGGGAGTTTTATAAAAAGGACCATGTAAATCACCCACATGCCTTCTGGGTTGGTAAAACCCATTTTGCCATCACACAATTCTCTTGTCTTACTCTGCCGCACATGGAGACCAGGCCACAGTCAACCAACACTGGGATCAGATATGGATCCCAAAACAGAGGGCTTCAGATCCAGGAGTTTTATAAACCCAAGTACCCAAGAAAAGATTTGTTAATCTGCTGGTATCTGCTCTTCTTTCCGGGGTTTAGAGCCATACAGGTGAAACTCGAAAAATTAGAATATCATTGGAAAAGTCCCATTTATGTAAGCAATTGTTTTCATTAGCTACTGGAGTTTAATATATGAGATAGACTCATGACATGCAAAGCGAGATATGTCAAGCCTTTGTTTGTTATAATTGTGATGATTATGGCATACAGCTGATGAAAACCCCAAAGTTGTTAATTTGGGGTTCTCATCAGCTGTACGCCATGTTGTTGTTGTTGTTCAGTCGTTCAGTCGTGTCCGACTCTTCGTGACCCCATGGACCAGAGCACGCCAGGCACGCCTATCCTTCACTGCCTCCCACAGTTTGGCCAAACTCATGCTAGTCGCTTCGAGAACACTGTCCAACCATCTCATCCTCTGTCGTCCCCTTCTCCTTGTGCCCTCCATCTTTCCCAACATCAGGGTCTTTTCTAGGGAGTCTTCTCTTCTCATGAGGTGGCCAAAGTACTGGAGCCTCAACTTCAGGATCTGTCCTTCTAGTGAGCACTCAGGGCTGATTTCTTTAAGAATGGATAGGTTTGATCTTCTTTGCAGTCCATGGGACTCTCAAGAGTCTTGACATATCTCGCTTTGCATGTCATGAGTCTATCTCATATATTAGTTTCACCTTTTAAGTTGAATTACTGAAAGAAACGAACCTTTCCACAATATTCAAATTTTTCGAGTTTCACCTGTATTTTGACCCCAGGTCAAATTTTCCCACGTGAAATTGGGTGGAGGGTTAGAGGGGGGTGGTTACTGACTCATCTCTAGAAAGAGTTTGCTTATCGCTCATCTATCCTTTTTAAGTTGCCACGTTCGGTCCGGTTACGCTGCCTCTGAATCTTGCTCATGGCTTGACCTTCCCTGGCCACAGTAGTCTCTCCCCCTCTCTCCCTCCTGTCTTCTGAGCATCCTCACGGACCCACAACATCACTTGGGCCAGTTTCCCCCGCCCGTGGTAGAGCCTTCTCTTCTGCCCATCCTCTTGCCGGTTTAGCTTCCTAAACTGGACATTTATTTGGGATTGCCTTGCCTGTTGACGTCACTTATTCTTCTACTGCGGTGCTCTGTGTGGCCTTTCTAGGCCGGGATGACCCAATAGAGAACTAACAACACTAGCAGTTGCAAAAGAGCCTCGAGCATAATGAAGAACACATTATAAGCTGCAAACACTGCGGCTAATGCCATAGTTGCAGAGAATTAATGCAAGTCAGAGTTGTGCATTAAGCCCTGCTGATTTCAATGGGGAATTAAGCAAGTGCTTCTGGCACGTATTCATATTATAATGGAAAGCCCCCCCCCACCCCTGTCCTGCAGTTCCTTTATGGTAGGCACGTCCAACAGGTAGATTGTGATCTACCGGGAGATCACTGGACTCTGTGGTAGATCACTGGTAGATCATTGGCTCCCCCAAAGAAGCTCAACAACTTTGGTTTTGTTTTTTTAATAATATTTATTAAGATTTTCCAATTAAAACCAAATTACAATACATGATTAAATTTCCCATACTCCCCTTTCTCTCACCAAGGGGAGCCAAGCAAAACAAACCCCCCTCCCACTGGGGTAACCATCAATTCTTTCCCAATTTAACCAATTAGTTTACACATAACATCTTTACAGACTTCCCCGATTCCCCCCCCCCGTTGATTTCCAGGTTAACCCTAATTCACAGTTATTGCCAATTAATCCCCATATTACTTTTTTCTTCTAACATTTTCCTTTTTAAACTCTTTTGCCAAATAATTATTCATCTTACATATCTTGTTTATGAATTTAACATATCCTCTGCATTCACAATATTTCTGAACCCTCCATTGCCTAATTTTAAATTTCAATGAAAACAACATATTTTAGTTAATTTCATTTTAACTCTTCTCCCCCCCTTTCCTTCCTCCCATCCCCAAAATTAAATTCTATTTGTTAACCGTTATCCATTGCCAGACCATATGTCTACACCAAAACACCAAGAGAGTATCCATAAAAACATACATTTTTCAACCCACCCCCACCCTCTCAAATTCCAAAACCCCACAAAGAAGCTCAACAACTTTGGCTCCCCTTAAAAAAGCTCTCTTTTTTGCCCTGCACCCCCCAAAAACCAGGAATTTCCTTCTCCCTAAAAAAAGCTCAACAACAAATTTGACCTGAATGCCTAAAAAACGGGGTTTTCCTCTTCCCCCGAAAAGCTCAACAACTTTGACCTGAACTCCCCAAACGAGCGTTGATCACTGCCAGTTTTTAACTGTGTAAGTAGATCACAGTCTCTTGGGAGTTGACCACCCCGGCTTTATGGGATTGCTCCTTGTAGAAGTAAAGAACTTGAATCGTCCCTTGACCGTCTGTGAAATGCAAACTTAGGAATCACTGGGGTTGAAAGCAATTAATTCTATGTTGACAGCTTGCTTCCGGGTTGTTTTTCCTTTTACATTTTTGCAGTTACTTTTCCGAACGTTATCTCTGCAACCTTGCCACACATTTGTTGTAAAAAAACAACAAAAAAACCCTGAAATTCCCAGGAACTCACAAGTTACTCAATGGAGTCACAGATTTTGGCCTATAGAGATACAGAGAACGCTCGCATTGGCCCCCCACATCTATAAGAAATACAAAATAATTAATGAGATGTCTTTTATGGAACCAACCTTTCTTACTGTAATAAATAGCCTGAAGCTTTTCAGTTATATTTTTCCTCAGGCAGAAACGGGGCAAATTCTCAGAGGTTCAGAGGGCAACATTGCAGTTACTTTTAGGAATTTCATCTTGGAGATAAGTCATCTAATAGCAAAGCCTTTTAAACGTATAATAGTGTCTTTACTAGGAGTTCCTGGCTTCTATAATGTGCAAAGACACCATTTGAAGCACAGGATATAAATCTTCAGATAGATATAGCCTTTTATATTTGACAAGCTTGTGGCTGTTAAATCTTCCAATTGTATATAATGCAGTACAAAACAGTACAGCGCTTCTCTGGAAGACTTGGAGACTCTCAAATCTCATTTGCGCAGTCAAAAAGTACTCGCCCACAAATGACAATCTGTTCTTTTCCATTGTCACTTCCAAGTGTGATGCGTGGGATGTTCAGAGCTGTTAATTTTTAGCCTTTAAAAACCTCAAAAGAATCTACCTTGTGTGTCCGTAGATTTACAGGGGTGTTAAATAGCGTCACATTGTATTGACTGGAATTATTAGCAGTGCTGCTGCCTCCGGGTGCTGAGTATTTGTTTATTTTTCCTTCAGAGAAGATTTTGCTCTTAAGCAGAAAGCTTGCATGCTGTTAAACTGGCAGCTTTATTTACGCACAGGCGTTTTGCATGCCAGTTAGATTGCAAGCTTTTGCTGATTTCCACATGAGCCCTTAATAGTATACCCTGATGCTCCAGATTCCTGAAGCAGCGGCACTGACTTGTCGAGAACTTCCTCGATCTCCGCTGCCCCTCGTTTAGAAGCTCCTCTAATGTCACAGGATTTACCTCCCTGAACACGAACTGTCCTGTGTTACCTCGGCAGCACAGCTTGGCTCTTCCATCGCTCTCCTGCATTCCTTTTTAACATTGCCTGTCTCAAGATTGCATTGAGTGAAGCCACAAAAAGCATGTCATTTCCCTCCCTCCCCCCTTCCCTCTTTATCCACAGCTTTGCCACACTTAAGCTAACAGGTTGTATTTATTTTATTCTGCATGCTTTCCAGTGGATCGTAAAGGTGGGAATGCTCATACGATTGCACCCTCTTCAGTTAATAGCCGAACCCTTAACTCTAATAATGCTGGTCCAGTAGGTCGCCCATGTAAACATAAGAAACCCTTATCTGCTGCAAAGGTCTGCATTGCTGAAATTCTTCCGTCCAAATTCAAACCCAGGCTGGCTGCTCCACCTATTTCTGGGCAGGACAGAAAGGATCTCTTGCCTCACGAGAAAACACAGAGCTGCGAAAACCTCCGCAGCTCTTTTGCCTCCTTCGATAGCAGGAAGGATTTCGAGAACTTGCTGATGAAGTCTAAGCAAGAGTTTGCTGTCAAATCCATCAGCACCCAGAGCTTGCAAGAGTATGGATCTTCCGGCTCCAGGAAGGGATCTCGGAAGAACGAGAAGGAGTTCACCATGTTGTATAGAGACATGCACCAGATCAACCGCTCCGGGATCCAGCTGGGTAGCATTTCGTCGTGCAGCGTGAAGGAAATTGCATCTCTGTTTGAAAACGAGCCAAAGGACAGGAGGGAGCCCAACCCCAGCCGGGAAAACCTGGAGCAGATCCCCAAGCACACGGTCTCCTCTCGCATCACTGCCTTTGAGTTGCTGATCCAGAGATCCCTGTCCATGCCTGCTCTCAACTTCTCCAGCTTCCAGGTCAAATCTCCCGCTCCGAGTCTCTCGAACAGCTGCCTAGCTTCAGCTCGTTCAGCCGAATACCTGTTGGATTATCCCAAGCTGGATCTGGGAGAAAGGGATATTGCCAACCTCGCCGACACGTCCTCCTATTCGTGCAGCAATACGGAGGACTTGACGTCGGAAGTCAGTGACCTGGCGCCTGTGGAAACGCTCTCGGCTTGCACCGACGAGATAGATCTCTTCTCCAACGTGTCCAACGATAGCGGCGGCGACAGCGTCACCGGTGGACCCTCGAGATACAAAGCTAACAAATGCAAAGGGTCCTGCCCTGCTTCCTACACCAGGTTTACAACCATTCGGAGGCACGAACAGCAACAGTCCGGCAGAGGGGAACCCCAAGAAGATAAGCAGCTGCTTCCCAGAAATGTCTATCTCATGAGCCCACTTCCCTTCAGACTGAGAAAACCCGTGCAGCACAGCTCCAGAAAGACTCCGCCTCTCCAGATCCCGGGAGACCTGTTGGCACCCAGCTGTGAGATCCAGAGTAATCTGGCTCAGTCGAGGGGGAGCCTAGTAGACAGGGTGGATAGCCACCTGTTCCACGAGCTGTATACCCGACAGAAACCTCTGGCCCCCAAACGCCTCTCTTCCTATGACGTTCTCAAAAGGTTTAGCAACTTCCTGGATATGGAAACATGCCAAAATAGCTCCGTTTCCCTAATGGACATCCCAGATGCCTTTAATAATGGGAATGTTCCATATGCATTATACCACAACTTGGACACAAACAACAACCCACACAGGACGTACTTTGGAGGTGGCATTTTTTGAGTATTTTACTGGTGTTACTTCATCTGTACCCCACTTTGCTTCTCCTCTCTGTTTTGTTTTGGTTTTTTTTTTTTTTTTAAACCCATCCCCTGCATTCCATCTTCTCCCGTGCGTCCCTTGTGCCGTCCTCCTTCCATTTCAGGACTTGACTGAACTGAGAAATTAATTCCTACTGCCTTTCTAATCACCAATCGGAGCAGGTTGTCTCAAAAGTCAAAATTTTGGGATGTGAATTATTTAGGGGGGGGCACAGATTAAAATCCCACATAATTTGCACCCTCGGAGAATTAAATAACAAAACCTAATTTATTTTTAGGGGCAGTTTTTCAGGTTCTTGGTGTGGTGTGTGTGTGTGTGTCTTTGCGTGTGCGAGTGTGTGTGTGTGTGTGTGCATCTGTATCTTTGCATGCTGTGACGCAACTTTCCTCAACGGAACTACATTCAATCATATTTTGTGAACAGCAGATATGTTGTTTTAAGCCCTCTCGCGGGCCTGGGTTTGATTTTGTTGTTTCTTATTTCTGCGTTATTATTTTACTCCTAATTTTTGGAGCACCAAAAGGAAAAAAATAAATAATCCAAAATGTTAACCAGCACTTGATTGCAAATTAATCAGCAGATTTGAAGCCTTTTCTTTCTTTATTTTTTTTCACTCCTTCCCCCCTTTTTCTAGTTTTGAATCACTTGGTTTTTTTTTAACTGCCTTTTGTTGTCTTAAAGTAGATTCTGAATCACCAAGGCATTTTGCACCACTTGATTACATGGAGAGTCCTGAAGAATTTTCCCGCAGGCGCCACAGTGATAAAGAGGTAATTTTTCCTGAAAGATCTAGTAATACTTCTCCCCCTCCTCCCAAAAAAGGAATAGCAAGATGCTCTTAAGAGGGGTCTTCTGGGTAGAATTGTTATTCGCTGCCCTGGAATTTTATTTTTGATGGTTGCAGGGTTATATATCTAAATATACCTGATGGTTGCAGGGTTATATATCTAAAGAATAAAATAAATTAGAGCGGAGACTTATCAGTTTGAAGTTAAAAGACGACAGTGATAGTGGACAGGAATGTACGAACACAGAGTACCGGACAAAAAGGGGGTCAGTTTTTTGCTTTGCCCCTTCCCATGCCTGCAATCCCGGACATGTCTACTTGGATGTAAGTTCCATTATGTTCAATGGGACTTGTTTCCAGGTAAAAGCACCTGCTTAGGAGTAGGGGATGGAAGGACCTGCGAATTTCTGTTCTCTCAAGTTTCTTGGTTTTTTTCCCCCAAACTCATATTCAGCCATCCAGATTTGTGAAGCAATTTGCAATTAAAAGGGGGGGGGGGGAATTATCGTGAAAATTTTGTACGCAGTTTTGAAAGGGCTGTCTCAAAGTAGAAACAGCATCCTACCCCCCCACACACCCAGTTTACAGAAGTTCCTTTTGACCCTGTCTCACAGGCTTGTTAAAAAGAAGACAAGCAGGTCCTTTTGCCATTACGTGCCTTGATTTAACATTTCTGCAAAAGTGGGCACACACACAACAAATGCGAAAAGCCTCTTCAGATTTTGCTGCACATTTTTGGAACACTTTAGAGGAGAACGTGAATCCATTTCTGTTTGCATTTTCAGCATCAAGATCACCTTGGATTTGTTTTCTTGGTTTTCTTGCTGTGTGGCGTTTAAGACGGTGGCGAATGCGATTGCATTCAGACCCCGCAGTGTGTTTTTCAAGCACTGACTTGGTCATTCTGCCAAGCTCAACCAGAGTTGAATCACATTATTCACCTGCTGGGCACACCTGTTGCTTTTGGGCGTGGCTGGGTAACAGCATAGGAATTACCCTGCAAGATCAGACCAAAGGTCGATTTGGCTGTTTTATCTAACCACCTGTTTTTAACAGCAGACAGCCAGGTGCCTCTGGGAAGCAAGGCTTGAAGACAACAGTTCTTCTCTTACCAGTCCCCAGCATCTGGTCTGCAGACATATATTCTCTCTGAACACTGAGATTCAACTTAGCTATCTCTGCTAACACCGGCTGACGAATTGCTTTCTAAATAAATGAATGGGGCCCTGCAATAAAATGTTGCAGTGTGAAGTGCTCCTGTGTAGAGCGCCAGCCAACTAGACATGCTCTTTTCCAGGGACCTCGGCCTACTGGAGGTTTTTGTTTTGCCAGTTTGGCCCTCTGTAGTCAAGCTACATATGAGACACGGGTGGCGCTGTGGTCTAAACCACAGAGCCTTGGGCTTGCCGATCAGAAGGTCGGCGGTTCGAATCCCCACGACGGGGTGAGCTCCCGTTGCTCGGTCCCAGCTCCTGCCCACCTAGCAGTTTGAAAGCACGTCAAAGTGCAAGTAGATAAATAGGTACCGCTCTGGCGGGAAGGTAAACGGCGTTTCCGTGCGCTGCTCTGGTTCGCCAGAAGTGGCTTAGTCATGCTGGCCACATGACCCGGAAGCTGTACGCTGGCTCCCTCGGCCAGTAAAGCGAGATGAGCGCCGCAACCCCAGAGTTGGACACGACTGGACCTAATGGTCAGGGGTCCCTTTACCTTTACCTTAGCCAAGCTACATTGGAGGTGGTGGGGATTACCATGCAACTGCAGCGATGGAGTCCGCGTGCTTTTGCTGCTACCTCAAATTCTTGTTCTTTCCTGAATCCGTGGATTCCCCGTGATTTGAAAATCCAAAAAGAGGGAATTAAAGGAGACACAATGGGTTCACAATCCACGTTAAGGCCCATAAATTTTGGGGTCGCTTTCCTAAAACAAAATCTGGATAGCATTTGTGAGCAAAGTACATTTCTGAAGAACATGCAGTCTTATTGAATATAAAGGTAAAGGACCCTTGGATGGTTAAGTCCAGTCAAAGGCGATGCGGGTGGCGCTGTGGTCTAAGCCACTGAGCCTCTTGAGCTTGCCGATCAGAAGGTTGGCGGTTCGAATCCCTGTGACAGAGTGAGCTCCCGTTGCTCTGTCCCAGCTCCTGCCAACCTAGCAGTTCGAAAGCACGCCAGTGCAAGTAGATAAATAGGTACCTCTGCGGCGGGAATGTAAATGGCATTTCCGTGCGCTCTGGCTTACATCACGGTGTCCCGTTGCGCCAGAAGCGGTTCAGTCCTGCTGGCCACATGATCCAGAAAGCTGTCTGCAGACAAACGCCAGCTCCCTCAGCCTGAAAAAGAGATGAGCGCCACAACCCCATAGTCGCCTTTGACTGGACTTAACCGTCAGGGGTCCTTTACCTTTACCTTATTGAATATATACCATTAAATATGTATATATATTGTACTTGTGCAAGCCTTGTGGTTCCCCCAGTCCTTCTGACACCTCCCTCTTTTGTGTGGATGTTGCTGTTTTGGCTACAATAGGGTCCACACTTGGGGAATGAGTTTGCTTGTTAGTACAGTGTATATAAGCGGGATCTGCAAATGTTACCTTGTGGAATGCTACCATTCTCGGTTCCAGCACCTCTGTCTCACCCCCAGCCCTGGTTTCGCCGTCCTTCCTAACAACCCACCCATCCCAAACAGTCACCTGTTTGTGGCCACCGAGCACATTCAGTCCTCATTGGGCTTTTCATACGTTTGTATGGATGGGGATTCTGAATAATTTTTTATTTTTACAAACCTCGAGGCTCTGCCACATCTGTCGATACTTCCCTCTTGTGCAATGGTGGCGCCACTTTGGCTGCATAAGCAATGGCCGCCTTGGCCTCGAAAACAGAAGGGAAGGTGTTTCTGGTGATAACGGAATTATATCCTCCATGAGTTCTCCATCCTTTCTAAGCTTGTGGCCATTGCTGCAAGGATTCAGTTGTCTTGTGATCCTGCTCTCCAGACCAGAGTTCTTAGGAAAATGTCCAGTGTGCAGCATTTAACAATTTACTTTTATTGTGGGTTTTTTTGGGGGGGAGGGGGGACTTTCCGTTATGTTTGTTAGTTAGTATGCATTGCAGAGAGGTGGGTTTTAATAATAATAATAATAATAATAATAATAATAATAATAATAATAATAATAATTTGCTGGCAATTTTGATATGCCGTAAATTAGATGATTTACTGCCCATTTTATGCAATTTCATGGCAGAAACTTTTAGAGGACCAGAGGCGGCTTAGACGTGAGCAAGAAGAGGCTGACATTGCAGCTAGAAGGCACACAGGGGTCATTCCTACGCACCATCAATTTATCACTAATGAGCGGTTTGGGGACCTCCTAATTGTAGACGATACCGCAAAAAGGAGATCTGGGTCAGAGGTCTGTTGTGGTTGCCTCAGTCTGCTGTTTGACCCGGTTCATATTTGCCTCTCATAGCGTTGTGCTTTTAGCCCAACATTAGCTATCCAAGAAGCGTGTTACTTTTTATTTTCCCCATTCGCGCTTGACTTAGAAACTGCTTTTTTACGACTTTGTTAAAATGAATTAATGGCTCTGTACCAAAAGCTGTATGTACGTGTTGTTGTTTTTTTAAAAAAAAGCATGCCTGCTGAGGATTGCTAGTGCACAACTTGTGATGCATGCCTTTAAATTATCCGTTAGTTTTATGGCAAAATCAGAGGGCATTTGCTTCATCTTTTGCATCACGTAATGCTACATTTCTCTCCTTGTCTGTGCCCTTATGCTTAGAACTTCCATTGTCTTGTTGATCCTGACCATGTGATTGTCTTGTAGTGGATTAAACACTAGATGGCGCTGCTCTTCCTCTCCTCTCCTTTCGTTAATATTCTTCCCGTCAGGAAAACAAAAACAAAAAACGACAACCCCAGAATATCTCGGCACATTTCATTTACAAACAGCAAAAAGAGACAAAAGGGGGAAATGGTTTTTCAATGAGTCATATTTGCCAGGAGCTACGCAACCTGGGTGGCGCTGTGGGTTAAACCACAGAGCCTAGGACTTGCAGGTCAGAAGGTCGGCAGTTCGAATCCCCGCAACGGGGTGAGCTCCCGTTGTTCAGTCTCAGCTCCTGCCAACCTAGCAGTTTGAAAGCGCAAAGTGCAAGTAGATAAATAGGTACCACTCCGGCGGGAAGGTAAACGGTGTTTCCGTGTGCTGCTAGAAGTGGTTTAGTCATGCTGGCCACATGACCCAGAAGCTGTACGCCGGCTCCCTCACCCAGTAAAGCGAGATGAGCGCCGCAACCCCAGAATCGTCCACAACCGGACCTAACGGTCAGGGGTCCCTTTAACTTTACGCAACCTGCATGTAGCTTTTCCACCAGGCCCCACCAGAGCAATGTTGTGTTGCATTCTGTGGTCATTTTACTCCTTAGCTTATATGTGACGAATGCTGGGAATTGGCTGTTTAATTTTTTTTAAAAAACAGTGATCCTTCAAGACAAAAAGCATTGCCTTTGCTTAAGATGCCGACTGTGTAGCGTTTATCGCTAGCAAAATTTCACAAGTAGTGTTAAAAAACAGTTCTGAAACGTTTCGATTAGCCGGTAAAAGAACCCTGAAACGTTGTTCTGCGCTCATCTTACACGTTGATTTAGAATTGGTACGAGGGATGGGAGTGCTGGTATAAATCTGGAGGTATGTGTGTATTCAGCCCATAGGCAGTTTAAAATTGCCAACACCCCTCCTCTCTTCTCTGGATTAAAATATTATATATTATTATAGGGACGCGGGTGGTACTGTGTCCACTGAGCCTATTGGGCTTGCTGATCGGAAAATCAGCAAGATGAGCACCGCAACCCTGTAGTCGCCTTTGACTGGACTTAACTTTCCAGGGAGTAATTTACCTTTACCGTTATATATATTATTCCCTCAGAACTATAGAAGTTATTTTAATTAAAACCTCGGTTTTTTTCTCCATTGGCTTCTCCCTTTTGTCTCTTTCCTGCCGATCAAACTGACAATTCGTGAGCGCAGTTCAGGTGAACAGGTAGCTGCCAAGAGATGCTTCCTTGGTAAATATCCAGAGTGCCGTGTCGAGAGGGACTCCTTGTCGTCTAGCTCCGCCAAGCTTGCTGATACGCATATCAGAAGGGGATGTCACCCTAAATTCTGTGGGTCCCTGGAGCCATGTTTTTTTCCCCAGATGCAACGTTCTGCTATGCAGAGTGGATCGCAGCCTGTTTATCCAACCCTTATCACCAGCCTAGGCAAATCTGCTTTGTGTTTCCTTCCGAAACTGGCTGGAAATGGTTTTTCTGAGACTTAGGAGGCATTGGCCACGGTACCGACATTCATTTTTGTGCGTGGTCTCCAATTAGACTGGTTTTGCAGAAAAGCTGAAAAGTAAACCCCCCTCCCATTATTGACAGCTTTTGCTTTTCATCTAGAGTAGAAACTGAGATTTTGCCACTGGCTGTTGAGAGATCGGGGTTTCCCCCCTCCCAAGCTAGACCCTTAACATCCGACCAGGACTCCCCCAGTCATTTAAGATAGCAAAACATCTGAATGAACCCTTCATAGTATTTTTGCCCCCATCCCACACCTGACCTTAGCATTTCTTTGGCTGGGCTTTCCATACTATCTAAGGCCCTGTCCCGAGGAGTTGGCAGTTGTTTAAAATGTGTTGTTTTTAACCCTTAGATGAGAGCTGCCAGAGCGAAGTTTGACTTTAAAGCCCAGACGCTCAAGTGAGTATATTTGTGTGGTTGCTTGCTTCCCTCCCCAATGATAAGACTCTGGTTTTTAAAACCAACAGAATGCTTCTCTGTGCTCCAGCCAATTTCTGTGCTCACTTCCCGCGATTGTTAACAAACGGAAGAGTATTGCTCTTTATCTTCCATGTGACATTTAAGGCTGTATCTAGATTTTTAATTGCATAACATACGGAGGAGTTCAGGTTGGGAAATCTAGTATAGATTTTTCTTGTTTAACATTGAATTGGAGATACAGGTAGGTACAAACTAAGTTTGTTCTTGGTATGAGCTTTCGTGTGCATGCACACTTCTTCAGATACACTGAAACAGAAGTCACCAGACCCTTATATATAGTGAGAGAGTGGGGAGGGGTATTACTCAGAAGGGTGGTGGGAATGGGTGATTGGCTGATAGGTGTGGAAAACCTGTTGACGACTGTTAACGACTGCAATTGGTCTTACAGGAAAAAGCAAGGGGTGAGATGGCTAAAGATAGCTTTGTCATGTATAATGAGATAAGAATCCAATGTCTTTGTTCAGACCAGGTCTCTCCGTGGTTTTGAGTTTGGTAATGAGTTGCAATTCAGCAACTTCTCGTTCCAGTCTATTTCTGTAATTCCTTTGTAGTAAGGTGCTACTGGAAGGAATTTTTTTTTGTATTGAATTGGAGAGTTTCTCTTACTCCAGTGTCTTAGAATCTGCCCTCCATGCACAACTCAAGGTAGTCTAATCTGTAAAGCGATACCCTCCCAACATTTCTGCTATGAAAGTAGGGAGGTCCTATTCAGTAACAGCGACGACAACAACTTTATAATTGATAATACTTTTATCATTTATACCCTACCCATCTGACTGGGTTGCCCCAGCCACTCTGGGAAGCTTCCAACATACCGTATTTTTCGCTCCATAGGATGCACCGGACCATAGGGCGCACCTCGTTTTTAGAGGAGGAAACAAGAAAAAAAATATTTTTCTGGTTTTCCTCCTCTAAAAGCCCTGTTTTTTTGAGGATCAGCTAAAAG
>OFHU01001582.1:0-20635 GCA_900245905.1 Lacerta viridis
CGCCTCCCCCCTCTACGTCTTTCCCCCCTGTGCAAAAGGGGAGACGGAAGGGGTGCTTCACCTCCCGTTTCTGCTTGGTGCGAAGGCTCTCTTCCCCTGTCACAGCCCCGGCTCCCACTTCCTGTCTCCATCTCCCCCTCCCCACTAGAGGAATTACTGCTCCTCCCACTGGACGAAGATGAAGAACTCAGCTGGAGGGTTTTTCCTACTTTCTTCAGTTTAAGCTGGAATTTTGCTATAAGAAGCTGATGATCTGAGCCACAGTCAGCTCCAGGTCTTGTTTTTGCTGACTGTATAGAGCTTCTCCATCTTTGGCTGCAGAGAATATAATCAATCTGATTTCGATGCTGCCCATCTGGTGATGTCCATGTGTAGAGTCGTCTCTTGTGTTGTTGGAAAAGAGTGTTTGTGATGACCAGCTTGTTCTCTTGACAGAACTCTATTAGCCTTTGCCCTGCTTCGTTTTGAACTCCAAGGCCAAACTTGCCAGTTGTTCCTTTTATCTCTTGACTCCCTACTTTAGCATTCCAATCCCCTATAATGAGAAGAACATCCTTCTTTGGTGTCATTTCTAGAAGGTGTTGTAAGTCTTCATAGAATTGGTCAATTTCAGTTTCTTCAGCACCGGTAGTTGGTGCATAAACTTGGATTACTGTGATGTTAAAAGGTCTGCCTTGGATTTGTATTGAGATCATTCTATCATTTTTGAGATTGCATCCCAGTACAGCTTTCACCACTCTTTTGTTGACTATGAGGGCCACTCCATTTCTTTTACACGACTCTTGCCCACAGTAGTAGAAATTCCTTCCAGTAGCACCTTAGAGACCAACTGAGTTTGTTCTTGGTATGAGCTTTTGTGTGCATGCACACTTCTTCAGATACACTGAAACAGAAGTCACCAGATCCTTAAATATAGTGAGGGAGTGGGGAGGGGTATTACTCAGAAGGGTGGTGGGAATGGGTGATCAGCTGATAGGTGTGGAAAACCTGTTGACGACTCTTAACGGCTGCAATTAGTCTTGCAGGGAAAGGCAAGGGGTGAGATGGCTAAAGATAGCTTTGTTATGTATAATGAGATAAGAATCCAATGTCTTTGTTCAGACCAGGTTTCTCCTACTGGTTTCTCTGTCTTGTGATTCCTGATATCAGATTTATGTCATTTATCCTTTGGATATCAGGAATCACAAGACAGAGAAACCAGTAGGAGAACACTTCAATCTCCCAGGACATTCTATACAAGATCTCAAAGTAGCTGTCTTAATACAAAGAAATTTCAGAAATAGACTGGAAAGAGAAGTGGCTGAATTGCAACTAATCACCAAACTTAAAACCATGGAGAAACCTGGTCTGAACAAAGACATTGGATTCTTATCTCATTATACATAACAAAGCTATCTTTAGCCATCTCACCCCTTGCCTTTCCCTGCAAGACTAATTGCAGCCGTTAAGAGTCGTCAACAGGTTTTTCACACCTATCAGCTGATCACAGAGAAATACAACAAGGAATGGTACTTTCATTATTACCCTATTTCCCAAGCTTGACCCTATTACTGAATACTGTTTTCCCAGGGATTTCTCCAGGTGGAGGTTCATCATGTTCTTCTGGAATGGCATTAGGGCTCTATATATTGCCATTATGTGTGGGTAGTAAATACTTCTGGCTACCATCACTTCTGGCTACAATCTAATTAGGAATATACAAAAATGAAATAACAGAGTTGGCCCCATCCCACTTAGCCAATAAGACCAATTTTCCCACAAGCATCCAATAAGAAATAATCACTATTGCCCTAATAGGGTTGGGAGGTAAAGAGAATTATCTTAGATTTGGAGAACAGGGTCGAAGAATCCTCCATCTTCCCCTTCTGCGTAGAGCAAACCAGCTTCCGGTGTGGTTGCAGCAGAGAGTCCCGATGCCATGGCCAGGCTCTGTTTCCAGGTGGAGCCTCACGTTGGGGTCCTTTGTTGGTACAAAGTCAATTCTAAGTCAGAGTCTTAGTCCTAAGCACATGTCCTGGTGCATACAGAACCCTTTATATGAAAATGGTGAATCCAAGGAGCAACCCCTAGCAATCGCAGTCTGTGGTCAGCAAGATGACAAATGGTCCTCTCCAGCACAATATCAATAGCTCAACCTGTAGAGAGGAGGAAACAAAACCAGGGAGGGGGGAAGAAAGAGACTCCACATGGTGACATAATGCATGTTCCCAACCAGAGCCGTCTCATCCATAGAGGCCGGTGGCGCGGCGCGCCAGAGCGCCGGGCACCCCAGGGGCGCCCCCGCGAGCCCGCCGGCATACCGGGCTCCCTGCCCCCGCCCCCACGGGCAGGCGGGCACTCGCGCGCCGGCGGGCGGGCTGTAAGCCGCCCGCCCTCGCCTCCCGGAGCCCCAGCTGGAGCGCTGAAGCGGCGCGGGGCTTTGCGCGACCTTCCAGCACTCCAGCTGGGGCTCTGGGAGGCGAGGGCGGCCGGCTTGCAGCCCGCCCGCCCGCCGGTGCGCGAGCGCCCGTCCGCCGCCCCTCATCCTCCGCCCGCCGGCGCGCGAGCGCCTGCTCCAACGCCACGCCCCTCATCCCCCGCTCGCCCACCCCCCCTCCCGAGGGGCGGCCAGCGCGGGAGGGAGGCGGGCGGAGAGGCGGCAGGCTGGGGGCGCCGAGGGATCGCTGCGCCAGGGCGGCAGATCCCTCTAAGACGGGCCTGTTCCCAACAGCCACCACAGTCTATGTGAAGCTTCCCCTGGCAGGCTAAGGAACTAGGTATTTATAGACCTGTGTCCTATTGGATTAACTACTCCACATCAAACGGTTTTGCTGACCAATTTCATCAACACATCAAGGGCCTCTTCGTCAAGGATTGAAATCAATAAGTAACCAGTCAGGAAAAGATAACCAGAGACTGAAGAGCTGATCATGCCTGATCACTGTCTCCTCGAAGTACAATAATCTTCCGCAATGATTACCCCATACACTCCACCCCTTGATCTTACACGGTCTGCTCCTCGGCCTAGGCAATAATTTGGTTAACCTTCCCACTCTGAGTAATAAAAACCCTCTCCATACAAACTTATAACCCTAACATACAGAATACACACAAATATAAGCAAATGCACAATACCAAATACTTTGAGCCATTTCCAATTTATAATAGTATCCAGGATAATATGTCTCCAACTGTTGGTATCTTCAGCACTCCAAACTTGAATCTCATGTTATTTGCAATAAGATACATCTGGTCATTAGTATCTGCTGTTCTTGTCTACTCATGTTGGTTAGATAACATTTTATTATAACTTCTACATCTTGAATAAGCAGACCAGTTTCCTGCAATAATTGTTTTTCAATATAATCACTTAAAGATGCCAATTTATTGTCCAAACTTCTAAATCCATAACATTGATATCTCCAGCTCCTGCCCCTCTTCCTTCCAAGAGGATCCCAGTAAAAACCTTGTGGGTCGTGTGCATATCAGATTAATATTAAAGAAATTGTATGTATCTGCTGGTGCCAGGGAATAGAGAAATATAATCCTTTCTCATACAATCATACAATTGTCCTGCACTCTCCCCATCAGTCTTGGGAGCCACTGTTTTGAGACAGAACTTCCTATTCACTTAGAGACTGGGTTGTCGTGTTGTGTTCGTCAACAACTGGTTGGCAGGGCACCCATAACACCATCATTTGCAGTAACAATGACATCAGTATCCAGTGGTTCATGTTCCCCCTTTCTTAGGCTGACAGGAAACAGAACAGACAAGAGATATGTTATATCAAATCCAACAGCAATATCATAATTAGTTCTTCTCCTCTGTAGTTTGGCTGCATCCAAACAGTCTGTGTCAGCTATTAATCCCCAGTACCTGGTTCTCTACTCACCACCTCACCAGGCCTGTCGTGATGGTTTGTATAAAGGAGCCAAACCTTTTGTCCAATAATTAACTTACAGTCTGAGGACACAAAACCTCTGTCGCCTCTTGGATAACAGGTATAGCCAGTTGTTCACAAATCAGCTAGACTATGTAGCGGCTGTCATGCACTAGCACCTTTATTTCACCATGGAAATCAGCATCTATGGTTCCTCCTAACACCTGAATACCTTCTATGTCCAGGCTGGATCTCGGTACAATCCGCCTATATGTGCAATGAGGGACTGCAACTCCCACACCCAGAGGTATTGTCACCTGCCCTTCAGCAGGCAGCAAAACCTCCTCTGGTGCTATGGGGTCAGCTCCTGCATTGTTCTGTGTTGCCAGGAGGGTATTTTACCATATGGCTGAGCTTTCCATACCTTAAGGTTTTAGGTGCTTTCATCCCTGTTGTACATTACAAAGGTGTTTGGCCTACAACAGGTGGCACACATTGGCACCTTCCAAACTGAGGCAGAGGACTCACATAGTCTATCTGCCACACTTCCCCTGTGTGCAGCTGCCCATGGGAGTCTTAGATAGGGCAAATGCTTGGGTTGCAAGCACAATTCACAATTGGTAGCAGCTGTTGCTAACTCCTGCCCCATATGTACACAGTGTCTGATTTCTGTTCCACAGCCTGCTCAATAACCATTAATGCTGCTGCTGGCTTTGCATACTGGCTAGACTTATACCTTTCCAGCTCGAGTCAGAGTTATTCCCCTTTTAGATTGGTGGCTGTTGCCTGCCATACCCTTTCATTCCTTTGGTAATGGGCAGACCCATCAATAAATCAAAATTGCAAAAAACAGAAGTGAATCAAAATTGCAGAGGCACTCTTTCCCCTGCTTTTCCCTGTTGTCACAAACTCCAAACAGCCATCTCCTCATTTGCAAACACTTGTAACTCAAAAGGCTGCTTCTTGGTGTAAGGTCCTACCTAGATCTGCAGCTACAACAGATTTAGCCTCAGATAACACTTTCCGTTGCTGCTTCCCATTATTCCTTTGTTCCCAAATCCCATTTTAAGGGTATATGTATATATGAAGGAGGTAAGCCTGTGACCTGGGTTCAAGAGCTAAACATTTTGCATCAAAGGAATGCCAAATTAATGTAATCAGTGACTATTATTGGGTATCCTAATGGACAGGAAAGAAGCAATACACCCAATTTTCTATACTCAATCACTCATTCAATGATGTGGTGCTGGGAGGCAGTCTCCCTTTTCTGACACCATTTTCCATAAACATATTGAACTGTTAGAGATTTCAAATTGCCTACGTGCAGAAATTCAGCTGTCTATCTTCAAGCAATTACCAGTTGGCAGAAAGCCCAGATCTGCTCTCTCTCTAGACCCTTAGCAACGACCTGTGATTGGTCAATGAGTTCCTAAAGAGTGAGCTCTGTGTGAGAGCTTGTGGTGGTTGTGTTAGGTGTAAGTGGTCAGTGTAGGTTGATGAGAGAGAGAGAGACAGAGAGGAAAGATTTTATGTTTTGTTTCTTTTATTTGTAAAGTCTGTACATAGTAACTTATGGATACTAGTTGCTTCAATAAATACTGTATATAGTTATCCAAGTGAGTTGCTGAGTTCCTGCGTTGTGCTGTCCAGTTAATTACACAACAGCCAGAAGCTTCCAGAAAAGTCTGCGGTTAACTCTGCTGTGTCCAGGAATACGTTATACTCCTGACACTAAATCTTAAGATGAACAACACATAAGAATAAAACTTCTATACTTCCATACAGGGGACAGAAGATAGGTGAATGGGATTATATAATTAAAACTGACATGATATGCAATTGCACTATACAGAGTACCTAAATCTTTGTTCTATTCTGGCATCCACCATCCTCAACTCAAAGTGCCATACAGCAAGACATATTTATTTTCAGATACTACAGGGATTAAAATAAACTCAGTCCAGTGGATCATTACCCAATCCTCCCTTTTTCTTTGATGCTGCTTTGTTAACAAACTGGCAATGAATGAGACTTTCTTTGCTTTTAAAATGAGGCTTCCCTGATCCCCCGCTCTAACCCCTCCTTTTCCTTCTACTTCCTCTTTTTCTCTGCTTCCAGCAAGCTTTGTTAGAGACCTTTAAAAGCAAGGAGGGGTGTTCTGCCACATTCCTTTGGTGAACACATATCCATAACAAATATCAATTAAGATACAATTGTAGCCTTATTGCAGGCCTTTCCGTTAACCTTGGGTTCTTTGTTGCACCCGGGGGGGTGAGGGAGGAAGGAGTCAAAAAAGACACTGAGGATTTGAAATAGAGAAAGAGTTTTTATTCCTGTCATTTAGAATGGCAGGAAGGCACCCGCGTGATAATTCACAGCGAACTGCCCCGAGCATCAGTTGCATACAGTTTATATAATCTTCAAACCCCTCTTTCCCCCTCCCCAGGAATCTGCTTCTTGCACGTCACACCATTAGTAACATCCTTGAAAATTCCTGTTTTTACAATCTTCTAGGCCAAAAGGTCACTTAGTCTTGAGTTCGTTCCTGGTGCCTAACTGTCTCCTTGAGTGGGCCCCTCTTGATCTATTCCTTTCCTGGCTTAATATGCCAGTAAGGAATGCACTACTAATCAAGGTTCATATCTATCAGAAAAGGTTTCATCTAAACAGGTTACAGAAAAGCTTTTACTTAAAGGGTTTCAGCCTTGAGTTCATTATTGGGTGAAAATTCCTGTCTCACACTCTTATCTCAAAGTGGGGGTTAAGCAGCCCCTGGTACCTCCCGCCTTTTCCTCCAACCGGCAGGACCATCCATCAAAGAATTATCCTGTCTCTGGCTATCTGGCAACTCTCACATCCCTCGGCCAGGAATTCCTGTGCCATCCAGGGAAGGGGCGCTCCAGGGAAGGGGCGCTTTTCATTGATTAATGATATGCCAGCGAAGAAAGGTATGCACTAACAGAATAAGTTGCACAAAGAGAGCTTACAGAAAAAGCAAAATATTATACCAATAACATAAAAATATATAAAAGGCCAGGCAAATAGTATCAAATAACAGGGGCCAAAGTTTTACAAACTCAGGCAAAGTCTAAATACCATTTATAGAGAGGCTAGGAATGCTACACATCAGTAGAAGCTACATGTCAAATAAAAGAACTTAAAAAGCATTAGAGAGAGAGAAAGAATCTCAGTTTAAAAAGGCTTAAAAAGGAGAAGGAAGATCAGTTAAAAGGACTTAAGAGATTTGCATAGAGGAAGGAAACTCAGTTAAAAGGACTTAGTTGCACAGAGAACAAGGTAAAAGGGGAACTTACATCAGGCTTTCCAGGAGGCTTTCAATATATAATCACAGAATAGAATCATAGGGTTGGAAGAGACCACAAGGGCCATCCAGTCCAACCCCTTGCCAAGCAGGAAACACCATCAAAGCATGCCTGACAAATGGCTGTCAAGTCTCTGCTTAAAGACCTCCAAAGAAGGAGTCTCTCCTTGGTAGCAAATTAAAAGACTGTCTTTCAGAAGAAGAATCTACCTGTATTCAGGGAGGAGGGTCTCTTTCTTTTCCAGAAAAGGAAGATTTTCAGCCCAGAAATCCAGTTCAAAATTAAAAGCTCTCTCTCTCTCTCTGTTCAGAGACTGTCCTTCAGAGAAAACCAAATGCGCGGCTCTGAGCCACTAAAAAAAAACCTGACTTTCAGTTCAGCGAAAGTTGAAAGCTCTAGCCAAAAAGAATCCTCCACTGCCATGCAGTACCAGGAGAAAGAGATAAGGTGAGGAGAGAGAAGAGGCATTATGATCCGATAAGGTTCTCGGCTGGATCTCTATTTTATTCACTTTTAACAACACTCCCTTAGTAACACAGATATAATCTATTCTCCCTGAACTTTTGTTGGGCTCCGAAAAGTGTGTATATTGTTTTATTGCTGGGTTCTTTGCTCTCCATGCATCTATTAAACTTAGGTTTTCTGTCAATGTAAAGAAAGTCTTTGGCAGTTTACCTTCTGAACCCGAACTTCTTGATGATCTATCCAATGTTGGGTTCACAACCCCGTTCAGGTCACCCATTAATATTTGTCTTTGATCAGAAAACTCAAGCAATATTTCCTCCAGCTTTTTATAAAATTTAGCTTTTTTGTTGTTCGGGGCATATATTCCCACCAATTGTATTTTCTCTCCCTGCCATAGTATTTGTACAATTACCACTCTCCCTTCCTCATTTTTATAAATCAGCTTGGGTTCCAACTTCTGTTTTACATAAAGAACCACCCCTCGCTTTTTCTTTTTATCCACCGACACAAAATCCAAACCCAATCTTTTGTTTATTAATATTCTTCTATGTTTTTTGGCAATGTGGGTTTCTTGCAAGCATATGACATCTAACTTTTGTTTGTTCAAAACATGCTCAACTTTATTTCTTTTACATTTATTATTCAAACCATTTATGTTCCAAGATTGAAGCTTTAAAATCATAATTCCGATTCTGATGTCTTACAAATTTTCTTGTTAAGTCTTTCTACAAATTGGTGTTCTCGCTGTCTTCCTTTTCCTGTTCCTGTTCCTCTTCTCCCTCTTCACTTTCCTGTTCACTTCTTTCTCCTTCTCCTTCCTCTTCCTCCTCCTTTTCTTCCACTCCTCCTACTGCTCCTTCCTCCGTCGTTCCTTCTACTATTTCTCTTGCCTTCTTTCCCTTCTTGTCTTCCTCCAATCCCAACTCCTTCGGGTATCTTCTGATGAACTTCTTTAATTCTTGCACGTTCTTAATCTTGAATCTTTTATTTTTAAAGTAAAAAGTTAGTCCTTCGGGAAATTCCCACCGAAAACTTATCCCTTTTCTCCTTAGGATTCCTGCCAACGTCTGGTATGGTTCCCTCTTCTTTAAAAATCTTACTGGGATTTCTTTATATATGATGATTTCCCTGCCTCCTATTATCAATTTCTGTGAGTGACTTAATTTCAGGATCTCGTTTCTAATATCCATTGAATTAAACATTGCCAGGCAATCCCCTGGCAACTTTTTGGCTCTTGCTTTTGTTGACTTTACCCCTATTCTAAAAGCATTTAAGATGGAGTATTCCACAATTTCTTGTTTGGTATCTAACCATCTAGCCAATTCAGTCACTAATTTTTGTCTTATGTTCTCGTTGGCTTCCACTGGGATCCCGCGGAATTTTAAATTTAATTGTTTTTGCCTTAGTTCTAACATAGCTAAATTGTCCAGCATCTCTTCTTGGACCCTATTTAAATCCCCTATTTCTTCTTTCACTTTTTCTGTGTCTTTCTTTGATTGTTTAACTTCCTTCTGTACTTTCTTTACTGAGTTTTCTAATGTCTTAGATTTGGTAGATAAATCTTTTAACTGTTCTGTCAGTTCTCCTACTACTTTCTCAAATTTCTCATCCATTGATTCCTTCAAATCTACAATTTTTTTCTCAATATTCTGTTCACTTTGTCTTATTTCTTTTTTATTTCTGATAATAAACCTTCCCATTCCTTTCCTTCCTCTTGTTTTGAGGCCCTTCTATCTCCTGGTGTTGCACTCCCTTTGCTCCCCTTCATTTTTAATCCAAAATCTAATTTCTACTATTATTTTCCTTTTTTTTTTAACAGAATTTATTAGCTTTTTCATACAAAAAAAAAAACAAAAACCCGACCCCACACCAACAAATATAAAAACAAATACAAATACACATAATGTCAGGATTTTTCTTCTTAACAATATTCCTTACAAAAAAAAATTTCTACTTTCGAATCTTGACGTTTGACTTCCCCCGCCTTTTCACCTTCGGTTTTAAAACAATATACTTCATTCCTTAACAACTTCACTCTAAAAAAAAATTGCTTTACTCAAAAATAACACAGATATCTTAATTTTACTATTTTAACTTAAGTCATAATCAAATATTCTTATAACTAAACTTATTTCTTCTATCCATTAACATGCTGCTTTTAGCTTAAAAATCAATATCTCCCTTCTTACTTAAAAATAAGCTTTTACTTAACAGACTTCGCGCACCGATTTCGGATACCATGACAGACCATTTAGATTATAAATTTAATACTTCAACCCACTCCCCTTCTGTCCATCATCTTTTTCTGTCCTGCACCGGAACTGGCTCTCCAAAAATCTTCTTCCAAACGTCCACAGATCCAGGCTGCATTCGCAACAGACCTTGCATCGGGCTCCAGGGTGTTCAACCTTCTCCTTCTGTGCTCCTCCGTTCCTTCTTGCCATTCTTGTTCTTGTAAAAATCTTAATTCAATGTCCCTCGACATCAAGCTGCCACCTTGACGTCTGGATATTATAAATTTCCCCGATCTGGGGCTGCCACCCCCAGAAATCGGTTCCTGTTTCCGGAGTTGCACAAACACATCTAAATTTTCCAATCACCCCTTCCAGCCCTTCGCAAAGGCTTGATTCCATTCCATCAATCCCTTTCCAAGCCTCCTCTGTGGAAACTAAATTCTTTTCACTTAGAATTCCACACAAAGCTTGTAGTTTACGATTTATCAGTTCCAGTGTCAAGAGAGTAAGCCTTTCTTCATCTTTAAATCAGAGTTCAACGATAATGCAATCGCGTAGTTCAGCATTTTCAGAGGGAGAGTGGGTATCACGTTTCAATTCCTATCTCTTCCTCCCTTTGTTTCAATTTTTTCCTGCGTCAGTCCCGGTCGCCATTTTTCCGAAGCCGAGGCACAAAGACCAAAACTTCAAAAGGAGATATTTTATCATCAGTTAACCCCCAAAGGGGATCTCTACAGTCTCAGTTTTAAAATTCCCAATGCTTTCTGTCAATCGTAGTAGCAGCAGTCACTTAAAGAGTTAATTTCTTTCCTCTCCGAAGGGAAAAAAGCGGGCTGCCTTTCTCCTTTGCCCCAGGTCGTTCCGAGAATACAAAGAGCCATTCAAATACTCACAGTCACTGGGTTCTTATCAGCACATCAAAGACAGGTAGAACTTAGACGCTCATCAAAGGCTTTGTCGCCGCATTTACATCCCGGTTGGGGCATGTCCCCTATAGCCCAGCTCCGTCGTCCCTTCACCCCCACTCCCCCTTTACAGGGGGAGCGGGGGAAGGGTTCGGAGCCACAATGGGCACAGCCGGGGAGCCCAGGGTGCGGGACGCTCTTCCCACACCCCAACCGGAGCCCCGATATGCGGGGCAGGGCTCCTAACCCCCGGGATGTACTGGGCGCTTCGCAACCGAAGCAACCCACGACCACCCGCAATGGCGTCGCCGCCGGAAGTCCTAATTTCTACTATTATTTTCCAACCACCAGGGGGCATAAAACTCAATTTACAATTTCACCCTGTATTCTATATTAAACCTATAGGTGGCGCTAGAATGAATAGTCCATGGAGAGTGTCTATCTTTTTTACTCAGTTCAGCTGTCCTGTTTCTTACTTTCGATTTCTTTGTTCACCAGAGTCCCGAGGTTACTTTCAATTTCTTTGTTACAAGCTCATCCCCTCTCTTGCTACTTTGTAACGCAGGAAGTACAGCAGTTCACCTAAATACTCTTTCAGTCAATAATCAGTATCAGAGAACTGTCTATAAAAACGACGATAGTCCAACCTGTAAAGCAAGCCCCTCTTCCCTCCCCAAAGAACTCCCCAACACTCAGAAACTCAGTCCGACGGTTGTAATAATCTCCGTTTTTCCCCGCGGTGCTTTGAATCAAACTCTGATAGTTTTAATCCACGTTTTCTGTTCAATCGATGTTTGTAATCCAAGAGGTCGATACCCCTTAATTTTGTAATCCACAGGATCGATACCCTTTATTTCCTTTCACCGCCTGCCGACTTGATCTTCTTACACTCGGAGGGGGGGCAGAGCTCTCTCTAAGTCACTTCAATAACTCAAAAAGCTTCAGTAGAGCGAATTTTAAAGCTTTATGAGGTTCCTTAAAAGTCTCAAAAAGTCGAGAACAACCTTTATCTCACCGTGCCACAACGCAAACCCCTTTCTTCTTTCTCCTTTCGCTTTCTCTGTCTTAGGTTTGCTGGCACGATACCGGACCGATCTAAAAGTCTTAAAGATCTCTCAAAAGTCACTTTTCCCCCCTTTATTCTGCCCCCACAAGATCTTTTTGGTTTCTGATGCTCTCTAATCCTTCTTTCTTGTATTGTTAAATTCCTCTGATCTGCCCAGTAAATTATCTTCCCCGGGCGATCAATCAAAAAGAAGTTAACTCACTTTACAGGAACGCTGTTTCCGAGTCGTCTTGCACAGTCATGCCCAGCGCCATTTTTCGCCAGAGTAGAGACGGACTCCCTTTTTGCGTCTCTTACTCTCATCCAAATCTAAACAGCTGCCAATTCTTAAATTCTGGGCAACTTCGATCTTTCTCGTTGCCCTGATCTTCTTTTGTCTCTTACTCTTTTGTTTTGGAAGCGGGCTGCTTTTATCTGGATCTCGAGGCTTTGCGCCGCTGGGGGGGTACGATGTCCCGTCCTGCGTCCGCTTCTCACCCCTTCCCCCAAAGTCTACACTCAAACCTCGGGTTCTGGGGTGCAGCAAATGGCGCCGCCAGGTACACTGAGCTTCAAGGTAACCCCCCTTGAAGTGACGGGTCCGCTTAGCCTTCGCGCGACCCCCTTTTTCCCCCAGGTGCGCTCGGAAATCCCAGAGGGGATATTCCGCGATCCTGCGATGGCCGCAGCTCCGCCGGAAGTCTCGGGCAAGGGCTGCACTTAGCTTGTGCTTAGCCGTTCCCGCCAATGCACCAAATGTTATATTGTTCCGGGAACCTTAGTTCTTAAAATAAATGCCAAACACTGGATTTAGGAGAAATCAAGAGTAAGCGTTTTATTGCAATAAAAGGTCCAGGGAGTCATCTCCAAAAGACTGGACATTAATCACAGGTATCCAAAGGTTTTTATAGATCCTTCAAACGTTACATATTCATATCTTGCATTAAGCATCAAGCCAATGAGCGTATGACAGCAACCCAGAAATCCAACCCTCTTGTCCCCAGAAGACTCTCTGAACTTCACCCTAGTTAGCTGAGACAAGGAGATTCACTTCTGCTTTCTTGTAACAACCTTCTGCCCCTGTGAACTCTCCTTTCGTTGGGTCATTCTTTCAGCTTGGTAAGCATATAGATCTCATTATGTCATTTGGTAAAACTCTATATATGTATCTCAAACACCCAGAACATTCTGCAGACATCCTCTTTCTCCCAACATCCTGACTCACTTGGGGACATAGGACCCATGACATAATTTATATCTTCTGCGGTCAATCTGCCTAGCTAGATATTTCTGCTTAGTTCAGCTATAACCCACAAACTCTTTGTAAGAAGCATTCCTTACAAGGCACAGTCTTAACGCATAAGCATACAGAATAAAGCAAAGGTGAGATTATATATCTATTCCAGGTTACAACAATACCAAGAACAAACTCAGTTGGTCTCTAAGGTGCTACTGGAAATAATTTTCTATTTTGTTTCGACTATGGCAGACCAACACGGCTACCCACCTGTAAGTAGTAGATATGATAGTCATCTGAACTGAATTCGCCCATTCCCGTCCATTTTAGTTCACTGATGCCCAGGATGTCAATGTTTATTCTTGCCATCTCATTTTTGACCACATCCAGCTTACCAAGGTTCATGGTTCTTACATTCCAGGTTCCTATGCAATATTTTTCTTTACAGCATTGGACTTTCCTTTCGCTTCCAGGCATATCCACAACTGAGCGACCTTTCGGCTTTGGCCCAGCCGCTTCATCAGCTCTGAATCTACTTGTACTTGTCCTCCGCTCTTCCTCAGTAGCATGTTGGACGCCTTCCGACCTGAGGGGCTCATCTTCCAGCGTCATAACTTTTATATGCCTGTTGTCTTTGTCCATGGAGTTTTCTTGGCAGGGATACTGGAGTGGCTTGCCAGTTCCTCCTCCAGGTGGATCACATTTAGTCTAAACTCTCCACTATGACCTGTCCATCTTGGGTGGCCCTGCATGGCATAGCTCATAGCTTCCCTGAGTTATTCAAGCCCCTTTGCCACGAGAAGGCAGTGATCCATGAAGGAGACTGATAGCTTAGTAGCCAGATAAGGCCAACAGATGAACCAGCCTAGTAAGTCAGGCCAGATGAACGGCGGTGTAGTATAGTAGGATCCCTCGGAGTTGCCCAGATCCGACTTTGGGCGTGCCTGTATTAAGACATTAAGGATCACAAACACCTCAGCCCCCAATTTGAGATATTTTTGCAGAGTGGATTTGATTTAAATCAAATCGATTTAAATCACGATTTAAATCACTAGTCAGTAAGGCTTGGTTTAAACCACTCGTCAGCAAGGCTTGATCTAAATCATTTTTTTACAGAAAGGTTCAACCTTGCTGGCATTCTCTTCATATCAAGAACCAGAGGAAGGTTTCCTTTTTGGAGTCATAAATTTTCTGGGCTTCCGGTTTTGCCGCGGATCGCGTTTGGGTGTAATCCGGGAGCAGCTGAGCTCTGGTCAACATCTGGAGAAAGGGGGGCTGCGCAAGGCCAGACGCACCCCCAAACAAGGTAGGGAAGGCGATTCCTAACCGAACTTTTGCCGGTGTTCAAAAGGAACCTGGCATCCCTCGCTGAAACCAGCTGAGGAGAGGAGGAGTCCTGAGCGCTAAGACAAAGAGATGATCATACTTACCAGCTTGGAGCCTACCCCCGGAGCGATCACGACGGTAAAATTCTGTTTTGTAATGATTTTATCTTAAACTTGAGTGGTGGTTAGAACTTAGGGGAAAAAAGACAGAGTATAATGCCAGGATCTCCCACCTGCTAATCAAAAAGGATCAAAAAGGAGAATGAGAAGAGGCTGCAGCGGGAAGGGGGAGAAGTAAAGCAAACAAGGGAGAAAACAAATTAAAAGCACTCGAGAGAGGGACCTATAATTCATTTTAGAAAAATAAGCTATATAGAAGAAAGAACAAGGGAGCCCCCCTTACAGCATTCGCAAACTACAAGCAGGCTTATAAGAATTGGGTCAGAAACGTGGTTGCCGGAGGATTGCTGCTTGGAAACGCTAAAGAGGAGGAAAGTATCTAGAAGGATATAAAAGAGAGCATACAAGAAAGAAAAGAGGGGAAAGAATTGGCAGGAAAGCGAAAAAATGGCGGAGAGTGTATAGAGAGAGTGACTAAGCAAGCAGAGGGACAAAGAAAAGGGAAGTGACGCCTGGAAAAGAACAGATAACAAAAAAGAAGAAAGGAGTCTAACTGTGGAATTTAACTGTGGAACTGTGGAATAATGACATCTAGTGGCCTCACTAAAAATTGCACATAAGAGGCATACCGGTATAAGTTCCAAATTAAAATTGGAGCCAAGTGCCATCGTGGGGTGGAAGAGTGCATTGCAACCCTGTTGGGAAAAAATGGATAAAAAGCTGAAAAAGATGAATACTGGGATTACAACACAAAGAAGGAGTTCAACGGCAGATCAAACCCAGGAATTGGACCTTCAAGAATTAATTCTGAGCTTGAAAGGCGACATTGGAGAGATAAAGCAAAACATCACAGAAATAAAGAAAGAAATGAATGAGATGAATGATAGATTTAAAGGACTTGAGGGGAAGATAGAAAAAATGGAAGGAAAATTGGAAGCAAATGAAAAAGAAAACCAAGAAATCAAAGAACACTTGAAAAAAGTGGAGGAAAAAACTATACAATCTGAAAAGGACATACAGGACATACAAATTAAGAACCAAACAATAGAAAATGCCATGAAAAAACTCTTTAAAGACAAAAAGTAAGGGAAAAAAGACTTAGAAAAAATAAAGAAGGAAATAGAGGAACAGAAAATAATACAGGAGGCAACACAAGATGCACTAGCTATGATGCAAATGGAATTGCGCAGAAAAACATTGAGATTTAGGAATATTCCAGAAAAACCAAATGAAGAGATAGAGCCAAAGATGGTGACTGAGTTAGCGAAATGGTTGGAATTAGAAGAGCAAGACGTGGAAATGCGCATAGAAAAGGTCTTCAGGGTTAACTAAAAAAAAGCAATAATGAATAACTGGCCAGGAGATTGTCTAGTGACATTCACCACGATATGGATGAGGAATAAAATCTTACAAACCAAAGGAAAGAAGAAGCTAAAAATAGATGGAGAAGAAATAATAATTCTAAAAGAAGTTCCTCCCAGATTGATTCAGAAAAGAAGAAATTACCAATTCATAACAAAAGCCTTAAAAGCCAAAAGAATCTCTTTTCGATGGGAGTACCCAGAAGGGCTGTCATTTTCTTTTAAGGGAAAGAGAAGAAAGTTTGAGACAGTGATGGAAGCTGAAAGATTTCACAGGACTTATGCACAGGAATTGGGTGGAAGCAAAATAAAACCAATCAAAGATCAGCGACATAACCAGGAAGAAGAAGAAGAAGGGAATGCTGAGTCAGGCGAAGAGCTGATAAGACTGCTGGTTTGTAGTTATTATTTCTGAATTGAGACTCTTCTCAGTCTCTTTATCAGCGTATTATTGTTATAAACGCTCTTACTCACGCGGACAAGGCGGAGGGATAGCTTGCCTTGACGCCATTATCCCGGAAGTCCCGCGAAGAGAACGAGGAAGAAGAAGAAGAGGAAGAGGAGGGAGAGCAGAGAGACTGAACAGAACCACGTGAACTACACACCCAGCCTATCCACTCCTACCCTTGCTTGAACAGCTTATTCTTGGTTTTTTTGTTGTTTTTTGTTGTTTTTGTTTTTTTAATATTTCTAATACATTAAACATATTTATATTGTAATTAAGGAATATGAAATTGAAGTCTATCTGCTGGAATGTGAACGGTTTAAACAATAAGAAGAGGAGAAATAGAATAACTCATATTCTTAGGAAACAAAATTGGGACATTATTTGTCTCCAAGAAACTCATATAAATAAAAAACATGAAAGAGTATTAAAAAATGACAAGCTAGGATTAGAATTTATCTCATCCCATCAAAAAAAGAAAAGAGGGGTGGTAATGTATGTAAAGAGTAAATGGGAACCCGAACTGGTTCGGAATGATAAAGAAGGTAGAATAGTAATAATTAAAACCGTAGTAGAAGGGAAAAGATGGATTTGGGTTGGTGTTTGGGTATGTACCTAATGGGAGCAAGTTTGCATTCTTTAAAAACTTGGAAAAGCTGGAAAACAATTAATGAATTATGTGGGCGAAAGGATAATAATCATGGGAGATCTGAACGGGGTTATTAATCCAGAATTGGATAAAACAATAGACGCTAAGAAAAAAAAGGGAAACAAACTACCAAAAATATTTTCGGAAATGATGGAAAACTTTGATTTGGTCGATGCATGGAGGCATAAGTACCCGATCAAAAAAGAGTTTACTTTTTTTTCAACAAGGCACCAAACAGCAAGCAGAATCAATGGAATCTGGATACCTAAAGATTTGCTGCTAAATATACAAAAAATAGAGATTGGACCCCAAACATTATCAGACCACAACCCAGTAATGATAACACAACCTCGATGAAGAAAAATGAAGAAAACAAGAGAGAAACAAAAAAATGGAGCTTAAATGTGTTTTTACTGAACAATAATAAAATCCAAAGAGGAGCCCAGGAAGTAATGAAAGAATTTTTTGAATTAAATAACAATGGAGAAGTAGACCTAAAAACTGTGTGGGACGCGGGGAAAACAGTGGTGAGGGGGTACTTTATCCAACAAAATGGTGTAAACAAAAGAAACAGAGAAAAGTATAAAGAGACCTATTAGAAGAAATAAAAAATAAGGAAAAAACCCTATATAAAATGGGTAAAAAAGGAATAGAGCTTGAAATAAAAATTCTAAGAACACAATATCAAAATATGATAGACCAGGAAATGGAGCAACAAATCCAATTTTGGAAATATAAGAATTTTGAATCGGCCAATAAGCCCAGTAAATTATCGAGTTGACAAATAAACAAAAGAAAAAATGAAAGATTAATAAATAAGATTAATTTAGATGGGAAGATTATAAATAAAACAAATATAATTATGAAAGTGTTCGAAGAATACTACAAATTATTATATCAAAAGGAAGTGATACAGGATAGTGATATTGATGAGTTTTTGTCAAAGTATAAATTACCTGCTTTGTCATCAGAAAAAGCCAGTATGTTGAATAAAGAAATTACCCTAATGGAAATCAAAGAGACAATTAAAGAAATGAAAAATGGGCTCACAATTGAATATTATAGGAGTTTGGAAGAAATTATACTGCCACCGCTAAAAGAGTTAATGAATAATAGTCTTATGAATGGCACAATACCAGCATCGTGGAAAGAGGCACTGATAACACTAATACCAAAACAGAACGCAGACCCAGAATCACCCAAAAACTATAGGCCAATATCGTTGTTAAATTGCGATGATAAAATTTTTGCCAAAATATTAGCTAACAGATTAAGTAACTCATTAGAGGATTTAATATATAAGGACCAAGTGGACTTTGTGAAAGGAAGACAAGCTAAAGAAAATATAATAAATATAATAAATATATTGGAATGCCCAGAAAATAAGCAGCAATATTGTCATTAGATGCGGAAAAAGCTTTCGATGATAGGGTCTCGTGGCAGTTCATGATGAAAGTATTAAAAGAGATAAACCTAGGAGATAAATTCGAAAGAGCAATCAAGACCATATATGAGAGTCAAACAGCAGGATTAATAATTAACAGTAAATTGACAAAAAGCATAAACATAACCAGAGGGACTCGACAAGCCTGTCCCCTGTCACCACTCCTCTTTATAATTGTCTTAGAAATTCTGCTAAAAAACATAAGAGAAGATGAAAAAATAAGGGGTGTGGTGATAGGGAAAAAGAAACATAAGATCAAGGCCTTTGCCGATGATATACTCATTACAACAGAAGACCCTCTGAATAGTATACCGAATGCGCTAAATAAAATAAATGAATATGGTAAACTCGCGGGATTGAAAATTAATTACGATAAAACAAGTATGCTTGTGAAAAATTTGGAAGATAGAGAAAAAAGGGAGCTACAAGAGCTTTCTGGGTTAAAAATTTCAAATAAAATAAAATATTTAGGTATCCAAATGACGATTAAAGGCTTAGATTTGGTACAAGAAAACTATGTGGAAAAATGGAAGCAAATAAGAAACAAATTGGAATCGTGGTCTAAATTAAAAATATCCTTACTAGGCAGAATCTCAATAGTCAAAATGTGGGTATTAGCTAAAATGAATTATTTATTTCAGAATTTACCATTGTTAGGAGGGACGAGTTATTTCAATGACTGGAAAAAAGACATCTCTAAATTCATATGGAATGGCAAGAAGCCTCAAATCGAATAAAAAATATTAATTGATCATAGGCAAAGAGGCGGGTTTGGGTTACCGGACCTAGAACTCTATCACGATGCGGCAGCGTTGTCCTGGATTAAGGATTAGATGGAATTGAAAAACAACGATTTATTGGATTTGGAGTGTGATGGGCTTGGATTTGGATGGCACTGGTACCTTATGAGGGAAAAAAGAAACAAGCAAAATGTGTTTATGAATAACATAATAAGAAAATCACTCTATAAAATTTGGATGAAATATAAAAGGTATTTTGAGCCAAAAACACCCTGGTGGCTATCCCCCCTCGAGATTGTGACCGTAAAAAAGCGGAATATGGATATAAATTGGCCAACATATAAAATCTTATTAGAGGAAAAGGAAGGTGAATTAAAATTAAAAGAGTATGATGTAATCAAAAAATATTTAACCAGTTGGCTACAATATTTTCAAATTAATCAGAGATTACAAGAAGATAAGAAAATTGGATTTGAAAAAGAAAAATCAAAATTAGAAGAAATATTATTGGATAAAGAAAAAAGTTATATAAAAAACTTATATACTGCTAAAATGGGAGACAGAAGATGAGCAAATTAAAGAAGCCATGATAAAATGGGGACAGGATTTGGGAAAACCAATTATGCTAGAAAAATGGGAAAATCTATGGAGGAGGGATAGCCAACTAACACCGAATTATGACATCAAAGAAAACATACTAAAGATGCAATATAGGTGGCATCTGACGCCAGTTAAGCTGGCCAAAATGTATAAAGGTATAAATAATCAGTGTTGGAGTTGCAAAAAAGAAATAGGCATGTATATGCATATGTGGTGGGAGGGAAGGGGAGTGAGTGTAAAAAGGATGTGAGATGTATGTTTTTGTCTTTGTCTATGTAACTTTTGTGTAATTTTTTTTCTATTTTTGACTCTGTAAGACTAAAAATAAAATAAAAGGTTTTAATTTAAAAAAAGGAGTCATAAATTTTCAGAGTCGTTTTTATAGTTAGATCAAAAATGACCGATTTGGTTATACTATCAGAAATACACAGGAGGGAACCACATTAGCAATTCATGGCACACCAAAATAATTGTGCTGCATGACGGAAACCAGCCACTGGGAAGGCATGCAAGGCTGACGTGCTTAGGCAGCACAGGGTGGATTTGATTTAAATCAAATCTATTTAAATCACAATTTAAATCCCTAGTCAGTAAGACTTGATTTAAATCACTCATCAGTAAGGCTCGATTTAAATCATTTTTTTACAGAAAGGTTCGACCTTGCTGGCACCCTCTGAATATGGAGAAGCAGAGGAAGGTTTCCTTTTTGGAATAATAAATTTTCAGAGTAGTTTTTACAGTGACATAAAAAAGACCAATTTGGTTCTGCTATCAGAAAGACATAAACAGATCATTATGAAATTATTGTTTCTATTTGGACAACTTTTCTGCTGTACTTGATTGGAAGGAGAAAAATAATCATTTCCTTCATAACAATTTAAA